>JAMPIV010003725.1:570000-1170000 GCA_024509875.1 Oreohelix idahoensis | reverse complement strand
GGACGGCGGAACGGGCAAGGACATTGGCAGCAGAATGAGTGAAGCGAGAGCAGCCTTTGCTGGTCTCAACAGCATTTAGAGGTCTTCCCAGTGCAGCATAAACACCAAATTAAGACTGTATGAGAGCTGTGTGCTTTCTCTGTGTTGCAGAATGCTGGAGAGTGACAGAGAAGGGAATGTCGAGACTGTCCTCCCTCCACACAATCTGCCAAAGGAAAATTCTCCGAATCTTTTGGCCAGTTGCCATCAGCATCTAAGGGCTACTTGTTTGAAGTAACCAAGAGAGCATTCACACCGTCAAAGCTGGCAGAAGCTGGAGTTGGGTTGGCCACGTCCTCAGAGGGAACCCTGATACCATTGCGGGAACAGCTATGCAATAGAGCTATGAAGAATGCGAAAAAGAGGCCGACCAAAAACAACCTGGAGGAGAACTGTGGAAGCTGAGATGCAGAGAATGATCCAGAGTTGGGGCACTGTACGAAAGATGGCCGCCGACCGAACAAGGGGAAATCAATTTTTTGCTGCCCTACAAGACACCACCAGGCGTGATAGATCCTGACTGCTTAGACGGTTGGTGGCTATGAATCAAAGAAGAAGAAGAACGTTTAAATATGTTATTTATACACAGAAAAAATAGTAATGTTAAGTCATATTCTGAGTTAGAGTTAAGTGTTAAGGAATTTTATGTACGTGGCTGATGTTTGCTAGTAAGCAGTTTAAAGTCATGAGATAGATTTTTTATTTGGATACTTTGTTTACGATAATTTTGGAACATAGCTCATGTGTTAGTTTTAAAAAAAAATAAAGAAACTGTTCTTATGTTCTTAGTAGTAGGGGGGGGGGGGGGGGAGATGCGGATGAACTGAGCTCAGATGTTAAGCAGTGAGTCCGCGCACGAGCGACTTCACTGAGCTGTGCTGAGAAAACTATAATCTCAGGGAGTGTGTATCTGACAGAGCTTCGAGACGGGTTGTTTGTCTCGCGAGTGTGATCAGAATAATTTATTGTAGGGAAGAGTTTCTATCCCAACTTATGGATTTTTCCCAAGATATTATTCATATGGCGTCTGTGGCCTAATGGATATGAACGCAGTTTCATAATCCAGATATACCAGGTTGGAAAGCTGCTGCAGGCGGTTTGGTAGCAGATCGCTTTGTGTGGATTTTTAACAATGGTATAAGCGCCGTACCGTTCAGAAAACAATGGCAAACTACTGAATGAAAAAATTGCCTAGAAAAATCACAAACAGCCAATAAAAGCTGGGGTTGATTGCCACGTCCTGTAAAGGATAAGCAACTAACTTTTTATTATTCATATGCCATGGATTAAGTTGGCTCTTGTTATATAATAAGAATTGCGATGTATGCAATTTTTTTTCCCTCTGATGGATATTTGTTCCTATGGATTTACTGTACTGAGAGTTGCTGTGTATGCAACCGTTTGATGGATATTTATTGTATGGATTTACTGTACTGAGAGTTGCTGTGTATGCAACCGTTTGATGGATATTTATTGCATGGATTTACTGTACTGAGAGTTGCTGTGTATGCAACCGTCTGATGGATATTTATTGTATGGATTTACTGTACTGAGAGTTGCTGTGTATGCAACCGTTTGATGGATATTTATTGCATGGATTTACTGTACTGAGAGTTGTTGTGTATGCAACCGTTTTGCTATGGATTGTACCCGTAATATCCTATGACTATGTGCTGTTCCTTCGTGTACTTTGCGATGTTACTGTGTCGTAAATAAACTGTGTAAAGTTGAACTAGTTGGTCTATATCATGACCCTACGTTACTGTTATGTGGGTGAGAGGAAAGCAGAATACAACACACCTGAAGAACCCACGACACTCGCGTCTTGTTAGATTGTACAACTGTCGGCCACCTATAAGCCCGACCATACTGACTTTGTCCTTGTCAGTGGTCCGACACACACCCACCACCACAAACATTCCCACAGTAGCAGAAGTGACGGCCTGTGTGGCATGCTGATGTTGTTAAAGGAAACAAACTTTAACATAAGTGTTGGTCAGTGTGGGGATCACTGACAAGGACAAAGTCAGTATGGTCGGGCTTGCATGTGGCCGACAGTTGTACAATCTAACAAGACGCGAGTAACTGTTGATGACATTAATGATGACACTCAATCTTCTTATGAATATGTCATCACTCTAAGACAGAAAAGTATTGATGCATGTAAGTTGGCTACCTCTGCATCTGAGTCTGCCAAGGAGTAGGCAAGGCTCTTTGCGAATAGATACAGGCGTCTACGACAACTCTCTCCGGGTGACGAGGCATATGTGTTACTTCCCCGTAAGGACAACCGACTTCTTATTGCCTGGAAAGGCCCTTTTACTATTATCTCGAGAATTTCTGACGTCGACTACGTTGTCGACATTGACGGGAAACATAAAACCTATCACATTAATATGTTGAAGGAATTTCACGCTCGTCCAGACTATCTACAGTCTGTCTTTCAGGCGACAGACGATCCTCCGGTCCATCATAATCACTATACCGCTTTGTATGTTATTCAGGAGGAAGAGGCTACTTTCTCTGACGTGCAGCTTCCTCTTCCTGTTGTTCCATTACATTCAACGAAATCCTGGGAAAATGTGACTATTTCTCCTGAACTGCCTGCAGAAAGACAGCAGTAAGTCTCCTCTCTATTACAGAATTTCCAAGACGTTCTTACTGACATTCCTGGTCGGACATCGGTCATTGCACATGACATTATACTCACTGATTACAACCCTATTAGAGTTTGACCTTACCCAATTCCGCTACATTTTCAAACTCAAGTTGAAAAAGAATTGGATGAAATGCTACGATTAAATATAATCGAACCATCTAATTCGGCATACTCCTCTTCTACAGTTATTGCCAGGAAGAAGGACAATAACATACGTCTTTGTGTTGATTATCGCAAATTAAATCAAGTGTCTAAATTTGATGCAGAACCAATGCCTTTGTTGGAAGATTTGCTCATCAAACTTTCTAATTCAGTCTTCTTAGCAAAACTAGATTTGTCTAAGGGATATTGGCAAATGCCACTTACTGAACGCGCCAAACCTGTTACTGCTTTTTAAACACCTCGGGGTTTTGTCCAATAGAACTTCATGCCTTTTGGTCTCGTCAACGCCCTGGCTACTTTTGTACGCATAATGCGGCGTATTCTTTCTCATCGTCCTGATGTTATTGCATATCTCGACGATATTTGCCTTTTTAGTGATACTTGGTATGATCACTTTAGTGGTCTCTGTGCACTTTTGTCTACACTGCGATCTCACAACTTGACGGCTAAACCATCTAAAGCCCATGTTGGTTTCAGTGAGATCTCTTTTTTGGGCCACCGTGTTGGTCGTGGTCTCTTGCAAACTGAGGACCATAATACCTCGAAGATCCTCAATATCACTACTCCTAAGACAAAAAAAAAAACAAGTTCGTAGTCTTCTAGGTTTAATTCAATTCTATGGACGGTTTATATCACACCTATCATTGATCACTGCACCTCTTTCTTGTCTGCTGAAGAAGAGGTTGCCTAACATAGTACAGTGGTCACCAGAGTGTCAGACCTCTTTTGAGCAAATTAAGCTGTTATTTTCATCTGCTCATATCTTACGATTACCCAATGCAGATAGACCTTTTATTCTTCGCAGTGGTGCCTCATCAACGAGGATCAGGGCCTTATTGATGCAAGAGTATTCTGAAACTTTACACCCGGTGTTGCTGTCATTTTTGACGGTGAGAAAAACACCAACCTAATTTATGTTTGGTTTAATGTGATCAAAGAGAGATAAATGTTTATTATCTTTCTGTGACAGGTTTGACTGGTGATTATCTTCCCCTGTCTTATGTTGTCCTGTCTCAGGCAATGTCTTATAGTTGACATATCTTAAGTCTATTTATAGAACCATATACGGAGTATCTTTATCACCCGTTTGGGCGGAAATGCCTGGTCTGGTTTAGCCTAGATCTGGTCTATGCTCTTTGGGCATGCGCAGGTCTTGGCGCAAAGACCGAGAGACTGATGGTTTAACCAGAGTGTACCAGAGGCTTAGAACGGATGTACCGATCCGTAGATTTCTCTCTGCCAAGTTTCGATAGGGATTTGGAAATTCTGGGAATGACTGTTTTGTCATTCTTCCTTCCCTGGGTGATTCTTTATGCCAGTATTGGCTGTGTTGTGTTACCTTAGAGTGTAAGGATTCTTTGAGAAGGTAACTGAAACATTATTCGATCTTTTTCGTCTCGATTAGATCTTGAAGGTACATTTATCGCTGATGGCGACATAGTGAGCGAAGCTCACGAGGAGTTAATATACTGTACCCCAGTATGGCTACATATTTGGAAGACTAGGTCTAAGCTGACCTGTTATACATATAAGCCTAAGAATCAACTTAATGGATCCGCAATGCAGGCGGAATATTGTTTGGCAGAAATATATTTATTCTCAGAAGTTTATGTAAACTGAGAGTCACCTGATTATCGAGGCCCGCGACCCGCGGCCTGATTTCGTCGTCATTATATTGGTCCGTGTTTACGGCTAATCTTCTTCACCAGAATGAAGTACCTGGCATGTGAGGTCAGAATGAAGTCTTTTGCCAGTTGTAGGACAATAGCATTGACTTTGTTAAATAACTGATATCGCCCGTACTAGGCAATATATTTGCTAGGGCTTACCTGACAGGGCTCAGTCAGGGATTAGAGCTATTGCATGAACAGTAATTATTGGTCAAGACATTGTTACATGTCTAAGCTGTTCGGAATCTGTGATGTTAACCTTCATAACTACACATATAACGTCCATGATCTTATACTATTGACTGTTTCGTCCATCATCATATTATCGTACGTCATGAATAAATATTGTAAACGTCAGCAGCATTCCCTACTTCACTGACTTCTACTTGTGGTTGTGTGAGTCTATGTGAAGTCGTCCAAGAGCCTATACGGCCTTCGTGTTGTCAGCACTACTATTCACTCACCTACACTATCAACCACAGTCTTATACAATCACTACACGTCGGTATTTACATGTATGCTGATACTATGAGTGTCTCTACTATACCCTGGCGGCACCTCATGCCGGTGACCTAGATTACACCGCATCATTGAGACACGCCCACTCTGCCATCTTTACAACACACGAACACAAACGGGCAGTTATACATCTGGAGCGAATAGAACGTTACATCTCTACATCTCCAGCCTAAACAGACAGTAAACAGACTTTTACATCTGGTGGACCAGATTCGTGGGGTTTTTTTGTCAACGACACGTATTTTCCTGCCCACATCTGGATTTAAGCATCCGGAAGACAAGATTGACACTTAGTTGTCAGCTACACAGGACAGTAGGAAATAGGTCAACGTCTGCTGACCGACGTAAACATTTATGTATGATACAGAATTGCTACATGGATCACAGCTGCAACAGAGTGCTACATAGACCACAGTTGCTGACGAATTTGTTTAATACTGTGACAGTCGTCGACGGACATATGTGTCAACGTTCACGTCACAAGTTTACGTGCAAGCTCGGATTGTAAACATAGAACAGTTCAACATGTTTGTTTACTACGACATTCTACAAACATTCTCAACTGAAGTCGAGTATGGTTTGATAGCTTCACTTTGGAGACTACTACATCTGTTGTCAAGTTAGGGTGACCTTCAACAGTGGAACGTCTACCAGTGTGTTTACAAGTAGACTGCATTGAACTGCATCTTTGCGGTTGTAGAGGATTGCGTTTAAGATAAGTGGCCTGTTTTACGTGTTAAACTGTGCCTATATTTTGTGTGATACTGAGCCTTCCTCTTTACACATTCATTATATGCATTCTATTGTTTATTTGTTCTTTGTTTACTTGTTTAGTTAGTGTGTATTTTTTTCTGCGGGTTCAAAAGTTGAAGGGTCTTACAGTAAATATCCCACTCAACCGAGGGTTACTGTAAGCGTTCTCTAGGGATTGTGCATATTTCCCACAGTGGAAATTGCAAGCGACTTTTGTTTCTATTTTATTTATTTCTTACCTGTGACGAGATGCATTAGTGTTGTTTTCGTTATTTTTTCTCCATATTTTAGTTTTTGATTCGTTTTGTTTGTATTTGTCTGCCTTCTCTTTTCTATTGTTAATTTCTATACACCCTTTTGTTTATACACTGTGTTGTCATTGTATTATTGTGAATTTTTCGCAGTTATCATTGCTTTTTTTTTCAACATTTGATTTAGTTAAGGTTTATTTTCTTTTGACCTCTGCGAATGTTTTTGTTTGTTTAGATGCTTGTCTTTGTTTAGTTATCGTGATATTGTTGATATATACAGTCTTCATGTATACCTGATCATGTACTGTTATTATATGATGCAAATTATATACTGAGCTGATTAATGGTGACTTTATAAACAAGGTAATTGTACTTAGTCTATGTAAAAGACTTATCTCCCCCTGAGATTGGGATAACTTGTGTTGCTATTTCAGAGATATTGACAGCACATTTGTAGACAGGATGTCTACATTAGATTACTTTATCGCGCAAGGGATAGCTCTTGGCAAAACTGATGAGAAATTGGAGGACTTCGCGCTTGCTTAATATGCCAAAGCACAAAAGGCTGAAAAGATTCAAGCGCAGCTAGACAGAGAAGCTGAAGAGAAAAAGATTCAAGCGCAGCTAGACAGAGAAGCTGAAGATAAAAGGATTCAAGCGCAGCTAGACAGAGAATTTGAGGAGAGAAAGTCATAAAGAGAAGCTGAAGAGAGAAAGATTCAGCAAGAAAGAGAAGCCGAAGAGAGAAAGATTCAGCAAGAGAGAGAATTTGAGGAGAAGAAGTTAGTAAGAGAAGCTGAAGAGAGAAAATGGAACATGAAGAAAGACTCATGGCTTTGGAGATAAAGAACTTAAAAGTGACGAATATGGGTAGTTCTCAAGCAACTTCTTCGAACACAAATGGTCATGACTATAAGTTCAAACTTCCTCCTTTTAATACTACAAAAGATGACATTACGTTCTATCTGGATAGACTAGAACTTAATTGCGTAACACATAAAATAGATAAGGCACAATATGTTGGACAACTGTTGAATTTACTTACAGGTGAACCATTAAATATTATAATGGCAATAGAAGAACATGATAGAACTAATTATGAAGTTGTCAGAGCAGCCTTATTGAAAAGATATCAGCTTAAAGAAGATGATTACCGTCTTCGTTTTAAGACTATGTTACCAGAAGCTGGTGTAGAGTTCTCAGACTTTATTACAAAGATACGTCTTACTTTCACTAGATGGATCGAGTTGTCTAAGACTGAACATACTTATGAAGCACTTATGGACTTGTTACTTAGAGATAAAGTAATGTCATCTGTTAATGAGTCCTTTCTTGCCTTTATACACGAACATAAACCTAAGGACATAAAAGAAATGGAACAATATTGTTGCCAATATGTCACTGCTCATCCACAACAAACGATTAGCAATACTAAGATTAAAGAAGGTTTACCCGTGGCTTCTGCGACTCCATACAATTCTAAATTCGGAGGTAAAGTTAAAGGTACTCAGCGCAACTTTGATAAGAAAAGTAAGCGTAACGTCGGACAGGATCAAGTTGATTCATCCCATAGAGGCTCGTCTTCTAGGAATTGGAGGCGATCTGATAGCCCTCATAATTATGGTTCCAACAAATTTGGTAACTATCGAAGGGGTAGCCACAATAAAAACTATCGTCGCCATAATTCTTCAGGAAGACAGCAATATCAGTCTGATAGATATTCTCATCAAGGATTAAATCACAATAACAATTGTGAAAACTGCGGTTCAAACCAATATAATAACAGCAATAGTGGTAATTGCAATAATTCCAAAGAAAATAATAATCGAGGTAGATGGCAGCACAATTATAATAGATCATGTCATCATGCTAACTGTGCTGAACAAGAGTCACAAGGAGTTAGTAATGAAGAAAACAGTAGTAAACCTAACGCTAGTGCTGTTACTTGTTCTGCCTTTGATTTTGGGAGAGCATCTCATTGCCCACAGTGCATTACTTTATTTGAACCTACTACTATATCCACCTTGAGTTGCGGTCATCCTCTGCCCGCTCTTCCTGCCGCAGCGGCGCATGACGGGAGAGGATCTCTTATTCTACATAGGGGTCTAGTGGATAATGATCCAGTCTCAGTCCTCTTTGATTCTGGATGTACCACTATTGGGGTTAGACAATCTCTTGTAGATCCTTCCTGTGCTACTGGAAGAGTGATCAAATGTGCAACATTTGGTGGCACAGTGGAAAAATATTCTACTGCTATCATCCGTATAGCTACTCTCTTCTTTACGGGAGAAGTCCAAGCGTGTCTGCTTCCGAATCCTATTGCGGATCTTATCGTCGGACGTATACATGGGGTTAAAGAGTGTACCCCGCAGCAGATTATTGCTTGGGAAGAACATAACTAGGAAGCTGCTAATGCAGTTATCACGAGAGCACAGGCACAGAATATGCCTCAGACTTCATCGACCGAAGGTGATGAGGTACGTGATCAAGATGATCATGATGTGATTTCACGTGACTCTTTTATCAAAAGTCATCAAGAAGACATTTCGTTAAAAAAATTCTTCGTTCTGGTTAAAAATGGTGACCCAAATAAGAACACAGATCACAAATCTTGGATCACTATGAAGAATGGCGTACTAGTGCGTATGGTACAACACTCAGACATGTCTATACATTCACAAATTCTTGTTCCGAAAGACTTGAGAGTTAGAATACTGCAACATGCTCACGACTCCCAATGCGCTGGTCATATGGGATTTTCACGTACGAAGTCGAGAGTTCTTGCGGCTTTCTTTTTGCCATTCGTAAACAGAGACATACGTCTTTATTGTCGATCGTGTAAAGTATGTCAAGAGGTAAAATCGAAAGGTCCTCGCCATGCAGCACCTATCCAGGCTGCGGACATTCCTATCCGCCCATTTCAGAAAATGGCGATAGATATCATTGGTCCTTTCAAAATAAAATCAGCCAGAGGACATCAATTTATTCTTACATGTGTTGACATGTGTACCCGATGGCCAGAGGCCATACCTCTGAAGAGCATTTCGACCGCCGATATTGCAGACGCTCGTTGGCTGATATTTTCGTGGTTGGGATTCCCTAGGGAAATCTTGTCAGACCATGGTACCCAACTGATATCTGAGACAATGTCGCAAGTGATGTCTACTCTTAATATTAAGAGGTCACTGAGTAGTATTTATCATCCTATGTCGAATGGACTAGTTGAACGTCTCAATATAACTCTCAAAAATGTACTTGGTAAAATAACTGAGGATTCTCCTCATGATATGGACAGAGTCTTACCCGCTGCTCTCTTTGCTTATAGAGAGGTTCCTAATGAACATACCGGGTTTTCTCCTTTCAAGCTCGTCTTTGGCGCGCGTCCGCACGGCCCAATGTCCTTGTGTGGCGTTATAAGTTTATAATATTCAATCGAATATTGTGCTCGTTTTCACACTGTGTCCAGGGTTTATATATTTAAGGTCCTCAGGATTCAGGACAGCCACAATAACTCCGTAACAAGAATTTCAATTACCCCAAATCAACGGGATTTATATGAACTTTAATCTCCGTTAACTTTTCCACATTTAATCACATGACACGGACATTTATTACAAGTCATGACAAGTTAGGTTAATTTAGCAGTGTTCATAATCAGTGAGTCATAATCCAATTCCTCAATTCCTCTTCCATCCCTGAGATTGATTAACACTTGACACTTCATTAAAATGGGTTCCTACTAGAACACGATCCATACACAAGTTGCCCCTTTGGGGTAAACACAAATCTGTCCATTTTTCCTCCAAACTGCTCACGTCATGTGCGCAATACACATATCGACAAATCACTATCGCGCAGCGCTCATCAGCACCAAAATCATATTTATCCTCTGGCAGGTGGCGTGCAAAGCCAGCGCCACATTACCCTCCCCCCCTCGAACAACTGAAAACATAGTTTTCAGTCAGGCAATTATAATGTGACGCGAGATTAAATCATTCAGATTATCACTAATGCCTTATGATTACCTATCAAACATTTACATGGTATCTATCTAGATTTCAATCAAGATTTAAAGAAAAAAAATAATAATGTCAGTAATAACAATATGAATAAATAAGTAATTATTGTCTAATAAGTGTGATCATCACAGTTAAACAATCTGGTCTGTGTTTGCATAGTGATCCAACTGTCCATATTAAACACCGTGGTTATGTGAACTACACTTCCTACAGTACCTCTTGTGACGAAACACTATGCACTATCTCAATTGGTCCACTTTAAATATAAACCAAATGTGAGTCCATACATTATTCTAGATAACGCGTTGGCATTGTCCTTCCCGCTATCGGGAGAACGTCTCCTTGAATTTGTAAAAACCATCGGGTGAGACGTGCATTGGTCGTAAAAGTCTGTAAATATGTGAGTGATTGTTGTTCTGTATGTAAAGTGTATTAAGTACATACCCGGAATTTCCGTCAACTATTTAAAGTCCATACCACTGTTAGACAACTCTCCTCCCAACCAAAGAGTACCTGGACTCAGCATCAGATAATGTTCTGTCCAGTAAAAATCAGATGGTATTCGCCATCAAAGTGCCATACATAGACCAACGTATTTATTAATGGAATCTGCAATGAGAAAAGGCCGTCGTAGGTCTGTTAGTCTTAGTATTGGATTTGTAATCGTAATATACAATTTTGTGATATTATGTTATGTAAAACATGGTCATTTTATCGTTCCGTTCTATCTATTTTGTCAGGCATATCTTAGAGCGTATAGGATATAAGTCAAAGAAGAGAACTATACACCTAAGATAGAAGGTACAAGCCACAGCAAGCTTCATACTTGCTTATCAGTACTTACTACTGCAATTGTAATAGACAGATACAACTATGCAAATACCACGAAGTATGAAAGAAATAACAACAATTGCAAGGACCACACCAATCTAAAGGTTGAAATGAACCAAATGAATAAGAAAGTAACAACTTACCAAAAAAAAAAAATTAAAATTGACTTTCCAGAATATATATCTGAACAAATGAAGTCAACTTCCGGAAGAATGAAACCAGAAGCGCGGTGCTAAATCGTGCACCAATCTGGCATCTAGGCAGTAATACAAACACGAAGATCAATTTGGAAGACCAGTAGCTTCGTGCGCATCGATATTAAGACAAAGGAAAATAAATGCGCATAGAATTATGCACAGGAAAATGATGCGTATACAGAACATCAGCCGTGTGCAGGAAATATGCACGTACGCATCAGATTGTGCGATGTGGTAAATGTTGCATCTGCACAGTGCGGGTTTGTGTAGTCTTTCACCACAAGACAAACTTCGGCAAGAGCGAAGTGGGAAACAAAAGTTGTTCTTGGTTATACTGGACTGAGTGGAATTGTTCTCAGTCATTTCATTATGTGTTGTGTTGGAATGACGTGCATGCTGATCTTCAAAATCCTGAATATTACCAGAGCATGCAGTCTTTGGGCATGTCGTATCCAATCTAATAATAGGCTCAGCATGCACTACTGTTACGGGAGTAATATTACCGTTGTCTGCTAGGTTTGGCAGTGTGCTACGTTTAGGGTCATAGCATTTAATATAAATTACTGTTAATAAGTTAGCGACTACTGAACGCGAAGTTCACGCTCTAATTATGACGCGTGAGCGTTGTAAGGTCGCAGACCGTGACCTAGCTACGGGACCTGTTTACATTGACCGTCGAGCGGTAAAGACGTGTCTGACTTCCCTTCCAATGTTGGGCATGGTATTGCCATACAGATATATATTTATGCAAGTACGGACATGGGTCAGTCCATTGTTATTACGAAGATTTGAAATGATTAAAGGTCAGTACGTAAGTGAAAATTAATGAAGGATGAATTACAGTCCATAGTATTTGATTTTGCCAGACTCATAGACTCACTGTCGGCCGTTGGAAACCCCAACCGCGCGTGCATACAGCTATGACAATCTGCGTACAGTAATTCGATTTATTGGACAAGGACTGATAGGATATCTACATACATATGCAATATATGTTCAAGTTATAATATGTACTTTTTGTGGTCAACATGCATGAATCGTCTTGACGTGTAACTGTATTAAATATTTGTGGACTCAATGAACCGACTTATCAAGTCAATGAAATTACAAGTTCAATATGATTCAACAATTCTTTTAACATCCACATTTGCGTAATTAACATCGAAAGCACGATGCAAGGAACTAAAATGAAAAGACTACATATCAAAAGTAATAGAGCAAAACCACGCCTTTAACAACTACCTCATTAAAAGAAGAATGAACCTTATTATTGTTAGTCAAATGTGTGTCATCCCCATCACATCTCTCTATCTTTTTATGGCATACGTTATAATGATCAGATTGATCAAATAACTCTTTCTTCTCAATAGATATATAATGATCTGACAAATCAATATCACTGTCACTGGCATGTCGTCTCCATGAACCATCAGAAAAACCATGCTTACGATAAGAAGCACTTGATGGATGGAAATTATATCTCCCTCGAAAAGGGAATTTCCTTTTGTTATCTTGTGTATATTTATTGACATACATTCTAGCATTCGCTGATGGCAATAAATGTCCCAAAGAAGAATCTTGTTGTTGGTGAGAAATAGATATATTTTTGTCAATGTACTGACAAGTTGCACTGATTTGTGTGGGAATAGAAGAATGTGATTCATTTGTCTCTGCAGCTTGTTGTGTTCTAGCGTTAGCCAAAGACGGGTGATCTCTCTCCCATTTAAGAATACTATGTTCACAACATTCTTTAACACCCTTTATGTTACCAATAATCAAATCACAACAAGGTCGATCGAGACCACACACTCTTACCTTTCCTGAGAAGAAAGGAGTATCTATTTCCACATCTGCCAGCGGATAAGATTCAATAGTTCCACCGAAAGTCACGCACTTCACTGAAGTACCCGTGAAACAATAAGAAGGAATTAGTGCCTTCCTTAGTCCAATGGTGGAGCATCCACTGTCACGTAAAATAGAAACGGGTGTGTCAAAAACAAAACCTCAATGGATCACGAGGGAGCCAACCCCATCATTTAAAGACAAAACTGGCAGAGCATGTCTACATCTCAGACGTGGAGTAGATCCAGGTTGAAATAGAGTCATACATTCTATGCTATTACCACTATTTTCCAGATCAAAACTACATGCATTGGCGTGAGTATTATTCTCATTATTGGAAATATTATCATTACCAACGTTAATCTGACAAGCGTGTGCTTGTGATCTTCCTCTACTTTGACTCCTAGAAAAATGTGTTCCTCTCCGATCCACTGGACAGTCAGACCGATAGTACTCCTTTTTGTCCGTGCGAGAAGAATCATCACGAGATGGTGGTGAGACATGATGTTTGTTATTGTAATTACTGTTATTGTAATCATTACGTGAGGGAGCCGAAAAATGATGTTTGTGAGTGTAATTATTATTGGAGTGATAAGGGTGGATTTAGGCTGACTTCAATTACCACCCCTATCGACACCAGGTATTATAGTTCAAGCTGTAAGGTGTCCTATCTGGTTTTGTGTTGTTGTTGTTGCTGTGTAGAGTAGTGATGTAGTTCACAGAGTTACAGCACGTAGGGTACGACATGTGAAGTCATAAACAGGTAAACTGCTCTGGACGTTTTTTTCCCATCATTTATTTTGACGTCACAGGTACAAGTACGTACATCCAGTTCACAATAGAGCATAGTCATGACATTCACGAATATCAGCATACATAGTTCATCAATGCATTTGGCATATTCTAAAGATGATGAAATGGCGCCAAGGTATTATATGGTTGGCTGCAAATACAAAAGTACATCAACAAAAAAATCCTCTTACTGTTCAGATGTGCTAACTGAGTCAAATCATAAGTCGCACGAGGATAACATTCCAGGAGTTCAGGTAGAACTGACCTTTACAGGCATTCCTAAGTTTAACCTTGACGTAAGCATAATCGCTGACACACAGCGACGTTCATAGAACATAGAACTGTTCTACGGGCTGAGTATAACCCGTGTACATGTAGATCTCAGGTATGAAGATACCTGGGGCGTGACATCTATTAGAAGAACCTTCCTTTCTGTAATGCATACGTGAGCAGAGATCGACCATTGTCAAACATAAGTAAAGTTACAGATTGGATGTAAATGAGGCATTACCTTCGTTCGAAAATCCACACCACAGAAAACATACGCCTCCAGGCGTTTTAGAATACTCAAGGGAAGGACCTTGTAAGCTAACTATCTCACAAAAAGGCTCCTAATCCCTAACAAAATCACAGAGACGCCAAAACGCGTCCTTTCTGCTTCACAAATTCACATCGACTCAAAGATAAAGCAAATTTCCCAGACGCCCCGCGTCCGGACATGCGCAGAACGCATCTACATGAATAGCAATCAAACCAGACGATCTAGGAACATTCCAGATAAGATTTAACTAGATCGAGCCTTATTTGGACATGAACAGAGACCTCAACACAGGTTTCAGACATTCCAACAACAGTTGACCGATACTACCAAATAAGGAAAATGGTCACACTTTGCTAATAAAAGTATAGACCGACCGTGTCTCGACACAAGAGAAGGTAACATCATATTAAATGATAATCTCTATATCCAGAGTTATGTAGCTTTGACCGAAACAAATTAAAGTGTACATTTCACTCAATCTAATTACACAATGTCTTTAGCAAAAAATGATCATACAATGTTTTGAGAAAAAATGATCATACAATGACTTTATAAAAATGAAGATCTGTGCGTAACATGGAGTATTGATTATTTCTGTGCCATGAATTACTATTATGGTTAAAGTTTCGCCTCTCTCCACCCCGTGAGGGCGAGCGATTATGATGGAAATTGTATCCACCTCTGTATGAGTTTTGATAGTCTTCCCTATATCGCCGGTCCATGCTACGCGTGCGTGATCTATCATGAGTGACCGCACAAGCTGGCAAAGTTTCTAGGACCTTCTTCTTACCTAAAGGCAAGTTTGGGTGTGCGACCGAAAATTGTTGAGCCAATTTTTCCCTTTCTCCTATATCGGTAGGCTTCCTTTCTTGAAGAAATGAGAAAATTTTAGTATTTACCGAAGATAAAATTTTGTCTCTTAAGACGAGATCATAAAGACCTTCAAAAGATTTCGTAATATTAGACAGTTCAATCCATCTGTTTAGACACATCTTCACTGAAGACACAAAGTCTTCGAAATCCTTACCTTCCAGAGGACCCATAGATTTTAATTTCAGACGATATCCTTCTTCGTCTAAACAATATTTCCGAAGAAATATTGCTTTTATGGATTCATAGTCATTTCTTTTGTCATCGGCTATGTTAAAAAAAAGTTTGTAAACTTTCCCCAGTAAGTAACCCGACAAAATGTTAAGGCCATGAGGCCTTCGGTAAATTTAAAGCCGTAACTCTTGATTCAAATCTCAAAAGAAAGAATCCTATATCGTCATGTAATGAAGAAAAATTTGGTAATTTTAAATTAATGATCTTAGAAGATCCTGTGCCAGGAGATTCTCTAGAACAAGAAGATTGTAAACGCAATTTTTCTAACTCAAAAGTTTTTTCTCTTTCAAATTTCGCTTGTTCTGCAGCAATTTCTGCTAAACGAATTCTCTCCATTCTCTCATGTTCCCTCTCTTCTCATTTTTCTTCTCTTTCTTTCTCTTCTTTGTATTCAGCTATTTCTTCATTTACATAGGCTATAAGATCATCACCCGAGAAATTCAAGTCCTTCCCATTCTGTATAAATCCTGCCCTAACTTTTACAGTCAGCCATAATGGAATCAAAGAGCAATGGTATATAGATGCAAAATGTATATCTATCCCACCTGTAGTTAAATGACTAACTTATTCGTAAGGTACTTAAAACCTTTTTCAACACCACTGTATATGCAGTATTTATTCGTTTTGTGTGATATACTTATCTGTGAAGTATATGATACTTATCCACTACTCTCACAGAGTATCTGTAATCATCATATATATTGATCAGCAAATAACAATATAATATAATCCCCAGCAAGAAATAAATATTACCATTAATACCTATTTAAAAACATGCCATAACATCACATAAGACAAAAGAGTAAAAGACAACGCTGGAAACAAATAAGGAAAAGACAACAGTGTAAAAAGTCATAAAATTATGCAATATAATAAAACATCCGTTTCCACCGCCAATGAACAGTACAGGACGAGATACAATCACATAGAACTGCTGTACATTATAAAAAGAAAGTCAGAGGAGACCTACGGGTACGAACATAATCATACTGAACTAAATAAGAAATACACGACAGTATGTTACTTGACAGCACAGCTAAACAAATAAGAAAATATTAATCTCAGTCAGAGCGGAAATACGACAGCACTAAATGCTGAATCCCTGAAAGAGATCAATACAATCAAAATCTATAGAACGACGACAACTAAATTCATCCAAAGATATAATTGAGTGTCGCCCATACGAAAACATAAAACACAAAAGATACACAAAACAAGATGTGCCTGACATTGTAAGGACTGGAGACCATGCCATTACACAACATATATTCACTTATCTGAATAAAAAAAATCCACGACCGCCAATCCTCGCTGTAGACAAGAGCATTCAACCTCGCACTGTAGCCTTGAACCTATGCAATACACCAGGGTCAACGACAGAATGTAAAGTCGAGTTCCAAAACACGTATGAGCGTACTGTTCAAGACGTTCCACGTTCCTGATTAAGAAATCGAAGTGGTCAGCAAATCTGTTTGATGACGTACGTAGAAGATTAAATCATCGTTCCTGACCTTTGCAGACAAACGAAATGATTTCTCGGACATCAATTTGAAAAACTTGTCAGACTTGAAAGACTTGACAGACTGGTTCTGGATACCGTCACGATCCACCCGATTCATCTTATTATAGTTATTATTCGTATAACAACTGTCCACTGGTAAGTTTACTTTAGGATGTAAATTCCGTTAAGGTGACCTTGATGTAACGGTTTTTGACAGCGATTCAACGTAAAATGGCCTCGAGGTGACAACGTTCTTTATAATAACATGTGATCGCAATATATTGTGTCAAAATTTGATATCTATACGTAGGCAGTCAAATGCATGTTCAGAGACTTACTCGAATATGCTGTGTATGTTGTTTGGCATTAATGTCTTCAAAACAGTCCCTGGTCTTGGCATGACCTCGCAACAAAAAACAACTGCAATTTCCATTGATTCCACAAATTCGTGTGCTTGATATCTTGCGTACTTTCTACAGTACGGCCTTGTATACACTTCAAACAATTAATTCATCTCCAACGGACTGAGCATCCCATATCTGTGGCGTTATACGTTTATAATATTCAATCGAATATTGTGCTCGTTTTCACACTGTGTCCAGGGTTTATATATTTAAGGTCCTCATGATACAGGACAGCCACAATAACTCCGTAACAAGAATTTCAATTACCCCAAATCAACGGGAATTATATGAACTTTAAACTCCGTTAACCTTTCCACATTTAATCACATGACACGGACATTTATTACAAGGCATGACAAGTTAGGTTAATTCAGCAGTGTTCATAATCAGTGAGTCATAATCCAATTCCTCAATTCCTCTTCCATCCCTGAGATTGATTAACACTTAACACTTCATTAAAATGGGTTCCTACTAGAACACGATCCATACACAAGTTGCCCCTTTAGGGTAAACACAACTTTGTCCATTTTTCCTCCAAACTGCTCACGTCATGTGCGCAATACACGTATCGACAAATCTCTATCGCGCAGCGCTCATCAGCACCAAAATCCTATTTATCCTCTGGCAGGTGGCGTGCAAAGCCAGCGCCACACCTTGCTTCACGATCTAATAGCTGCCGATGATATCTTTGTCCTGGAGACAAAGCATTTGTATTACTTCCTTCCAGGGAAAATAGACTTCTTATTGGTTGGAAAGGTCCTTTTGTGATTGTATCTAAAATTTCTGATGTCGACTATGTCGTCGATATTGACGGAAAGCATACAACTTTTCATATAAATATGCTTACTGATTTTTATGAACGTCCAGAGTACTTACAACCTATATTTCAAGCGACGGACGATGCTACAGTCGCTCGTGGTCATTACTCATCTCTGTCTGTCATACAGGATGAGGAATCTACTTTCTCTGACGTTAATCTTCCTCTTCCGATGATTCCACTTCATTCTACGGAATCATGGACAAATGTTGCAATTTCACTTAAATTGTCAACTGAGGAACAGTCACAAATCTCTTCCATGTTACAAACATTTCAGGATGTTCTCACGGACTTTCCTGGACACACTACAGTCATTGAGCATGACATTGTATTGACTGACCATACTTCTATTAGGGTCAGACCGTATCCTATTCCTATCCACTTCCAAACTCAGGTCGAGAAAGAGTTGGATGAAATGATAAAGTTAGGAATAATTGAACCATCCAATTCGGCATACTCGTCGTCTATGGTTATTGTCCGAAAGAAAGACAATAACATACGCATTTGCTTCGATTATCGTAAACTAAATCAAGTAACGAAGTTCGATGCTGAACCTATGCCTCTGATGGATGAGTTACTTACTAGACTTTCCAACTCTCGTTTCTTTACAAAGCTTGACTTGTCTAAAGGTTACTGGCAAGTTCCTCTAACCGAACGAGCCAAACCTTTCACTGCTTTCTCCACACCTAGGGGTTTGTTCCAATGGATTGTTATGCCTTTTGGCCTTATGAATGCCCCAGCTGCATTCGTACGCATGATGCGTCGAATTCTGGCATATCGTTCTGATGTGATGGCATACTTGGACAATATCTGTATTTTCAGCGATTCTTGGGAAGATCACTATCTGGGATTATATGAACTGTTGTCTACTCTACGTGAGCATAATTTGACAGCTAAACCCTCTAAAGGCTATGTTGGGTTTAGTGAGATTTCTTTTCTTGGTCATCGTGTTGGTCATGGTCTCTTGAAGACAGAAGACCGCAACACTTCTAAGATCTTGAACATCACTATTCCTAAGACTAAGAAACAGATCCGTAGTCTCTTGGGCCTAATACAGTTCTACGGAAGATTCATTCCGAATCTTTCCTCTATTACGGCACCACTCTCAACTCTATTGAAGAAAGGGTCTCCTAATATGGTGCCTTGGTCCCAAGAATGCCAATCTTCATTGGATCAGATTAAGTCATTATTTTCGTCTCCTCCTATTTTAAGACTACCTACAGCCGATAAGACGTTTGTCCTTCGTAGTGACGCCTCATCAATAGGGATCGGGGCGGCACTGATGCAAGAGTATTCTGAGACTCTGCATCCTGTAATGTATGTCTCGAGAAAACTGAATGCGACAGAAAGGAATTATTCTGTTCTAGACCGAGAATTGCTAGCTATGGTCTGGGCAATTCTTAAACTCCAAAGATTCCTTCTCGGCGCGCATTTTATTGTAGAAACCGACCAAAAAGCTCTCACAGCTATGCAGAGTAAAGATTTGAAGAGTTCTAGATCCACTTGATATGCTATTGCTCTTCAACCTTTTCATTTCGCGGTACGAGCTATCCGTGGTTCGGATAATGTGATGGCAGACATATTGTCGCGATGCCCACATGAAGCTACTTAGCTCTTTTATCTACATCTACTGTTAAATACATAAAGTTATGATCTATTCTTACAATATCATGCTTCTATAACACTTGTTGTCACTTTGTTTAAACTTTTGGTTATGTATTGATTACTTGCTTTCTCTGTTACCATCTTTGGTAAAACAGAGGAAGGTTTTGTTTAACATGAAATATAGGTGCAACAAAATTAATTCGGCCACATTTATAGTTTAGATATATATTAAGTGACTATGGTACATTATAACATTCTAAGAATTGTGCTATTTGTATTGTTCTCAGCAAACCGGTGTGATATCTTGGAACGCTGTAGAACTACGATGACTACTATCGTCGTCCTGATTTTCCTTGAGTATCTTGCTTACAAGACATTTCCGGAATAGAGCATCGTCTTGTTGTTCTGACGTCATCACCTATTAGTTATGCTATACACATGTATAATCATATGTTTGAAAAGAGACTTTAGAAATGTTGGTAATGATTGACCATTTGTAACATTACCTGCACCTTTGATTTGGTTGGTAACACCTCCCCGGATATATTTACTTTGAGAAAATAGTTTCTCTTATCTAGGGAGATTTTTTTTTGGTTCTCACCAGACGCTCTACTGTTGTCGATTGGATCTGACATTATGATGTTACATTAATGGTGATCCTTTCATCGGCGCATTACTCATGCTTTATGAGCATAATGCACCTGGCTCATAGATGTATTTTAAAAAAAAAGTGCCATTTTTTTCCCGGGAGGTGTGGTAATATGTTGTTGTCATTTTTGACGGTGAGAAAAACACCAACCTAATTTATGTTTGGTTTAATGTGATCAAAGGGAGATAAATGTTTATTATCTTTCTGTGACAGGTTTGACTGGTGATTATCTTCCCCTGTCTTATGTTGTCTTGTCTCAGGCAATGTCTTATAGTTGACATGTCTTAAGTCTATTTATAGGATCATATACGGAGTATCTTTACCACCCGTTTGGGTGGAAACGCCTGGTCTGGTTTAGCCTCGATCTGGTCTATGCTCTTTGGGCATGCGCAGGTCTTGGCGCAAAGACCGAGAGACTGATGATTTAACCAGAGTGTACCAGAGGCTTAGAACGGATGTACCGATCCGTAGATTTCTCTCTGCCAAGTTTCGATAGGGATTTGGAAATTCTGGGAATGACTGTTTTGTCATTCTTCCTTCCCTGAGTGATTCTTTATGCCAGTATTGGCTGTGTTATGTTACCTTAGAGTGTAAGGATTCTTTGAGGAGGTAACCTAAACATTATTCGATCTTTTTCGTCTCGATTAGATCTTGAAGGTACATTTATCGCTGATGGCGACATAGTGAGCGAAGCTCACGAGGAGTTAATATACTGTACCCCAGTATGGCTACATATTTGGAAGACTAGGTCTAAGCTGACCTGTTATACATATAAGCCTAAGAATCAACTTAATGGATCCGCAATGCAGGCGGAATATTGTTTGGCAGAAATATATTTATTCTCAGAAGTTTATGTAAACTGAAAGTCACCTGATTATCAAGGCCCGCGACCCGCGGCCTGATTTCGTCGTCATTATATTGGTCCGTGTTTACGGCCAATCTTCTTCACCAGAATGAAGTACCTGGCATGTGAAGTCAGAATGAAGTCTTTTGTCAGTTGTAGGACAATTGCATTGACTTTGTTAAATAACTGATATCGCCCGTACTAGGCAATATATTTGCTAGGGCTTACCTGACGGGGCTCAGTCAGGGATTAGAGCTATTGCATGAACAGTAATTATTGGTCAAGACATTGTTACATGTCTAAGCTGTTCGGGATCTGTGATGCCTGATGTTAACCTTCATAACTACACATATAACGTCCATGATCTTGTACTATTGACTGTTCCGTCCATCATCATATTATCGTACGTCATGAATAAATATTGTAAACGTCAGCAGCATTCCCTACTTCACTGACTTCTACTTGTGGTTGTGTGAGTCTATGTGAAGTCGTCCAAGAGCCTATACGGCCTTCGTGTTGTCAGCACTACTATTCACTCACCTACACGATCAACCAGTCTTCTACAAGCACTACACGTCGGTATTTACATGTATGTTGATACTATGAGTGTCTCTACTATACCCTGGCGGCACCTCATGCCGGTGACCTAGATTACACCGCATCATTGTGACACGCCCACTCTGCCATCTTTACAACACACGAACACAAACGGGCAGTTATACATCTGGAGCGAATAGAACGTTACATCTCTACATCTCCAGCCAAAACAGACAGTAAACAGACTTTTACATGTATGTCTCTAGGAAGTTGACTGCGGCAGAACGGAACTATTCTGTCCTAGACCGGAAGTTGTTAGCAATGGTGTGGGCGATTCTGAAACTTCAGAGATTTCTTCTTGGCACTCATTTTATAGTGGAGACTGACCAGAAAGCCCTCACGGCTATAAAGAACAAGGACTTGAAGAGCTCAAGATCCACACGTTATGCCATTTCGTTGCAGCCCTTTCACTTTTCTATACGAGCTATTCGAGGTTCGAACAATGTGATGGCAGATGTATTATCTCGATGCCCACAGGATTCTACTTAACTACTATCTTCTGGATTTGCCTATGGATGTCGGTGTCACGTGGATGTTCTCGACTTTTCTATACATCATTGCACACTAATATGACGCTTTTATCACCCTATATAATTAATGGTTCCAGGTTAGTCTGTGCTACTTGCTCTGTTACCCTTTTTCGTGTAACGGAAGAAGGTTTGATTAACATCATAAAGTGGTCTGAAGTTTACACAGCCACATTTGGTAGGTTAAATTTAAAGTTAACTTTTTTCTCTCATAAAATCCTACTGTTACCAAACATAAATTTTCTTTTGATTATTCGCAGGAACGGCTTCTCGATGGGAATCGGAGCTGTTTTGTTACTTGTTTTAGCAGTTACTCAACAACTTGTTCTACAGTATAAGTAAATAAATTAAGGGGCTGCTGTAAAACTGGTAAGGAATATAAGATTTTAAACTAATAATACGGTATTGAATCAGTTTTACAAATAACAGTTCACATGAGACAAGGGACGTTTCGGGTTTTACCCTTCGTCAGCCACAAACAGGTGACAAAGACAAGAATAACATATAGTAATAGGTACTACAAAAACATACGATGATAAGAAACAATACAAAATGAGCGATACAAGCAGATGGAAAAAGTACAATGATAACACAAGAAAATCGAAAATCTAACAGAAATACCGAAGCAAGAAATTAAATAATAAACGAAACGAACAAAAGAGAATGAACAAAACTTTGGAACAAGTCCCTTAGCTAAAACTGTAAATGCTAAGAATACACAAGATCGCAGTACTCTCTCCAAGAAATCTCGAAGGAAGTGACGTATAAGATAGCGACAATTTTTAGAGATACAAAAGGATATGAAACGAACCAAAACCAAAACATAATAAGATATATCGAAAAAACAACGAATAAAGAAGAATGAAAGAGAGAGAGAGAAAAGCTACTATAATTTATGCAAAATGATGTTGAACATTGAGACCTTCAGGACATAAAACGCCCAATTGAAAAATAAGACGATTCTCTAATGAAAAGCGAGTCCTGTCATCCCCGACACATGAACGGAGGGCCGTGACATGGATATCGGATTTACCTGAATGGTCCGGCCTATTGAAATGAATGGCCACCGGTAAATGTTTGCCATGATAGATGTCATTCAAGTGTTCACGAAACCTGTCTGCCAAACGCCTGCCAGTTTCACCAATATAGGTAATGCCGCACCTCTTGCAGATGATAGTACAAATAAGGTTTCTGGATTCGCACGTGAAAGACTCTCTAATGATAAATTTTCCTTTCGGAAAAGTGACTGTCTGAGTTTGGAGTACAAACGGACAGCTCTTATATATACGCCGTTGGCACGGTTTAGTACCAACGTATGAAGGGCTAGTATGTCGCAGACGATTGTGTACAAGAATATCCCTAAAATTCCTATCCCTACGATATGCTACCAAAGGCGTATCACGAAACAACTCTCTGGTATCAGGATCAGAGTGGAGAATAGCCAGATGTCGAAACAGCATTCTCTTCACCGCCAGACAGTGAGGATGGAAAGTTAGAACCAGTTTGAGTCTGTCAGATTGGACAGAAGGTTTAGTAGTGAGTGCAACCTGACGAGTGACGCGTGTGATACGATAAAGAGCATCAGATAAAACATGTTCTGGATAAAGATGTTGGCGAAAGAACTCGAGCATCTCTTGAGCTCGCTGATGGAAATCATCGTCATCGTGACATAACCGACGCAAGCGAAGAAGTTAAGAAAAGGGAATGGAATTTTTACAACTAAGAGGATGCGATGAAGTATAAAGAAGGAAACCGTGAGCGTCAGTAGTCTTATAATAAACAGACGTTTTAAGACCAGCAGGGCTAATAATCACAGTGATGTCAAGGAAGTTCACTGAAGTCGTAGAAATTTCACAAGTGAATTTGATGGCAGGATTGAAATTTCCAACATAGTCAATGAATCGACGGAGGTCTACCTCAGACATGTCTGTAATGCCAATACCATCATCAATATAACGACCGTAAAATTCGTGTATTGGTCCATCGTAACTATGAAAGACCAAATATTCAAAGTGGCCCATAAACAGGCAAGCGTAATATTGGCCCGTCTTAGTACCCATAGCAACGCCACTGATTTGGTTGAAGAATTGGCCATTAAACTCAAAAGAGTTGAGATTAAGAACAAACTCAGCAAGGCGAAGAAGCGGACCTGTACTTATTGTAAGATCAGTACGCTGGTCGAGAAAAAAATGTAGTGCCTTGAGACCATCAGCAAGTGGAATAGAAGTATAAAGGGAACAAACATCTAGGAGGAAAAGACGGTAAGAACGATCAGGCGTGAATCTGATCGAATCACAGGTAGTGATAGCATGAGTAGTGTCTTTCAAGTCAGAAGGCAGATTGGCGACCAAAGGCTGGAAAATACTATCAAGGAATTCAGAAATACGTTCAGTGAGACAAGAGCAGTCTGAAACAATAGGCCTACCAGGGTTAGCAATTTTATGCACCTTAGGAAGCATGTAGAGGAAGACTTACCAAGAATACTATCAAAAATATGGAGAGATAAAGCACCAGAAGGAAGAAGATCATTATGGACTTGTTCTACGTGCCGCCTTGCACCAGTTTGACTGTTCTATTCAAGCAATTCGGAATTATGTCTCCGCAGTGGATGTTTTGTCACAGGACTTTCCAAGACCACTGGAGCTTTTTGATATTGTATAACTTATTTAGGAAATTGTGTTCTGTCATTTTCATGTGGCATGTTATTAGAATAGTATTCATATATGACAGTGTATTGATGAACTATGATGAGTGATTGTCGTATCATTACGATTCATTTCGGTAGTGAACTTTTATCAAGTGTGTGTTTTTCTCTGACATTGTTATTTATTTTTTTTTCATTGCCTAGCACTTAGTTGTGCGCAAGTAGCAGCTACCTATACGCGTTGTTAGTTTCGATTTCTTATATAAACTCATTATTAGTACTGGATAAGTTAATTAACTTGTTTCTCTTGCATATTATGCTCTATTTAAATTGAAGCTTTTGTTATGTTTTTTTGGGGTATATATGCATTGCCTTTCTGTTTTATGCTGTGTTGTCATAATTGTATTTATTTACACGATGCATTGTTTAATTACAATTGTTAACATGATGTATCATTGCCTTCTTTTACTTCACAAATTTCATTGCTTTCTTTTCTTGCTGGTCATTCTTCATTTCATTTAATCTCTTCTTTTCACTTTCCACTTATTGGTTCATATTTTGTCTATGCTTGCATACTTCATCTTTGTTTGAATTTGATTCTCTTTGCATACTTCACCTTCATACTCTACACATACTTCCATACCTCTATTGTCGGTTTAGTGATATGACTTAACATAGTGTAATCCTTTGTTGTAGATATTAGAATTTCATGGACCTCATATTTTTGTTCGATGTAATTTTCAAACAATAAAAAAATGATGTTATCATTGTTTTTCCCCGGGGGTTGGTGTAATCTGTTAAGTCATATTTTGAGTTAGAGTTAAGTGTTAAGGATTTTTTTGTACGGGGCTGATGTTTGCTAGTAAGCAGTTTAAAGTCATGAGATAGATTTTTTATTTGGGTACTTTGTTTACGATAATTTTGGAACATAGCTTATGTGTTAGTTTTTAAAAAATAAAGGGGGGGGGGAGATACGGATGAACGGAGCTCAGATGTTAAGCAGTGAGTCCGCGCACGAGCGACTTCACTGAGCTGTGCTGAGAAAACTATAATCTCAGGGAGTGTGTATTTGACAGAGCTTCGAGACGGGTTGTTTGTCTCGCGAGTGTGATCAGAATAATTTATTGTAGGGAAGAGTTTCTTTCCTAACTTATGGATTTTTCCCAAGATATTATTCATATGCCATGGATTAAGTTGGCTCTTGTTATATAATAAGAATTGAGATGTATGCAATCTTTTTTCCCTCTGATGGATGTTTGTTCCTTTGGATTTACTGAACTGAGAGTTGCTGTGTATGCAACCGTTTGATGGATATTTATTGTATGGATTTACTGTACTGAGAGTTGCTGTGTATGCAACCGTTTGATGGATATTTATTGCATGGATTTACTGTACTGAGAGTTGCTGTGTATGCAACCGTTTTGCTATGGATTGTACCCGTAATAACCTGTGACTATGTGCTGTTCCTTCGTGTACTTTGCGACGTTACTGTGTCGTAAATAAACTGTGTAAAGTTGAACTAGTTGGTCTATTTCATGACCCTACGTTACTGTTATGTGGGTGAGAGGAAAGCAGAATACAACACACCTGAAGAACCCACGACACTCGCGTCTTGTTAGATTGTACAACTGTCGGCCACCTATAAGCCCGACCATACTGACTTTGTCCTTGTCAGTGATCCGACACACACCCACCACCACAAACATTTACACAGTAGCAGAGGTGACGGTCTGTGTGGCCTACTGATGTTGTTAAAGGAAACAAACTTTAACAAGTAATTATATCTCAATTTTAAGTGGCATGCTCTTATATACTAGTATATCACATGTAGGGACAGTATGATGTTTTATTACATTTTAAAGGCCATAACAAGAACCAAATTGTTGCGGTAATAGTACAGGAAATTTAGCCGTGAAAACAACAACAAATTCAAATGTGCCCACATAAATGATAGCCAATTTACAAAAATTGTAATTGAATTTGAATGGCCCACGTGCAAGGAGGAAAACAAGCGATGGCGAATTCAAAACAGTGTAGCTTTGAGGCAAGCGAAGCAAGTGAAACGAAACCTCACGGCTCCGTGCAACATATGGAGCGAAAATATTCAATGATGATAATGTTTCACGGGTTGCCTCCCCATGGTTTGCAGTAGTGGTCCAACAATGACCAAAACTCAAGAGTATCTTTATAGGGCTTCAAAGGTGTCTACGTTCGCGCAAGATTACTCTTGGCAGTGTTGTAGATAGAAGAATAATGATGCTTCTATCTGAAGGGAGTATTCACAAGATATTTAGATAAGCGAAAACAATGCTGCTTTGGCTGAGCACGTTAATTATAGAATATGCCAACAAATTTTGTGAAGCAATTATGCAGTAGTTAGTTTCAGCTCGTTAAGAACCCACCTCTGAATTTCTCAGTGGAATTCTTATAGCATGGTATAGCTCTGTTTAGAGTGTAGTTAGTAAAGTGACTGAGAAAAACATGCAGTACATTTAAAGATGGTTAAATCGAAGTTAAATTTGTATAATTACAAATAATAAAATTTATTAATCACTTTAGAATTTAACAAGTTTTAAAGACTTTGAATAGTTATGGATCAAGAAAAGTTCTCCTCACGGTTGGGATGGAAGGTAAGTTTTGAAAAAAAAGTTCAAGTGGCAGCGTATATATTGCACTTAGCTGCCTATGATTGTTCTGCTCCCTCTGATGGGTTGGTTCTGGTTACACGGATAACGCACGTCGCTGGTCAAAGTTAAAGGTGCCGCACGTTCACAGAACGTCAAGGAGTAACGGCAAAGCTGGTCCTTCGCCTTAAATCGCAGGCCGTGTTCCTTTCTTGCTTCATATATATATATATATATATATATATATATATATATATATATATATATATATATATATATATATATATCTATATATATATATATATATATGTGTGTGTGTGTGTGTGTGTAAACATGTTTTATAAATGCAATGGGTGTTTTCCACTCACTGGGATTAACATTATATTCAGAGAGGGTAAAGTTCTGAAGCAAATGGAATGAGGGGGGGGGGGGGGACCTGATTTCCGTGTCAGGAAACCCAGTTCTCAGAAGGGTATAGTTTTTCTCTTATTTCGTAATGCTAGTCGGTGGTACCAATTGGTGGTACTGGTCTGTGGAACAAGTGTGTGGTATAAGTGACCTTCAGTCAAAGTAAGATACCTACATCAGACGGGTCTTAACAGTCGCTGGACCATAATTACCTCACGATACTTTGAGGTATGTGTTGCGACCACCAGATTTGACCAGTGACGAGATTGGACCTGTCTACAACCTGCAAAGAACAAGCTTCGGTTGGAGTAGACGCCAACCGACATCATACTGGCAGCTAAGTACCCACTTAAAGCTGCTAAGTGAGCTCTATCTCTAAACGTTTCAAACCATCACCTGTGATGAGTCTTTAAATGAATATTTAAAATATCCCACCCCTTCCCCCCCCACCCCCTAATTTATTGTACATTGTTAACAATAATTGATTCTTAAATTTGTTATTTGTATATATACAAATTTAGAGTTGATTTAATCATTTTGAGTGAACTGCACCGTATATAACAGAGCTATTGAAGTATTTTTTTTACTGATTTAAACCAGCTGGGGGCTCATTAAAACGAGCAACATTCTTACTCCTCATAGAAGGCCAAAGAAGATAAAAAACTTACACGGCCTGTATCCTATCAGCCGTAAGACTTGATTTCCTTAATTCCTATGAGGCACCCTAAAACATAAGCACCATTCTTCAATTCACATCTCTGCCAAGAGTCTTCGTCTTACTGGAACAAAAGATAAGGAAGATATGTAG
This sequence comes from Oreohelix idahoensis, assembly GCA_024509875.1. NCBI lineage: Eukaryota > Metazoa > Mollusca > Gastropoda > Stylommatophora > Oreohelicidae > Oreohelix > Oreohelix idahoensis. Next base: position 1,141,193 of record JAMPIV010003725.1, on the reverse strand, counting down.
TAAGTTCTACTGGGACAGAAGATAAGAAAAACATGTGGTTCGTCTTACTGGGACAAAAGATAGGGAAAATATACAGATCGTTTTACTTTGACAAAAGATAAGGAAAATATGTTGTTTGTCTTACTGGAAGAATAGATAAGGACAATATGTAATTCGTATTATTTGGACATCGACGGCACACAACAGAGATGGAGTCCAGTGGACTCGGACTAAGCAGTTGGATGATCTGGATTTTGCTGATGACTTAGCTCTTCTGTCCCATGGCCGTAGTCAGATGCGGGACAGGTTGAAAACGCTCGGTGGGAGGTCGCGGCAATTGGGTCTGAGAATACACAGGGAGGGGAGGGGACAGGAATAATGAGAATAAATGCAGGTGATGATGGCGGGGTTGAGCTTGGGGAGGCACCAATACAGGATGTGGAGTCGTGCACATGTCTTGGCGGCGGTATGGACAGGGTTGGAGGGACGGACAGTGATGTCAAGGTGAGAGTGCAGGGGACAAGGGGAGCTTTCATTGCATTGAGAGGTGTATGGAGATCGGGAGAAATCGGATCCGACACGAGAATGGGGGGTCTTCGGCTCAGATGTGGAGTCAGTCCTGTTGTGTGGCTCTGAGACATGGGGAGCAACAGAGACGGCTGCCAAAGAGCTGCGGGCTTTCGTGGAGTAGAGGGATTAAAATGGTATGACAGGGTTACCAACGTAGAACTGATGACGGGAGCTAGACAGGTGCCGGTGGAGCGGGAGATGAGAGCAAGACGATGGCGATGGATAGGACACACATTGAGGAGGCCTGTTGATAGCATTACAAGGCAGTCCTTGTTCTGGGGTCCCCGGGGCAGGAGAGGCAGAGGTGGACCAAGAGGCCCATGGAGGGGAGAGCTTGAGGCAGAGGTCATGATGGTAAGGAGAATATGGAAGGAGCTTGAGATGATTGCACGTGACAAGAGGACTTGGCATGTGTTTGTTGAAGGCTTATACTCCTTTGGGAGTAGAGGGTTAGGGATGAATGAATTATTTGGACAAAAGATAAGGACAGTATGTAGTTCATCATGCTGTGAAAAAAAATGGGAAATATGTAGTTCGTCCTACTGGAAAAAAAAAATAAGGAAAATATGTAGTTCGTCTTGGTAGGAAAATAAATAAGAAAAATATGTAATTCGCCTTACTGGGAGAAAAGATAAGGAAAACATGTAGTTCGCCTTACTTGGACAAAAGATTTAAAAAAATGTAGTTCGTCCTACTCGAAAAAAAGGAAAATATGTAGTTCGCCTTTGAAGGAGAACAGATAAGGAAAATATGTAGTTCGCCTTTGAAGGAGAAAAGATATCCATATAGGGAAAACATGTAGTTAGTTTTACTGGGACAGAAGATAAGAAAAATATGTAATTCGTCGAACTGGGACAAAAGGTAAGGACAAAAAACCAACGTTGAGGCCACAAGGCCTTCGTCGGGTAAAGGAAAGAAAGTGAGAGCTAAGAAGGACACATGAGAAAATAAATAAATAAAAATGGTTACTGTCTATAAAATCTGCTGTGACCGAGCGCGTCTAGCAAGAAATCATCTACAATATCAAGTCAGTCCTATTATATGGATCTAAAACATGGACAACAACAAAAGCAAAAGCAAAACAGTTACAAACATTTGTAAATGAGTTCTTCCGTAGAATAGAAGGATTCAATGTAGGACTGATGACAAGAACCTGACAAGTGCCAGTGAAATTAGATATTACAAGAGGACGCTGGCTATATGATGACACACGGTGAGCCCAAAAACACACGGAGAAAAGAAATGGAGACAGAAGTAAAAATGTTGAGGACAACCTGGAAAGAATGTGAGCTGATGACACGTGACAGGAGAACTTGTCATGTGTTTGTTGAAGGCCTATGCTCCTTGGGGAACTACAGGGTATCTCCTTTTGCCTGTCATAGGTCCATAGTCAGGTCTTCCTGCAAACCGCCAAGTAGGTAAAAGCGAGAGTTTCGTCTGAGACTCAAGTGACTTCTCCAAGGTAAGTATGCAATGCTGGGCTCTCATCATGTTTCACCACATGGGGAATCCCTGGAAATGAGTGGATGATTTCAAGTCGATGAGGGTTAACAACTGACAGAACTAGAATAAGACCGCCTACCCCCCATCTCTCTCTCCCCCCCAACCATTAGTTAACGACAAGAGAAAATTAATGGCTTCGTAAATTTTTTGGTGAGGAGTCACACACGTGATCTCCACCTGCTGGTTCATGCAAGTTGTAATCTGTGTCCCTAACACAGCAGGCTAAATGGATTTAGAAGTTAATGGGATCCGTTAGACAGATACCGTCGTAAAGTCATCACTAGACGTATTCATGTACATATAATTGTGTATAAGCTTTATGAAAATATGAACCCTAGTCATCGATTTAACCGCTGTAAAATAGTCATTAACATTTTTAATTGTAAAACGTTCGTAAACCGCAAGCACTACAATTTTTATACATAAACTAAAAAGCAGCGTGGACGTTCTAAAAGCTTCCAATAACATGTAATTTAGACATAAGAATGGCATACTTGATGATTTCTAAAACAGCTTGTTCAGAAAAGTTATTGCCAGGTAAAGAAATTTTGGTGAGGGTATTAATTTAAAATTAGCCACAAACCCAATAAATCAATATGGTTTATTGCTTTGTTTTACTACACGTTTCTATTTAGGACATAGTAATTATGATTACTGTATTTATAGTGACTTTTCCATTTCTATATCGATCTCCTTCTCTTCAATGCATTCAATAATGTTTGTTTTATGTTGAGAGTTGGTCGTTTGTTTTTGGTTTCATCTACAGCTAGGCCCCCATTTATCGCTGTTAATTCGTTATTGACAATCGAAAAAGCGCTAAACGAATTTTGATTTCCCATACGAATTAAAGAAAACTAATTAATTCCTTCCCAGGGTCCAGAAAGCTGTATAAAAATAAAATAAAAAGTAATACAAAACAAAAACTAAGTAGATAACAACATTTATTAACTACACGTAACAATATAAAAACCTTTATTAACTACACGTAATTGAATTTTCGGTGGCTTAACATTATGTTGTACCTCAGAGGTCTCCACAATGGTGACTTTATTGTGGTTTAACGTTTTGTTGTTTTTCAGAGCTCTCCACAATGGTGACTTTTCTGTGGTTTAACGTTTTGTTGAATTTCAGAGCTCTCCACAATGGTGACTTTTCTGTGGTTTAACATGTTGCTGTTTCTCAGAGCTCTCCACAATGGTGACTGTTCTGTGGTTTAACATATTGTTGTTTCTCAGAGCTCTCCACCATGGTGACTTTTCTGTGGTTAAACATTTTGTTGTTTCTCAGAGCTTTCCACAATGGTGACTTTTCTGTGGTTTAACATGTTGTTGTTTCTCAGAGCTCTCCACAATGGTGACTTTTCTGTGGTTTAAGATTTTGTTGCTTTCTATAGCTCTCCACAATGGTGACTTTTATGTGGTTTAACATGTTATTGTTTCTCAGAGCTCTCCACAATGGTGACTTTTCTGTGGTTTAACATTTTGTTGTTTCTCAGAGCTCTCTACAATGGTGACTTTTCTGTGGTTTAACATTTTGTTGTTTCTCAGAGCTCTCCACAATGGTGACTTTTCTGTTGTTTAACATGTTGTTTCTCAGAGCTCTCCACAATGGTGACTTTACTGTGGTTTACCGCTTTTGTTGTTTTTCAGAACTCGCTACAAATATAATTTTTCTATGGTTTAACAGTTTATAGTTTCTTAGAGCACTCCGTAAATGTAACTTATCTGTGGTTTAACAATTTCTTGTGCTTCAGGGCTCTCTACAAAAATGACTTTTCGATGATTTAACGTTTTGTTGTTGTTGTTTTTGTATAGCCAGCTACTATACTAATATGATTGTTATATGTTTGAACATTATGCAAATACGAGTAAGTCATCCGCCAAAGCACCGCGGGAAATAACTATGTTACGCTCTGTCTGCTGCATGTCCTGATGACGACACTAATTCTCCTGTGGTCATTTATCTACATTATATGGTTGTAAAGCTGTGGAGCTTCCGTCAGAAAATGACATGGGGCAGAATGGAAAACAAACCAGCCAATGGACTGAAATTTGACCAATTAATTAACAGTCGTTAAATCAAAGTACTCCCCTGGAGCAAACTTTGGGACTGTTTGGGGGGAGGGGGGGACGTTCCGGCACCTCTGGTTCATGCTGTGCAGAGCTTCTGCAGGTCTTGCGGGAATTGTGTGGGGACAGCGGGCCGTGAGTCAGAGGAGTTCAGGACCACCACTGGTGTGGGACAAGGTGATGTCCTGTCACCTTACCTTTTCATGCTCCTCGTGGACGATGTCGTCAGGGCATGTGGGGAGAAAACAGGAGGGTATTCAGTGGGGTACTGGAAGATGAGAAAGGTCTATATTTCGGGTCTGGTGTTTGCAGATGATGTTGCCCTGGCTGCTAGATCGGAGGCGCGTCTCCAGTCCAGCCTGCGGGTCTGGAAACGGGGGGGGGGGGGGGGGGCGGGGGGGGAAAGGGATGGTCGTGGGCAGCTCTGGAGCAGAATCCATGGTAGTATCGCGGGGGGAGGGAGGACATCGGATTGGGCTGGGAGAACAGGTCCTGGAGCAGGTCGACCACTGTAAATACCTCGGAGCTGTTGTAGACCGGGGGGGGGGGAGGCGTCGGAGAAGAGTTGGCCACACGAAAAGCAGCAGCTGGGAGACTTTTTCAGGCCATAAATCGAGGATTCCTCAGCAGGGGAGACAGGCTGGTAAGAAAACTAAGATGGCTGTATACCGCTCCACCTATGTCCCAGTCTTGACATATGGATGCGAGTCGTGGGCGGAGGCTGCAGCCCATGGGGGCCAGATCCGGGCATCAGGGGTGAGGTATCTGAGGAGGGTGGTTGGGGTGACGGGGGGAGACATGTTGCGCGGCCGGACCCAAGTGGAACAGTCCAAACTAAGATGGTTTGGCCATGTCTGCAGAATGGGAGAAGATCGGCTGCCACGACAGGCGTGGGAGACAGGGAGCCGGGGATCCAGATCCCCGGGGGGAACCGGGGTCCGCTGGGAGGACAACGTTAGACAATCTTTGAAGGACCGAGGGCTGGAGTGGAGCCAGGCCGGGAGGAGGACAGCCGATGGGATAGTCTGGCGCTCTCTCTTCAAAACCTCTACACCTCACGGTAGAAGGGGAACGACTAAGTCAGTTAGTAAGTTAAATCAAAGAACTTTTTGTAAATGTACGTAGAGCTTTTATATTCTTGCCTTGGTATATATTGAAAAAACAAACAAACAAAATTCAAAATAAACTTACTATTGCCCCGTCTCCCACGCATTATTTAAGGACCTAAATGGCCAAGTTACTGCAAAATTAAACCTCCATTCATTATCTACTGTCTAATATAAATATGGTATACTGATTCAGACTCACCAGAAATACACTTGTGAGAAATTCCATAAATTGTGACCACATTTATTAAAAACCGTAAATTTTAAGGATGGGGGAAAATTGCTCATTATTTCAAAGGTGAGCAATCTAGTTTCCAGGCCGTAATTTCTAGAAAATGCGCAATGAAAAAGACAATACGTTACCGATAACTCAGCTCTTTAAAAAGGGGGATTTTAAAACAATTTGTTTCGGTTCTTTCTGATGGCTTTTTGCTCATGTGACCATTATGTGGGTTTTACATTTTGTTATTTCTCAGAGCTCTCTACTAATGTGATTGTTGCGTCGTTGAATGTGTGTCACCACTGCATCTGACATTGAAAACCAAACAGAAAACGGAAGTGTTCACAGAGACAGGGTCATGCCAGCTCAGGTTTGAGATTAATAAAACTGCCTTCACACATAAACAGCAAATAGTTCAGTGTCAAGACCACTAATATTGTGGATTTATAATAACACCAATGTTAAGTCCTTTTTGCGCGTGTAATTTAAATGTTAAGCACATCTAAGAAAAAAAATATATATATATGATTAATTATTTACGCGCTGTCATACACTATGTTGAACACAAAAGCGCAGAAAGGAACGCTCTGGTTTGTTGCCAAAGAACAATTACGTTATGAAGAGTGTAGCGAAATCTGTGAGAGCTAACTAGACTATTTCCCAGTATTATGCAGCCTGCCTGGAGGCATATGTTCATGGTTGATTTTCCGAAATAAGGTAATTCCTCTTGTATCGAACTTTATGCTATCGTCTAGAGGTTCGTCATTTTGTCGCCTATTTGCTCGCCTGTGTGATGCAAAATGGAGAGGTACTTTGACTAGGATTAAGTCACCAGTATCTGTATACCTGAACTAGTTAATATATATGGGTCGCTCTAGACCAACAAGACTGTTGTCTGTGTTCCAGGATTCGTTATATCAGAGATCACGTCCAAGTCAGATGGTTAGACTTAGGAACATTATAAAGGTCGAGCTGACCTGTAGCCCATGTATGCTATTCACGTGCAGACAGTGAACGGACTTATTGTATACAACTGATCTGCTAGCATCAGAATGGGAGCATTTATTATTGTTTATGAACATTGAAGATCTGTAGCTGACACTGTTGCAGAAGTTATAGAAATTATTATTATTTATACAGCTTCACGAACTAGCACTCGATGATTGATGAATTTCTGAATCTATTGAACTGTGATGTCTTATGACGCATATATACAACAGCTATCATTGCTGACTACAGAAATTGTTTTCAATGTGCCATATCATCTTGCTGAACTCGTTAACCATGTTGATGTCATAAGTATCATGACTGTTTTGTGGCGTGCAATAAATGAAAGAAACTTATACAACGAAGTTACCCTTTCTATGACTCTACACGTCATGTTGCCTGTGTGATAACCCATTGAACTGTTCCACTACCACATACACAGCAACATCCTAAATCAGAGAAGACACCTACATCTTACACTTTAACACCAGGTGTCGATAAGGGTGGCAAGTTACCACTTCAGCACAAATCCACCCTTATCATTTTTGGTGGCCAGAGCTGGTTCTATCATCTGATATTTTGGCGCACCATATCATTTTTGGTGGCCATAGGTTGGTTCACTCTGATTCCAGCTATCAAGGGGGTCAGCAATCCCAGACATCATCATCATACTAGATACAACTACAGCATCAACTACCACCTTACAAGAAATTTTATTGAAAGTATCCGGATTTTCTGACAGTTGCTGATTTTGAAACTACCCGGCGCTGCTCGGCAATATTGAAGTTTATGTAAAATTAGAAGGACAAGTACCGAGCGAATGGATTTCCTGATCTGGTGAAAAGAAGGACAAGTGCCGTAACAACTGTTCCGGTCTCAGGGGTACTGCTGCGGGTTCAGAAGGTCAAGTGCCGGTTAAATCAATTTAGAAGATTCAGAAGGTCAAGTGCCGTAACAACTGTTGCAGTATTAGAAGCTCATTTCCTTCGTCATGGCTGTTTATGGGAGCAGAAGTTAATCAACGTTGGATCATTATCCTCAGAATGCTGATTACATCCTGTTCTGCACCGTGCTGACGCTGGATTTATAGAAGTTAAGTGGCCTGTTTTGTTTGTGAACTGTGCCCTTATGTTCTAACTGAGCCTTCTGTACTTTCACACTTTCTCCTATTGTTTTCATGATACATGTTTATATGTTATATGTTATTTGTTATTTGTATATTTATATGTTTATATTTCAGCGGGTTTTCTCGGTTGGGCGGAGTCTTACAGTAGAAGATACCACGTCACAGAGGTTCTACTGTTAGCGTTTTCGTTAGGGACTGTGCGAATTTCCTACAGTGAAATTTGCTAGCGACAATCGTTGCTATATCTGTTTAGTTGTGACGAGTTGTGCTTTATTTTTGTTTCTTGTATATATATATTTTTTTTTTTTCTTTTTTCTTCTCTCTCTTTCTTTGTGTTTTTAGTTTCGATTTCGATTGTTTGTATTTGTAGGTCTCCCCTTTGCTATTATTCAGTTCTTTACGTATATTTTTGTGTATACACTGTAGCGTCATTTGTTAGTCATATCTTCGCATATTTCTTTTTAGTTTTGCTGTTTGTGTATTTGACTTATGCGAATGTTTTCGTATTGTTTGATCTTTGTTGATTGTTTACATTGACTCTGATCTTTGTTATTGTTTACATTGACTCTGATCTTTGTTATTGTTTACATTGACTCTGATCTTTGTTGTTGTTTACATTGACTTTGATCTTTGTTATTGTTTACATTGTTGATGACCTTTGCTATTGTTTACATTGTCTTGTTATTGTTTACATAGTTCTTGCATAGTTAGCTTTCACTATTGTTGATATATGCTCATGCACTATTGGTCTATAGTGCACTTATCATAACAAACTGGTGTTTTTTGCTTATGCACTATTGTAGTGCAGTTATGATAAATAACTGATGATTATGCACTGATTTGGGTAGTGCACTGTTAATTAAGAGGTGACTTGTGATATTATTATACATTTGATAATACAAGTTGGTGTCAACTCCTGTTTCCCACAGAGATTGGGTTCAACATAGAGATTATACAAGCACTTTATTAAGTCTTGTTGCTATTTAACATTGAAATAAGATAATTAATTATTTCAGGTTCTGTACTCACATTTTGGACATCATGTCTACATTTGAGTACTTTATTGAGCAGGGTAAAGCCCTTGGGAAGACAGGTGATAAATTAGAAGAATTTGCGACTGTTCAATATGCCAAGGCATTGAAGTCGGAAGAAAAGAAAATGAAAGAACAAACTGAACAAAAGAGAATAGAGGCTGAAATAGAACAAAAGAAACTGCAGATGCAGGTGGAGGAAAAAAGATTTCAAATGGAAATGGAAAAACAAAAAAGAGAAGCTGAAAATAAGAGACTTGAAAAAGAAGCTGAAAATAAGAGACTTGAAATAGAGGCTGAAGGAAAAAAGTTACAGGCCCAGGCTGAAGCTGAAAATAAGAGACTTGAAAAAGAAGCTGAAAATAAGAGACTTGAAATAGAGGCTGAAGGAAAAAAGTTACAGGCCCAGGCTGAAGAAAGAAAGTTACAGGCTGAGGCTGAAGAAAGAAGGTTACAAAGAGAGGCTGATGAGAGAAAAGCAAAAATGGAACATGATGAAAAAGTCTTAGCTTTAGAGTTAGAGAAGTTAAAGTTATTGAACACTGGTAATGCTAATGAGGCAAATAAGGTGTCAAATAAGACTAATGCTAAGGATTTCAAGCTTAATCTACCAGCATTTAATCCCTCAATCGATGATATAACATTTTATCTAGATAGATTTGAAAGTGCATGTAATGTGCATAATATAGATAAAACATTATATGTGTATCATCTGTCCAAGATACTTAGAGGTGATGCTTTGACTTTGTTGAGTATGGTAGATGTGCCTGACAAAAACAACTATGAGGTTGTCAGGGCGGCATTGTTAAAGAAGTACCAACTTAACGAGGACGGATATCGTCTTAAATTTAAAACCATGTTACCAGAAACTGGAGTTGAATTCTCTGAATTCATCTCAGGCATCCGTCTTACTTTTTTACGATGGGTTGAGTTGTCTAAGACAGAAAATACATTTGAAGCTCTTATGGATTTACTACTTAGAGATAAGGTTATGTCTTCTGTTAATGAAGCTTTTCTATCTTTTCTTCATGAGCGTAAGCCTAAAAACATAAAAGAAATGGAAGAATACTGTAGCCAGTATGTTACTGCGCATCCGCACATAACCATTAGTAACTCTAAGGTGAAAGAAGGTCTGCCAGTTGCTTCGGCAGCACCTTATGGCCCAAATTTTATGCGTAAATTTCAGGGTAGCCAGAAAAATTTCAATAAAAAGAGTAATCGTAATTATGCCCAGAACCATAGTGATCAATTCCAGGGTGATTCTTCTTCCCAGAACTGGAGACAACCTAATACTACACGTTATTCTACTCCGGTTAACTTTAGAAATTTTCACAAAGGTAATCGGTATAGAGGAAAATATTTTATGCAGAGACCTCAATACCAAGATAATAGAGGTTCTCAACAGCATAGAGATAGTAATGACAGTTATGGAAACTGGAACTCAAACCAGGATAAAAATTACAGTAGGGACTTTAATGATAATTGCAGAGGCAATAATGGTCGCGGTAGATCGCAACATAAGAGAAAAAGATATCAACAGACAAACTCTGTTCAACAAGAATCTCAGGGAGCAGATAAACAGGTTAATAATGATAAAGACCATAATGCTATCGGATGCTCATCTTTTGATTTTGGTAGGGCAAATAAATGTATCCAATGCAGTACTTTATTTGATCCGAAAACCGTTAGTACTTTAAGCTGTGGTCATCCTTTGCCCGCTCTTCCTGCTAATGTTGCTCATGATGGGAGAGGTTCTCTTATATTACATAAGGGGCTAGTAAATAGTAATCCAGTCTCAGTGTTGTTTGATTCTGGATGTACTACTGTCGGCGTTAGGCAATCTCTTGTAGATCCATCCTGTGCTACAGGAAAAGTCATCAAATGTGTCACATTTGGTGGCACGTTAGAAAAGTATCCTACTGCTATAATACACATTGCTACTCCTTTCTTCACGGGAGAGGTCCACGCGTGTCTACTTCCAAACCCTATTGCGGACCTTATTATTGGTCGTATTCACGGAGTTAGGGAATGTACCCCACAGCAGATTGCTGTTTGGGAAGAGCAAAACATTGAAGCTACCAATGCGGTGGTCACAAGAGCACATGCTCTGGATCCACCTCAAACTTCATTAACTAATAATGATGAAGTAAATGACCAAGATAGTCACTTGACTATTACACGTGACTCATTTATCAAATTGCAAGAAGAAGATCCTTCTTTACAAAAATTCTTCATTCTAGCAAAAAAAGGTGATCCTAATCAGAACACTAATAGGAAATCTTGGATTTCTATGAAGAACGGCGTACTTGTACGTATGGTACAAGACTCGACTACGTCCACTCATTCACAAATTCTTGTGCCTAAGAGCATGAGATTGCAAATATTGCAACATGCTCATGACTCGCAATGTGCTGGACATATGGGTTTTTCCCGTACAAAGTCGAGGGTTCTTGCGGCTTTCTTTTGGCCATTTGTGAGCAAGGACATACGAATGTACTGTCGCTCTTGCAAAGTATGTCAGGAGGTCAAATCTAAAGGACCACGACATGCTGCGCCTATCCAGGCTGCTGACATTCCTATTCGCCCTTTTCAAAAAATGGCAATAGATATTATCGGTCCTTTTAGAATTAAGTCGGCTAGAGGACATCAATTTATCCTTACATGTGTCGATATGTGCACACGTTGGCCAGAGGCAATACCTCTCAAGAGCATCTCAACTGCTGATATCGCAGACGCTCTTTGGCTGATATTTTCTCGCTTGGGTTTTCCCGGAGAAATATTGTCAGACCATGGCACTCAACTTATATCAGACACTATGTCACAGGTAATGTCTATGCTACACATTAAAAGGTCTCTCAGCAGTATCTATCACCCAATGTCTAATGGGTTGGTCGAACGTTTAAATAGGACTCTGAAAACTTTACTTGGTAAAATAACTGAGGATCATCCTCAGGATTGGGACAGGGTCTTCACCCGCGGCTCTCTTTGCGTATAGAGAGGTCCCCAATGAACATACGGGGTTTTCCCCTTTTGAACTTGTCTTTGGCGCGCAACCGCGCGGCCCTATGTCTTTACTTCACGATCTAATCACTGCCGATAATATTAGCGATGAGACTCAATCTTCTTATGAGTACGTCATTGCTCTTAGGCAAAAGATCATCGAGGCATGCAAACTAGCAACTTCGTCTTCAGAATTTGCTAAAGAAAAGGCAAGGCAGTTTGCAAATAAGAATAGATGTCTACGACAACTTTGTCCAGGTGACAAAGCTCTCGTTCTACTTCCTTCAAGGGAGAACAGACTTCTAATTGCATGGAAAGGTCCATATGCAATAGTCTCCAAAATTTCTGATGTCGACTATGTTGTCGATATTGATGGAAAGCATAAAACTTTCCACATAAATATGCTCACAGAATTTTATGAAAGACCTGACTATTTGCAGCCTATTTTCCAGGCTACGGACAATTCACAAGCAACTCGTGGTCAGTACTCATCTCTGTCAGTTATACAGGATGAGGAAACTACTTTTTCTGATGTCAATCTTCCTCTTTCTATGGTCCCACTTTATTCTACGGAATCTTGGAAAAACGTGACCGTTTCTCCAAATCTTTCCGCTGAGGAACATCGACAAGTTTCTTCGATGTTGCAAACATTTCAGGATGTTCTTACAGACATCCCGGGACACACACATGTCATAGAACATGACATTGTGCTAACTGATCACAATCCTATCAGAGTCAGACCATATCCAATACCTATTCATTTCCAGTCTCAAGTCGAAAAAGAGTTGGATGAAATGATACGTTTGGAAATCATTGAACCATCCACTTCAGCATACTCTTCGTCTATGGTTATTGTTCGAAAGAAGGATAATAACATTCGCATTTGCGTAGATTATCGAAAATTGAACCAAGTTACGAAGTTCGATGCTGAACCTATGCCTTCATTAGAAGAGCTACTCAATAAACTTTCTAATTCTAGATTCTTTACCAAACTAGATTTGTCTAAAGGTTATTGGCAAGTCCCGCTAACTGAACGTGCCAAACCTTTTACAGCTTTTTCTACACCTAGGGGTTTATTCCAATGGAATTTCATGCCTTTTGGTCTTATGAACGCCCCTGCTACATTCGTACGCATGATGCGGCGAATTCTCGCATATCGTACAGATGTCATAGCATACCTAGATGATATCTGTCTATTCAGTGATTCTTGGGAAGATCATTATTTGGGTTTATACGAATTACTGTCTACTCTTCGCGAGTATAACTTGACTGCAAAACCCTCTAAAGCCTTTATAGGATTTAGCGAGATTTCTTTCCTAGGTCATCGGGTTGGTCATGGTCTTTTAAAGACAGAGGACCACAATGTTTCAAAAATACTTAACATTTCGGTCCCTAAGACGAAGAAACAAGTAAGGAGTCTATTAGGTTTGATTCAATTCTACGGACGATTCATTCCGAATCTGTCCTCCATTATGGCACCGCTTTCTACTTTATTGAAGAAAGGGTCGCCTAATCTGATCCGCTGGTCTAAAGAATGTCAATCCTCATTGGACCAGGTTAAAGCCCTATTTTCATCTCCACCTATTCTTAAGTTACCTACTATTGAGAAGACTTTTTGTTCTTCGAAGTGACGCCTCGTCAACAGGGATTGGGGCAGCACTAATGCAGGAGTATTCTGATACTTTGCATCCGGTGATGTATATCTCTAGGAAATTAAACGCTGCAGAAAAGAATTACTCGGTTTTAGACCGTGAGTTATTGGCTATGGTATGGTCTATTCTGAAGTTACAAAGATTTCTTCTAGGCGCACATTTCATTGTGGAAACCGACCAGAAAGCGCTTACTGCTATTCAGAGCAAAAACTTGAAGAGCTCGAGGTCCACTCGTTATGCCATAGCTCTTCAACCATTTCATTTCTCGGTTCGAGCTATCCGTGGTTCGGATAATGTAATGGCAGACATTCTGTCCAGATGTCCACACGATTCCACATGATTCTTCTGTCATATATATATATTTCCTGATATACAGTCCAATGTTATAATGACATGTTAGTAGATTTTGTCTCACTTTTTTTTTTTTGAGGGAAATTTATAACATTGTACCATGTAATTATCTAAGAAGGCTTAGTTAGTGATATACGGGCCAAAAGATCACTCGGCCACATTTAAATAAATTATTTTCAGGATTGTATTAAGAAATTTACCAGTTGTCTTTAAGATTTGTGTTATTGATATTTTCGCAGCACATCATTGAAGTCTGCGAGTTTATGTCCATTGTGGAACTTTGAGGATATCAAGTCCTGTCCTACATTGGGAGCGGATGATGTCCACATCTTCTTCTATTGAATGTTTTGTGTCACCGAAGAGCAACACATGTATTACTTATTAATTACTGTTACTTTATATAATGTAATAATATAGTGCGGTATATTAGTAAATTACACCGCTATTTGCAACACATTGTATGATAACACATAATATATTTAATTTCATATATTGGTATGAGTATAATTTGATTGTCATTATGTTGTTGCCATCATTGTGGCGTGTGTTGGTGGCACCTTCCTGGAATATATCAGCGTATACTTAGATAAATTTTTTCTCTAAGGATCTGAGATATGATCTCAGTGTCGCTCCATGCGTTGAGCTAATTTGTTAGGTATATATCCACGCATCATACGTGCGTTAGGAGCCTAGATTTTTTCCGGCTCCAGGATTTAAAAAAAAAAAAAAATGTCCCATTTTTTTTTTTTTTCCAGGGAGGGTGCGGTAATGTTACGCACGGATCATTATTATTTTTCGTTTGTATAAACATTTTTTCATATGTATGATCATTTTTTTGACTGAAGTGTGTATTATGTTTTCTATGGTCAAAGGGACATAATCCGAGTTATCGAAACTACAATTTGTTAGGAGTTGCCTTCTCTTGTATAGAGACACGTTCGGTCTATAATTTCTTGAACGAAGCGTGACCACATCTCCTTATTTGGTAGTATCAGTCAACTATGGTAGATGTCTGAAACCTTTCTTAACGCTTCTTTTCATGACCATAAAAGGCGCGACTGTGTAAGACTTTTATCTCGAATGTTCTTCGAATCGTCTTATTGTGAACGGCAACTCAGAGATTGTCGTTCTGCGCATGTCAAACCGGGAGTTCGTTCTGTGTGTTCCGCCCAGTTGGGGCAGTTTAGAAATGGTTTAAGAAGCGAGCAGACGCAACTGCGTCTTGTGATTCTCTGAGGGAAATACAGTGTCTTAGTGAGTTAGTTAGCTAACTAGACTATTTCCCAGTATTATGCAGCCTGCCTGGAGGCATATGTTCATGGTTGATTTTCCGAAATAAGGTAATTCCTCTTGTATCGAACTTTATGCTATCGTCTAGAGGTTCGTCATTTTGTCGCCTATTTGCTCGCCTGTGTGATGCAAAATGGAGAGGTACTTTGACTAGGATTAAGTCACCAGTATCTGTATACCTGAACTAGTTAAATATATATGGGTCGCTCTAGACCAACAAGACTGTTGTCTGTGTTCCAGGATTCGTTATATCAGAGATCACGTCCAAGTCAGATGGTTAGACTTAGGAACATTATAAAGGTCGAGCTGACCTGTAGCCCATGTATGCTATTCACGTGCAGACAGTGAACGGACTTATTGTATACAACTGATCTGCTAGCATCAGAATGGGAGCATTTATTATTGTTTATGAACATTGAAGATCTGTAGCTGACACTGTTGCAGAAGTTATAGAAATTATTATTATTTATACAGCTTCACGAACTAGCACTCGATGATTGATGAATTTCTGAATCTATTGAACTGTGATGTCTTATGACGCATATATACAACAGCTATCATTGCTGACTACAGAAATTGTTTTCAATGTGCCATATCATCTTGCTGAACTCGTTAACCATGTTGATGTCATAAGTATCATGACTGTTTTGTGGCGTGCAATAAATGAAAGAAACTTATACAACGAAGTTACCCTTTCTATGACTCTACACGTCATGTTGCCTGTGTGATAACCCATTGAACTGTTCCACTACCACATACACAGCAACATCCTAAATCAGAGAAGACACCTACATCTTACACTTTAACACCAGGTGTCGATAAGGGTGGCAAGTTACCACTTCAGCACAAATCCACCCTTATCAATAATAAATAAACCCGCCCGTGGGTGTTTGCCTAGCGTCATCTTCTACTCCAGTAGAGCGCTGCCTTTTGTGCAGTGGAAATGCTTATAAAATGATCCCGCCGTAAAAGCCTACACGCTTTCCTAGTTTAGTCCTTGAGACTTTATTTTAACATTTTGTCCGATCTGCTGCACAAAACTGCGGCAAGACTTATAATTAACATTTTAACCTTTTCCTGATCTGCGGCACGAAACTGCGGCAAGTATTAACACACAATTAACGCCACCTTGCAAACACCCCTCTTCGCTCAGCACGCCGTACCATGCATATAGGCACGCTGTGGGACACGCCAGAAGATATAAACACACAGACAGTTTTCCATTCTCGCCGAGTAGTGTATTTCTGACGTCATCCAAACTAGTTGGATTATTTGAAGGAAAAAAATGATAGAGAAGGAGGAGGTGGGGGGGAGGAGATGGCCGACTTATAGAAAAGTTAAAAAATTGACAATTAACAGTGACAAAACTGAAAATCTAAACGACAAATAATATAACCATACAAATCATATATAAAGATAGCTTAGTGTCCCCTATGCAATAATATGTTTTAATATACATGGTAGCCCAATTATTAGCCAAGATATTGAAATAATACTATATGTTACGAACGCTAAGACGGACAGACTGTTGTTTTTGCTCATTTATCCATAACGTTAGTATGGACGCAAGTGTAAAAAAAGAGGCATTAGATTGATTCAAATCCGATTGGTCGGTAGAAGAGTATAGGAAGGAGGGTATTGGTTAGGCAAAAAAGTTAAATATATTTTGAAGACTCACTCCTAGAAGTTTGGAGTTTTTTTTTTTTTAATTTGAATTGAAAAGCTAGACCCTCGCTCTGATTGGGCCAGTCTAGTAATATTGGAAAAAGCTTTCAAAGGCTTGTCGCCAGTTGAAAAAATTGTTAGTAAGCAAGCTGCGTTGAGAACAGCAGTGCTAAGAGTGAAATAAAACCTTGGCAGTCTGGAACGGGGCAAAGCTGAACTTAATGCTAATGCCAGTCAACGTATGTTTGTGATATTTCTTTGAATTGTTTTAAGAACGAATTTATTAACTTTGTTATTGCAATAAAATTTGGTGTATGAGATACTGCTTGTTGGGAAGGCTTTACGACTAAACACAGAGGTCCCCAGCAGACTTATGCGGGGCCTGTGGTGTTGCACACAAGCAGTAAAATTGAAATGTGTTGTATAACTTAAAATGATTTCCACAGTTGCCAGTGGGAAGGCTAACCCACATTATTCTATGGGAGAGAATCATTGTTGCAGTGTCAGAGGGAAAAGAAAAGGAGCACTGGTATGAGTTGTTATCTCAGATGAAAATGGTTGAAATGGATTGGTCAGAAAGATCTGACCCTTTTCTTTTATTGAATTATGCCATGTATTGTATGTGGAAAAGTATTGTAGATGAGTTATTAAGAATCATAACCTTGTTTCAGGGTTTTTTGTTCTGGTACTACGTTAGTGCCAGAACTCTGGTGAATTTACGATTGAGAGAGAAAGAAAGTGAAATTTTGTGTTGGACTAAGAGGTCTACTATACTACACTACACCAGGGACTGTGTCAGCTTGGTCGTTCAAGTGAACTATATGAGAATGTCAGCATCATAACTACTATCAACATAAAGATAAGTGCCTATGTATCGACACTAAAGAGTTCATCCCCTTACTGACTTTATTAAAAAGAAACATAAAACTACTTGATTGTTCGTTAAATATTCCACAAGATACTACTAAAAGAAAAGAGAGGATGATGACAACACCCCAACCATACCATTAGTTACCAGTGTTACTTAGTAGTAGAGAAATATATATATATATATATATATATATATATATATATATATATATATATATATATATATATATATATATATATATATATATATATATATATATATAATTAGATTGTAATAGTTATTTGTATTGGCAGAAGATCCATTGTGGTATTTGATTTGATGTAAATAAATCCATAAATTTCATTTTGTTGTTGGTCCTAACTCAGAAAATTCTGAGTCAGGCCAAAAAAAATTGTAATATAGCCGATTACTCAAAATTCAGCCACAGACTTCTATAAGATATATAGTAGAGTGTTAGTCTGTTTGTGATTGTTGAATTGACCCAGTCCTATATATGTGTTAGAATTTAAATGTATTTGGATTAATTTTACTTACACTACATCATACATTCATAACCCTAGACATTAGACGTAACTATCATACATACTAGTCAAGAATAGGTCTGATTGAGGTCATAAGGTGGTAGCAGAAAGGTTCTCTGATAACTCACCCCAAAATTTGTTATAATCAGGGACCTTCACAGCTGACCTCAATCAGTACAATAGAAATAGTAAATAATAACATCTATAACACCAAATCCACTATATATATTGGGTAGCTCGCTTCCGGGACTTTAAACGTCTCCTAATACATGTATAGGAATCTCATAGAATAAAATTAAAAGTATTCTTTTGTGAAATTTAAATAGTGAATGAACTGTTGGTGCTTGTAGTTGTTGTTTGGTCAGAGTTAATAAGTTACCTTAGTATATTGTTAACGTTGCTTGATACAATATGGCTGATTTGGCAAAGTTCAGATCTGCTGCTGTGCAGACTGCCAGAGACATGAACATAGAGGGTCAAGTCTTGATTGACTATGTCACCTCAGAATGTGATAAGTTCATTGCTAGGGAAGAACATAGGTTAGCTGAAGAGAGGAGAATGCAGTTAGAAGATGCTAGGGAGATTAAGAAGTTAGAGGCTGAGAAAGAAGTTAAACGTTTACAAATTGAGGCTGACAAGGAGGCTAGGGCCTTAGAGGCTGATAGAGAGGCTGAGATAAAACGGCTCCAATTTGAAGAAAAGAAATAGGAGGCAGAAAAGGAGGAGAAGAGATTGGCTGCCGAGAGGGAAGCAGAAGATAAAAGATTACAAAAGGAGCACGAGTTGCGACTAAGGGAGTTAGAGTTGCAAGGCCATGCTCCTGAAAATGGTCACAGCCCCTCTACCTCTGATGCTACTGCTAGTCAGGGGGTCTCCAACTCAGCTATGGGGTTCCACTTAGATTATTTTGTTGAGAGAGATGATGATATTGAATCATATTTAAGTAGATATGAGGTATTAGCTACAACTTATGGGCTAGAAAAGGAAAGATGGAGCTTGAAGTTATCCCAAGGTCTTAGGGGAACAGCTTATGAAGTTTTCTCAAAAATGAGCAGGGATGACCAAGACAATTATGACATGTTAAAGCAGGCCCTTTTGTTAAGATACGAAAAGAATGGTGAATTTTACAGGAAAAAGTTTAGAAATGCCAATCTACTGTCGGGTGAGACCTATCACCAGTTCTCTGCACGTTTAGAGACTTACTTGGAGAAATGGACTGCTCTGGGGAAAACCCAAGATCTTAAAGAAATGATCCTTATTGAGCAATTGAGAGAGTCCATGGCTCCAGACTTGAGAATGTTTCTCATGGAACAGGGTGCAGAGAGGCTGGGGGAGTTACTTAATGTCGCTGAGAGGTATCAGGCAGCCCAGGCAGAGGTAGCTGGCGACAAAAAGAAACATGTAGACAATTATAAGGCTCCACAAAACTCTAATAGATTTGACAACAAAGATCAGGGTAACAAGGGTAAGCAAAATTTTGATAGGCCACGCAATGATTATAAAAATAAAAACCCACAGTTCAATGACAGGAAATATGAGGAAAGAAAACCCTTTCATCAAGGTAGATTATATTGTAGATGGTGTAAGAGGGAAGGACATGACACTAAAGTTTGTACTAGGAAACCTTCTGGATTTGCTGCTATGAAGTTGGGGAAAAAGGAAGTAAAGGTAAAACCTACTGGACAGCAGGAACCTTATCACTCCCAGTGTGTGAGGATGTTGTATGTAATGGAGTCAACATTAGGTGTGTTTATGATACCGGTTTAGATTTTGATTCTGTTGTGAGTTCGCACTTGGTGAACCCAGATCAGTATACCACAGAAACAGTGGAGATACAAGGGGCGACCAAGGACCTACCACTCATGACACTTCCCATTGCAAGGATAACAGTGAAAACTCACTATGTGGAAGGAGTAATCAGAGCAGCAGTGATCGACGCACCCATCTACCCTCTGATATTGGGGTGTCGTTATGTCTTCTTGGGGGATCCCAAGAGACCTGTGATCTTGGCAGCAGTCCAGACATGTTCACAATCCAGAAAGGAAGAAGATGAGCCAATAAATACTCATCCAGAAGTGATGAGGAAGCCACAGGCTAAAAATAGGACACTCAAGCCTTGCTTTAAAAAATTGCGTAACTGCCATACACCTCCAAGTAAAGGAGAATTTTATATGAAGAACAAATTGTTATATAGGAAGGCCGGAACTGGTTCAAATGGTCACGGTCAACTGGTACTTCCCAAGATGTTTAGGGCAGACGTGATAAGGAGTTTACATGTTGGAAAAGATGGGGACCACGAGAAAGTAGGTACCATCTGCCAAAAGGTTTCTCAAAAATATTACTGGCCAGATGTAAAGATAGTTATTGAGAATTTTGTAGAAGCCTGCGGCATATTTCATGAGGGAACACCCACACGTGGGGAAATTGATCAGGACCTAGAAACGCCATGGAGCAAACTTAGGCCTGAAAATAAAAATAAATTTAATAATGTAGACAAAGTGGAATGGGAACCTCCTTTTCACTCACAGACTTCACTTGAATGTGTTAGAATGGCAACTCTGCGTCGAGTACAAAAAGTGATTTTACCCCAGAATAAGCCGACAATCCCTCTGTCGGATTATGTGAACTGGAGGAATATAAAAGAGAGCGAAGTTCTCTCACTGTGAATTTGAACCTGAGGGGAGACAACCCCAGGAAACGAATCGGTAGTGGACGATTTGTGAGTTATGACAAAAGGAAGAAACGTCCTCACTACAAGGCTTTCAATGTAAGGGACATTACCGGTGCCATAAAAATAAGTTCATCAAAATATTAGTCCATTGGTACCTTGTTGAGGACGTGGACCGATGAGAAGGCAGAAGAGACTGTTACCTCATCATATCAATATGTGAACGAACTGACCACTCGTTTAAAAACTAGTTGGAAATTGGCAAATGATAATTTGAGACAAGCCAGGAAAAAGCATGCTGCTTATTATAATAAAAAAGCGAAGGATAGGGAATTTGCTGTAGGGGAGAAGGTGCTTCTTCTATTACCAGGCAGCAACAATAAACTTCAAATCGGATGGCAAGGTCCATATACAGTTTTGGAAAAGGTATCCAGAACAAATTATAAGATAGACAAGAAGGGAAAGGAAAAAGTCTATCATGTGAACCTTTTGAAGAAATATCTGGACAGGCAAATCAATGGAATGAACACACTTAATGGCCTTGTCTATCGCAACCGAAATGAAAAAGGACCTTCTCACCTCATTTGAATATCCACTGAAGCCCAGTCAAACGTTTGCACATGTGAAGATCAGTAATCACCTGACAAAAGGACAAAGGGAGAGGATTCGAAAGGTCCTAGAGAAGCATACAGACGTGTTAACGGATAAGCCGGGGCACACAAATTTGTTGGAATATGATATGAAACTACAAGACCCAACACCCATCTGTATGAGGCCCTATTCTATTCCGTTCGCTAAGGAAAAAGCTTTGAAAGAGGAGATAGATTATTTGTTACAAGAAGGGATTATTTCTCACAGTGAATCTCCTTATAGCTCTTGTGTGGTTTTGTTGCGAAAACCATCTGGGGAACATAGACTGTGCATAGATTACAGGAAACTGAATGCTGTCACAGAAGGTCAGGTGGATCCATTACCTGATACTACTCAACTATTTGCCAGGCTGAACAAGGCAAAATATTTTTCTAAGGTGGATCTTAGCAAAGGCTATTATCAAATTCCAGTAAAGCCTGAGGTTCGACCTTACTTAGCCTTTAGCACCTCGGAAGGCCATTATGAGTTCAACATGCTGCCGTTTGGGTTGAAAAATGCCCCGAGTGTGTTTTCTAGAATGATGCGAAAATTGTTGGATCCCCTGAAAAATCCATGCATCTCGAATTTCATTAATGATATTCTCATCGCTACTGAAACATTTGAGGAACACGTTACTTCTTTGAATATGCTGTTTGATAGACTCAGAGAGGCTAACTTGACCGCTGGACCAACCAAATGTTGTAATGGATGTAAAGAATTGGAATTCTTGGGACATACCGTACATCAGGGTAGCATGACCCCTGACCCCAAGAATCTGGAGAAATTGAAAAGAGCACCGAGGCCACAAACAAAAAAAGATGTGCGATCATTTGTGTCGTTGTGTGGTTTCTACCAAAAGTACATTAAACATTTTAACTCTATATGTTCTCCTCTGACGGATTTAACGCGTAAGGGACAACCTGATGCAATTAGTTGAGCAGCACAGTGTGAATTGGCATACCAGGAGTTAAAAGAAAAACTCACAAGCAGGCAGGTATTGAAATTGCCTGACTTGAATCAAGAATTTGTCGTGAGAAGTGACGCAAGCAATGTGGGCTTAGGGGCTACATTGTTGCAAAGGTCCTTCTCACAAGATGGGGAATTGAACCCAGTCGCTTATGCAAGCCGCTAGTTGAACAAAGCGGAAAAAAATTATTCAACAAGTGAAAAGGAATGTTTAGCGTTAATCTGGGCTATAAAAAAATTCCAGATCTATCTGTATGGTAGGACATTTGTGCTACAAACAGATTATCAGCCGCTCGTATTTTTGTCACAGGCAAAGCATGAAAATGCCAGGTTATTAAGATGGTCCTTATTATTACAGCCTTATTCATTTATGATTGATCATATTCCCGGCTCTCAGAACGTGGGTGCCGATTTTTTGAGTAGACACCTTTGTGATGAAAATCAGAAAGACGCGTAGGACTTCATTTGCGCTAAGTTATCTCACAGATTATAACCTGCAATGAATGCATGTTTTAGGAAGGGATGTGTGTAGCGAAATCTGTGAGATAATCGCTAAATTCAGTAAGATTTTAGTCCTATGATAATAAATAAACCCGCCCGTGGTTGTTTGCCTAGCGTCGTCTTCTACTCCAGTAGAGCGCTGCCTTTTGTGCAGTGGAAATGCTTATAAAATGATCCCGCCGTAAAAGGCTACCAACGGGCTGATCACCCGTTTGCCAGTCACTTCGATTACGGAAACAACAGCAAATGGATTGATTTGCCGTTGCCCTAAAGACGCCAATAGGCGTGATGGGAAACAATGGCAAAGAAAACCTATCTGCTGTTGCCCTAAGACGCCACTAGGCGTAATGGCCACTGACTGCTTTGACGGTCGGTTGCTAAGGACGGAAGAAGAAGAAGAAGTAAAAGGCTACACGCTTTTCTAGTTTAGTACTTGAGACTTTTTTTAAACATTTTGTCCGATCTGCTGCACAAAACTGCGGCAAGACTTATAATTAACATTTTAACCTTTTCCTGATCTGCGGCACGAAACTGCGGCAAGTATTAACACACAATTAACGCCACCTTGCAAACACCCCTCTTCGCTCAGCACGCCGTACCATGCATATAGGCACGCTGTGGGACACGCCAGAAGATATAAACACACAGACAGTTTTCCATTCTCGCCGAGTAGTGTATTTCTGACGTCACCCAAACTAGTTGGTTTATTTGAAGGAAAAAAATGATAGAGAAGGAGGGGGGGGATGGCCGACTTACGGAAAAATTAAAAAATTGACGATTAACAGTGACAAAACTGAAAATCTAAACGACAAATAATATAACCATACAAATCATATATAAAGATAGCTTAGTGTCCCCTATGCAATAATATGTTTTAATATACATGGTAGCCCAATTATTAGCCAAGATATTGAAATAATACTATATGTCTACGAACGCTAAGACGGACATACTGTTGTTTTTGCTCATGTATCCATAACGTTAGTGGAGACGCAAGTTTAAAAAAAAGGCAGTAGATTGATTCAAATCCGATTGGTCGGTAGAAGAGTATAGGAAGGAGGGTATTGGTTAGGCAACAAAGTTAAATATATTTTGAAGTCTCACTCCTAGAAGTTTGGAGTTTTTTTTTTAATTTGAATTGAAAAGCTAGACCCTCGCTCTAATTGGGCCAGTCTAGTAATATTGGCAAAAAGCTTTCAAAGGCTTGTCGCCAGTTGAAATAATTGTTAGTAAGCAAGCTGCGTTGAGAACAGCAGTGCTAAGAGTGAAATAAAACCTTGGCAGTCTGGACCGGGGCAAAGCTGAACTTAATGCTAATGCCAGTCAACGTATGTTTGTGATATTTCTTTGAATTGTTTTAAGAACGAATTTATTAATCTTGTTATTGCAATAAAATTTGGTGTATGAAATACTGCTTGTTGGGAAGGCTTTACGACTAAGCACAAAGGTCCCCAGCAGACTTATGCAAGGCCTGTGGTGTTGCACACATGCAGTAAAATTGAAATGTGTTGTATAACTTAAAATGATTTCCACAGTTGCCAGTGGGAAGGCTAACCCACATTATTCTATGGGAGAGAATAATTGTTGCAGTGTCAGAGGCGTTGTAACCATTACGGAAAAGAAAAGGAGCACTGGTATGAGTTGTTATCTCAGATGAAAATGGTTGAAATGGATTGGTCAGAAAGATCTGACCCTTTTCTTTTATTGAATTATGCCATGTATTGCATGTGGAATAATACTGTAGATGAGTTATTAAGAATCATAACCTTGTTTCAGGGTTTTTTGTTCTGGTACTACGTTAGTGCCAGAACTCTGGTGAATTTACGATTGAGAGAGAAAGAAAGTGAAATTTTGTTGGACTAAGAGGTCTACTAGACTACACTACACCAGGGACTGTGTCAGCTTGGTCGTTCAAGTGAACTATATGAGAATGTCAGCATCATAACTACTATCAACATAAAGATAAGTGCCTATGTGTCGGCACTAAAGAGTTCATCCCCTTACTGACTTTATTAAAAAGAAACATAAAACTATTTGATTGTTCGTTAAATATTCCACAAGATACTACTAAAAGAAAAGAGGGATGATGACAACACCCCAACCATACCATTAGTTACCAGTGTTACTTAGTAGTAGAGAAATATCTATATATATATATATATAATTAGATTGTAATAGTTATTTGTATGGACAGAAGATCCATTGTGGTATTTGATTTGATGTAAATAAATCCATAAATTTCATTTTGTTGTTGGTCCTGACTCAGAAAATTCTGAGTCAGGCCAAAAAAAATTGTAATATAGCCGATTACTCAAAATTCAGCCACAGACTTCTATAAGATATATACTAGAGAGTTAGTCTGTTTGTGATTGTTGTATTGACCCAGTCCTATATATATGTTAGAATTTAAATGTATTTGGATTAATTTTACTTACACTACATCATACATTCATAACCCTAGACATTAGACGTAGCTATCATAATACTAGTCAAGAATAGGTCTGATTGACGTCATAAGGTGGTAGCAGAAAGGTTCTCTGATAACTCGCCCCAAAATTTGTTATAATCAGGGACCTTCCCAGCTGACCTCAATCAGTACAATAGAAATAGTAAATAATAACATCTATAACACCAAATCCACCACAAAGAGATACCAAACGTTTATGACCTGAGACGGTCGTATTTTGACGGAGATGATTGTAAGTCTTGCAAAACGTAGATATAGTTGTAAGGGTTTTAAGTTACTTAGGCACGATAGGAAACAAGGTAGAGAAGGTGGTGTCGCAGTCTTAGTTAGCGAAAAATTTAAAATTATTGACTGGGAAGTATTTAGTACAACCAATATAGAAGGTATCCAGGTTACTATAGCAGCTGAACCAAACAATATAACAATCCTAAATGTATACGCTAAAGATGGCACAATTAAAGATGAAGAAATACTATCCATAAGCACCAGACTAGGCCCCAAAACAGTCATAGTAGGCGATTCTAACTCCCATCATTATGTTCGGGGTGGACAACATGCAGACAATGCAGGAAAATGCCTACTTGACATTATAGAAAACAATGAACTACTAATACTAAATGATGGAACTGCGACTAGAATTAATCCACAAGCTAACAGGACAGACTTAGCAATAGACATAAGTATAGCAACTAACAACCTAGCGAATGTAAATTGGGAAGTGTTACAAGCCACAAAATCAGATCATCTGCTCATTATAATAACCATGCATGAAAATGTCAGTCCGAACCCAGAACCAGAGAAACCGACTTTCAACTATAAAAAAGCAAACTGGGAAGCTTTCCATTCAGAGCTGGAGGGGATGGAATATAAAGACATGGAATCAGATGATACTGACTTGTGGGCAGAAACACTGACCAATGAAAATGTGAAAATTGCAATAAAATATATACCAAATAAAAATATGCCACAGCACCTTAAACCAATAAATAACATTAATAAGAAAAGAGAAACTCAATGGAATAAAGAACCAATTGCCTGGTGGAATAAAAGTTGTGCAGAAATCCTTAAGAAAGTACCCAAAAGAACTATAAACATAATAACTTCCCTTTATAACAAAATCTGGAGCTTAGGAAAGATACCAAAAGCATGGAAAGTAGCTATGATAGTACCCATCCTAAAACCAAAAAAAAGAAGCCCATGATGTTAGTTCATATAGGCCTATCTCCTTAACATCACAACTAGGTAAAATACTGGAAACTGTTGTTAACAAAAGAGTTAAATTCTACCTGGAAAAAAATCAGTTATATAGCCCAAACCAGTCAGGGTTTAGAGCAGGCAGAAGTACAGTAGACCAGCTTGTACGATTAGAACAAGATTGTAAAGCTAGGGTTCAAGAGAAAAGAGAAAACAGTAGCAGTTTTTCTAGATGTCGCAAGAGCATATGATGAATGCTGGCGAGATGGAGCTCTTTACAAAATGGAAAAGATTGGCATTACTGGTAAAACCTATAGGTATATAGAAATTTTTTTACAAGACAGGTATTTTGCTGTACAGGTAAACAATGACAAGTCAGATATATATGAACAACAGAATGGGATTCCTCAGGGATCAGCGATTTCACCTTCTATTTTCACTATAGCTGTAAATGACTTAGCAGATGCATTTAACGACATAAAGAATGCAATATCGCAATGTGCAGATGACTGTGCCATTTGGCGATCTGGAAAAAACGTGGATCATATTTACAAAAAACTTCAAAATCAAATAGACAAAGTTTCAGAGTGGATGAAAAGTTGGGGCTTCCAAATTAATGTAAACCAAACAGTAGGTATGATTTTCAGCAAAGGAAATTTAAAAAAAAAATAACAAAATCAATATAACCATTAAAGGACAGAAAATATGTACCTCATCAACAACAAGATTTCTGGGCATAACTTTAGATAAACAACTAAATTATAATAAACATATAGACAATTTAGTAGAAAGCTGTAGGGGACCCCTAAATATACTAAGGATTGTAAAAGGTAATGGATGGGGGGCCAGCAATAAAATAATGCTTATGTTCTACAAGTCTTTCATCAGGGGGAAACTGGATTTTGCCAGCATAGTCTATGACTCAGCTGCAGCTTCTAACAAAGCAAAACTAGACAAAATTCAAAATGCAGCCATGAGAACCATTACAGGTGCATTTATATCGACACCAGTAGAAGCACTGGAAGTATCTCTTGGCATAATGCCCCTTGGTCTAAGACGGAAAGAACTAAGATTAAATTATTGGAGTAAAGTAGCACAAGAAGTGACCCACCCAGCACATAAAGCATTTGTCAAAAACCAACCAAGTGTATGGGATGTCCCCTTAAATAAAGATAGATACCCAACAGGGTAGAGAACTATAGAAGATCTAACACAGTTCAAAGAACTGTCAAACACAATTGAAAATAGTAATAAATATAGAAGCAAAATACAACCCTGGGAACTAAAAACACCAATCATAGACTACTCACTTACTGAAAAGATCAAACAAAACATAGAAGATAAGGAAGCCAAAATGATAAGTAGAAAGTTCATAGATCAACTAACTAAACAAAGTCTGGCCGTCTACACTGATGGATCCAAGGGTGATAGTGGGCAACTAGGTGCCGGAGTTGTAATACCACAATGGGGAATTAAAAAGAGCTACAGAGTAACAGAAGGGGCTTCGATTTTTACCGCAGAGATGGTAGCAATTCTTAAAAGCTTAGAAATAATCGAAGATAACCCACCAGAAGCTGTTACTATATTTACAGACTCACTATCATCACTACCAGCACTAGAACACCCAGGTAAATGTAGCCGGCCAGACATAAAGGAAGAAATTCTAGCAATTAATACATCACTAGGGAACAGAGGATGTAGTGTGAGGCTAGTGTGGGTTCCAGCACACATAGGTATTGCTGGTAACGAGTTGGCAGATCAGAACGCCAAGAATGGAAGAACGAGTAAAAACAATATAAGAGCAGGCCTGGGAAGGTCGGAGATCAAGAGCCAAGTGAAGATAACTATAAACGAGGAATGGAAGACAACATGGAAGAAAAGTAGAAAAGGCAGACACGCGTTCAAACTACTGAAAGAACCAACAAGGACATGCCAGGTCAGAGAAGAATTAAAGATACCATCAAACAAAAAACTGTAGCGTCTCCGTCTCGGTGCAGCATACTTTATGATAGAAGAACCACACTGCCAAGAATGTCAGGAAGAGAATGACATAGACCACTACCTGATCCACTGTAAAAAGTATGAACAACAAAGGCTTGAATTAAAAACTTACTATAGAAATCACAATATAGACTTGACAGGTGATAAGGTTTTAAGTATAGATGCCCCAAGCGATGCCCAGTCATAACTTAAAAGATATTTACATAAAACAAAGAAAAACATATAAGGTTAGTAACACACACACACAAACACAAATTAAAAAAAATATATATAACAAACTCACAAACTACTCATAGGACAAGGAATGACAACAAGGTATTAAATAAAATAAAAAGCTCAAAAAGAACAAATACTAACACAAAGTAAAACCAAGTGTAAAGGACAATAGTTATCAAGAAACAATACGTAAGAGAAAATAAAATGGACAAATACTAATATAAATTAAAATCTGCAACTGCTAAAGACAACAGGTATTTAAATTGAATACAAAAATAAAAAATAA
Source organism: Oreohelix idahoensis (assembly GCA_024509875.1). NCBI lineage: Eukaryota > Metazoa > Mollusca > Gastropoda > Stylommatophora > Oreohelicidae > Oreohelix > Oreohelix idahoensis. The sequence continues at coordinate 1,112,323 of JAMPIV010003725.1, read as the reverse complement.
AATGACACTAAATTCCCCAATTATAACCAAATTTCAGGTTGAACAGGGTAGACCAAGATGGAACGAGAGGAGGCAATAATGGTCAGATGTTAAGTGCCCGTTCTCCACCCATCACCTCATCAAAACAACAACAACAACAGTCTTGCTCAGGTTGTGGTAATCATTCATGAAGGTACTGTAAACCTCCTGGTATGGAGTATCTACGTTAGCCAATACAGGGCTCGTTTGTATATTATATATATTAGGCTATTTTCGTCATTGCTAAGATCTGGCTGAACTTCAACACATACGCCATGTTGTGTCGCTAGGGGGTTCCAGATCTTTATCGAAGATTATCGGGATTATTCTTCAATATATTCAAAGGGTTATTCAATAGAACCCCTGTCGTTTTATACAAGCTCCGCAATGAAAGCCATGGTAGAACTACTTGTCGTAAAGTTCATCGCCGTCCTTGAAGGGTAGGCCGTTATAAAATGTCGATCAAGTCCATGATCAAAATTAGATGAGAATGCACTGAACTATGATGTCTTGATGTTACAACCTCTACACTATTGATATGATGCACATTACTTCAACCTAATAATATGATCGTATGTCGTTCGTCAACCAATAAATGTACTTGATCTTGATGTCAGTAATGATTCCAGAGTACATTATATTCCAGTTTGTCCAAGTTCTGACCACATCATTTAGCACGATATTTGTTGATTAACTTTGGTCTATTTTTATGACCCACAAGTTGTCGACCAACTGTAAGCCCGACCAGAGCTGATCCCTTTTAAAAATCAGCAATTATATATATGAACACTGTCTAACCGTGCCATTCCTACCCACGCACCAAAATAACGCATTAACAACCAATACTAATGGTAAATGCACAGTGGGCTGATCACTCGCTTGCCAGCCACTCTGATTACGGAAACAACAATTAATTTTTGTTGCACCAATAAACGCCGCTCGGCGTAACGGAACAACAAATAATTTCTTGTTGCCCTAAGACACACAAATAAAGCCCTCACATGGCCATGAAAAAAAACGTATGAATTACAATACGAAAATACCAACGTAACTTGCCTCACTACCAGGTCAATCTATCAACATAATCAATTCTAGTATGCCCTACCGAATGAACATTATCGCTGACTATCGCTCACTAGCGAAACACTGTGCCAATGATACTCTCAACACATTGTTGCAAACACTGTTGCAGTGCTGGTTTGGGGTATATAAAGGTCTTGACGTAGACTCACAGATAGAGTGGTTGACTAGTACAGTAAGTTGCTGATAGACGAACCATCCATAAATCACACAGGCTACGACTCATAAAGGGGTATCGTGTTGATGGATGAGTTGCTAGACATCACAGTCATACATACATGGTGTAAGACCTCCGGGCAACGCCGGGTACTTCCAGATGTAGATAAAGATATCATATTTGTGTGCCACTGATAAATTCGATCAGAATCCGTCGGGCTTACTGGTAGCCGACCAAGTGTGGGTGTAAAGCTGTCTATGGACGCGAATGCCGTGTAGTATTAATGTAAGTCACTAATCATCCACCCACATCGCTGCACACATTGAAGTAACTACGGGAATGTCTACACACTGTTTATTGTACAAGACAGGTCACGTGAACATCCTGGCAAACAGTACCAAGGTACATAATAACAATTCACTGTCACGAATTACAGTTTTAAAGAACATCAAGGAAACACATCGTATAACTATACTCTCCACCTTCTCTTCTCCGGCGATATAATAGATGCCGTATAAAGTTTCTGGCTCTAGGCAATATCAATAATCTTTTCGCCTTCCATGGCGCTACAACAGATGCCGTATAAAGTTTCTGGCTCCAGGCAATATCAATAATCTTTTCGCCTCCCATGGCGTTACAACAGATGCCGTATAAAGTTTCTGGCTCTAGCAAAGTAAATGTTCCTCGTACCTTCCCGGCTCTAGCAATACATAATCTAATACACATTACACAATAAACACCAGCCATACTATCCCAGGCTTTGGAAATAACATAGGGAGTCTCCAACAATTCTATTCCGCCAGAACATATCTCCCTGAATCACAGTTAATAAACATGGCTGACCCACCTGGTCAACTGCCCAGAGCGAACTGTCACGAGATATCGCATATCAGTTCCCGCTCTAACAGTCACGCAAGCGCATTCACCGCGAACCGTGAACTGTTCTCAATCGAGAAGGTTCTAAATCAACCAAGTCAAGGGAGGTAACCCAAAGTCTGGCCTGTACATAAAGAATTACAACCTGTAATTTAAAATTGACCATAATAGAAAAAATATATTTAAAATCTGTCTTTAATAGTCTCCACCGACCCCCCGGGAAAAAAAATGATAAAATCATTTTTTTTGAAAAAATTACATCAACAAAAAACATACGAGGTCGGTATAGGTCTAATATTCGCGTACAAGAATTGGCTTATGTAAAGTCATATGACTACATCGACAAAAAAAAAAAAAATCAGTTAAGTAAGAAATGTGAAGCATGCAAAGTAATGAGCTAAGTATACAAATATAATAAGTTCAAACAAAGTAAAATATAGACAGATAATGGGACAATCTTACGAAGAACGACAACCTCAAAGAAGTATGAAGTATGAAAGTATAAATTCACCATGAGAACATAGGTGAAAAAGAAAAGTGAACAAGGACCATATGGAATACGATAGGAACTAGCAGAAATGCCGGAAAGTAATGCCACAAGCATAAAGAACACAGTAATATGTCCTGGTAAACTATTACATGAAAGAGTATTGCATAAATGAACTATATTAAAATACACACGCATACATCACAAAAACAATGCTTACTCAAATTCAAAATAAACGAGTAGCTATCATCTAAATAACAAATATAGTGCGCATGATAACCAAGTCAGTAGATCCGTGGAGCACACAAGATGAGCACAAAATGGATATCAAAATAAACATCACTGTTATGCATAGCTATAGCAGATGCATAAGCAAGCGTCGGGTTAGGAAAAAAAAATATCTCACAACCTCGGAAAAAATGATTTCCAAAGTACCACTATTATGCTATCTTGTTATCCCTAGCGCACAATGAAGCGCTGGGCACAGAAAAATATTACCATCACAGAAAAAAATTACATTTTTGCATGTGATCATATTCTTAAATACTATATTACAGAATCATATTGCAGATGATGAATTACATAAAAAAAATTAGTGGCATCATTACATTAATAAATGTTCATCATTACCAAATACAACAGCATACGAATAGTAAATAGTGCCATGGAGGACACAGATGTTTTAACATATTATCATAAAAATACATCATATACTGATACAACTCTCTTCTAATAGACTATGCTATAATAATATACAAACGCTCGTTTTTCTTGATGTTTTTTTCGGAAATGTTTTTCCTAAAAATTGTTTTTTCCCTCTGTGTATTTTTACTGGATTTGTACATTAATACTATCTAAGTTATGATTATTGTGTTTTGTTGCAAGTTTGCTTCTATAACACAGTCACAGCTCAGTCTATGAACCACATTTATTATTTTCTCACATTATGAGATTAGAAGTTATATTGGTATAAGATAGAAGTTCATATGAAACTGACATTTATTAATTTATTAGACATACTATGCATTTTCCTACTAAATTTTAATTGTGTTATTACAATGTGTGTTTTTTCCTTTTGGATTAGTGGCAGACACCTCCTATTTGAGTAACATTACTGAGCTATATATCATCCTCTAGTCTTAAGAAAACTTCGTTTTCTTTCTTGAGGTGGAGGATGGATGTCACATGATGTTTTACAACTGTGACTCACCTGTGCCTCATAGGCAACATGTACATTAGGGGGTGAGTGATGGTCATTGTTGATGATGACATGTGTATGACATGAAGCTAAACTAAAGATAGCCAGTCATGTGACTGAGTGCTGGTCATTGTTTATGATGGCATGTGTATGACACGAAGCTAAACTAAAGATAGCCAGTCATGTGACTGAGTGATGGTCATTGTTGATGATGACATGTGTATGACATGAAGCTAAACTAAAGATATCCAGTCATGTGACTGAGTGATGGTCATTGTTGATGATGACATGTGTATGACATGATGCTAAACTAAAGATAGCCAGTCATGTGACTGAGTGATGGTCATTGTTGATGATGGCACGTGTATGACACGAAGCTAAACTAAAGATAGCCAGTCATGTGACTGAGGGCTGCGCAAGGGGACTGCGTGAGGATAGTTCAACCGGACAGTGTGTTCGGAGGGAGACCAGCTAGATTGCCGTCGAGAGAAGACGTATATGGAGAAGATGATGGAGGATCTTCTCTGTCTAGCTTATACCTGCTGAGTTTTGGCCAGCGTGATGCTGAAGATATTTCAGACCGTTTATCATCATTTCTTCTGCAAGTCAGTGAGTCCTTTGACGTAGCGTCTCTGAGTACGTTGATCACCATTATAGTTCAGTGCCAGTAGCGAGTTTGCTCCATGTTGATTTTGTGAACTTAGCAGGGTATGACGCTGATGTCATTTAGGAATTGTTGGCCAGTCATTTTGGTTTAATGCATTCGCACTGTGCCCGTTGTAATCGTATGCTGATATTTGTTGGATTGTCGAATACATATATTGAGATTGCCAGACCTTATAAGAGTTGTTCTTTGTATATGATGTCTCTAAGATTGTTTAGAATGGGACCTCTCGCATTATAGCGAGCCTTCTTTATAGGACTCAAGTCGCAGTGTGGTGTTGCGCTAACTACATTCATTCATGTATGCTCCTCCAAACGCTACACACACTTATTAGCTGCAATATTTATTCAGCACTTATTCATGTGACGAGGTGAAATTTATCCTGACCAACGTAAGAGTGACGTGACTACATCAGAAAAATAGAGCTTGTAGAAGATGTTATACAGAAAAGTGGGAGGATACTACAATAAAAAATAAGATAGGCAGACTGCCCAGCTGAAAGTACCAGCAAATTGCATACAAATTACGGCAATAGCTCTTCTCTCTGTTCCAGCCGGGCTTTTCTGTCTCAATACCAGGAATGTTTTCTATCATTTCTGGGAACCGCTGTTGTTATCAAGCTGGGAGCTTATGCGCAGTATAGATGGGTTTAGCAAAAGATATCGCATATATGGGATCTGCTTTCATACTTTTTTTGGTTAATTATACAAAGTTGCTTCCCTTGAGTCTTCCCCTTTCAAGACCATCCAATCTATGATACATTGGATTGTCTGGTAGTCTCCTGAATTTATCGGCTTGTTTCTGGGCCCTGCTATCTCTTCTATCCTCTATTGGTCGAAGGTATGGAATGTTTTCGATTTCTTACTAGGTGTTGTATTCATGCCTCCAACAATGATTCTCATTGCTTGATTTTGGCGTCTATTTATTTTATCGAAGTTTGTCGTAGATTTTTGATAGGTGATTAAGATGGATTCTGGTTCCGTTTTAATAGAACTGGAAAAGGTGGTAACTCAGTGAGAGATAAGGTAAAGAAATAGATTTCACGAGTGAAATGGTGAGAAAAAAAGAGTCTGTCCCTGGATTGAGAAGATACTCTAGTCCAGCCTATCGATACGACTGAAATTTGTTTATCAGACATTTTACCTTCCCGTATATATTAACATATACACTATTAACCACTCACCTACACACACACAGATAAGTGACGTCAACTTGACACACAAACGTGAAAACTATAGTAATGGAGTTGGGATAATGGCTGACCAACACATGTAATTAAGTTTTTATGTTAAGTTTATTTATCATTAAAACAACTTCACATCATCCAGCATCAAATAGAAAATATAAAAATCATATGTTACAGAAATAATAAAGAAATAAATCCATAAGTGCAATCCCCTCTGTTGAGACAAGATCATACAAGAAGAAGTTAAATAACCCCCAAAAGGTCAAATAATTTGCGCTATGGTATAGAATTTGGCTATACTGTAAAGAACAGATTTCCTAATTAATCTATTCTGAGAAAAGCAGTATTAGCGAACAAAAGAAAGGCAAAAAAACAAAAAAAACAAAGTGAGTACAATGATTATACAATAGAAGAACTATTCATTCCTTTTTTCTCTCGCTTCAGACAAACTGTGGCCACTTTCATTCGCGCTTACCAAATTGTTGATTAACAACATCTGGAACATATCTCCATGATACAAACAGCAAATCCAGTGTTGGGTTATTTTGGCAAAAGTTTGATTAATCCTGTTATTCGAGGAACGCTTATTTTCTTACTGTTAATTGGATCTGTTTATGTCACATCAATTAGTCCAGGTAGGAAAATAATTACGAGATTTAGTGTTCACAGTGTCAGTAGCTTGTAATTCCAATACTTAAAGAGAATGTCAGGTATGTAAATCTCTCGAGATAAAAATCCTCGCCACAACACAGTGGTCGGTAGTCTGGTATTGTTAAATGCGATAATTTCGCCACATCGGACTGAATGTACATGGAAATCGAAAAAGAATCTGGATAGCTATAGGTCCAGTTACAATTATTCTCATAGTCTTTTGTTGGTACTTTCTCTCTTTCTGGGTGAAACAAGAGGGCCAAACAGGTCAACCTCGAAGACCCGATATTTATATATAAGAATGTTTTTTTTTGTACTGCTGGACTTAGACCGGTTTTCTCAGATTGAAGCCGCTGGTAGGTTTTTGCTTTATGACCCGTACTGGATTTTAGGAAGAAAATACAAAACATTCAACCACAATATAGTATTCCATCCAAACCCGGGTAACGGTATAATTTATTATCTACTCGGTTATTAGATTTGATTAGAAAACACAAGTGTAAAGCTTATCTTATCGTTCTTATTAACTCGTGAAATAAATTCTAGTCATTTACAAAAATTACACATACTGGATTAGAGATAAATATATATTACGTCGGTACTACATTGCCTAGCGCATTTACTAGTCAATTAAAATATATCTTACTGGTTAATGGCAATTAATCAAGTTTACATTACAGCTGGAAGAATATATATATGTATATATATATATATATACATATATATATATATATATATATATATATATATATATATATATATATATATATATATATATTATATATATATATATATATATATATATATATATATATATATATATATATATATATATATATATATATATATATATATATATATATATATATATACTGTTCAAAAAAAGAAACGCATAGCTATCCGAGGGCGCGATTTTATGAGTTTGTAAGTAAAATTTGGTGCTAGGGTATATAAAAACCAGCCTCAAATGTTCTTTACGGTGTCAAATGCACCAGCTGACCTGAATTGAGTTCGTTTTTGTAATCGTTACAACACAGTGGTCAATAGTGTTTATGACGCAATTTTTGACCACAGCTCATATTGCGCGCACGTGAAAGCAACAAAATTTGGGGTGAACACTATTCACTGACTACGCAACTGAAACCCTATAAAAGGATAACGCTACACAAAAAAAATTCAGTTCATTTTCAAGCAGAAATTTATGGCGTCTCTATCGATAAATTTAAGGAACATTGCTTTTGGCCGACTGCATCCAGGCGAAAGTCAAAGTCAGGTTGCCAGGCATCTAAACGTGCATCAGAGTACCATCAGTCGACCTTGGCACCGGTTCCAAGCCACTGGCTCAGTTGAAGACCGGCATCGCAGTGGACGACCCAGAGTGACAACAGCAGCGGAGGATCGCTTTGTTCGGCTTCGTCACTTCAGAGACAAGTTTACAATAGCTTCCTTAACTGCCCAGTCATTGCCTGCAGAACGTCATGTGTGTAATCAAACTGTCCGGAATAGACTGCATGACGCTGGACTTTGGGCACAACGACCTCACCAAGGACCTGTTCTTACGCGCCGCCATCGCCAAAATCGACTTCTTTGGTCCAAACAGCATCGTCCCTGGGCAACTGAATATCAATGGAGACGTGTCTGGTTTTTAGACGAATCTTTCTTTTTGTTGCAGCGTCATGATAGACAGCTTAGGGTTTACCGTAGGCGAAATAAACGTTTTGCCCAAAATTGCGTTGATGAAGCTCAGCCGCATGGTGGTGGAGGTGCAATGGTGCGGGGAATGATAAGTTACAACGGAAGGAGTCAATTGGTGCACATTGAAGAATGCTTGAATGCGCAACGATACGTCAATGAAATTCTTCGACCCCATGTCCTTCCACTTTTGACTGCCCAAAGGTCTGTGTTTGAACAGGACAACGCCAGACCCCATTGTGCACGGCTGACCACGCAGTTCCTGACTACCAACAACATTCTCACCCTTCCCTGGCCATCCCTGCCTACAGACATGGATCCGATTGAGCACCTGTGATATGAGCTGCATAGACGTAGTTGTCGCCGAGACGTTGCTCCAGCCAATTGTCGTGATCTGTTCCAGGCACTCCAGGAAGGTGGGCAGCCATCCCACAGGCCTACATCTGACGTCTGATCGCATCCATGCCCAGAAGATGCCAGTCGCTGATCGATGCAAGAGGAGGCCACACACCATACTAACGGGAAAGCCCGTACGCTAAAAAACTCTCGTGACCCAGATGCAAAACAACTGTCAATTGATTGGTTGAACGCTAAGGTATTCTTGTGTGCAATTTGAACAATTAACTCATTAAATCAAAAGGGAGCCGCGCTGGTGTAATGGCTTCGGCGTTGTACTGGCGACCAGGTGTTCATGGTTCAAACCCGGGCGTCGGCGTTTGAAGAAATGTTTACGGCCGGAAATTTGACTGAATAGCCTGAACGGCTCCTGTGATAAACCCTCTGTGGATGGGAAGGAGCGAAGCTCCTGACCGGGTTGGAAGGAAAGTCCTCAGGTTCCCCAGCCTCGCAATGATATGTCATTGGGCCGAAGGGCTGAAAGCCCAAGTGCCGTTGGTAAAAAAAAAAAAAAAAAAAAAAAAAAAAAAAAAAAATTAAATCAAAAAAGTTATTGAATGTCAAAGTTATGACTAGGTGTATGCCTTCAGTAGCTATGCGTTTCTTTTTTTGAACAGTTTACAAATATATGTATACATATATATATATATATATATATATATATATATATATATATATATATATATATATATATATATATATATATATATATATATATATATATATATATATCTTCTTTGATCCTTAGCCGCCGACCGTCAAAGCAGTCAGTGGCCATCACGCCTAGTGGCGTCTTGTAGGGCAACAACAAATTGATTCCACTTTGCTCGGTCGGTGGCCATCCTTCGTACAGTGCCCCAACTCTGGTTCATTCTTTGCATCTCAGCCTCCACTGTCCTCCGCCAGGTTGTTTTTGGTTGGCCTCTCTTTCGTTTTCCTTCAGGGGTCCAAAGCATAGCTGTTCTTGTGATGGCATCGGGGTCTCTTCTGAGGACATGACCAACCCAGCTCCAGCGTCTGCCAGCTATGATGGTGTGCATGTCCTCTTGCTTGCTACGAGTAAGGAGATCTTGGTTAGTGATGGTATTTGGCCAAAAGATTATTTGAATTTTTCTTAGGCATGTTGTGTGAAAAGAGGACAATTTCGACATTTCCTTCTCTGTAACTCTCCAGCATTCCGCACCATAGAGAAGCACAGAAAGCACACAGCTCTGATATAATCTTATATATATATCACTCTAGATGCTAGTAAATATAGTTACTGCAACACAGAAAACGAAACTATCTCCAATCGAAATACTAAGAAATCTACTTCAACAATGGTCTAGGATTCGAAACTAGATGTTCCGAAAAATCTGAGGCTACTAGATAAATGATTTTAAAACCTGGGATATATATATATATATATATATATATATATATATATATATATATATATATATATATATATATATATATATATATATATATATATAATATATATATATATATATATATATATATATATATATATATATATATATATATATATATATATATATATATATATATATATATATATATATATAATATATATATATATATAATGAACCCATTTCCATAAGTGAAATGGGTTCATTTTTGATGCAAGACAACAGGAAGCTGAGACGCTTGGGAGTCATGACCCAAGTGGGCCCGCCCCCCTTAGAGTGTAAAGGAGTATATAGGGCCGAAACACTTGTCGGACGGGGGGACTTCTTCTGATGATCAGATTGCTTCCTGTTGTATCGCTCTGTAAAGAGTTTCCTATCATCATCATATATATATATGTATGTATGTATGTATGTATGTATGTATGTATGTATGTATGTATGTATGTATGTATGTATGTATGTATGTATGTATGTATGTATGTATGTATGTATGTGTGTGTGTGTGTGTGCGTGCGTGCGTGCGTGCGTGCGTGCGTGCGTGCGTGCGTGCGTGCGTGCGTGCATATATATATATATATATATATATATGAAATATGTAGAAATTCGCTATCTATTGCGAGATATAGCGCCTTCGCCCAGATTTTGGGAAAATCTGCGGTCGATTCCTGAATCAAAGCTTTATTTCACGCTTCTGCCGACGCAGAGACGTGGGCCCACAAGCAAACCGTCTTTTGATCTCGGCTCATACTGTAGCGAATTGCGGGCCCTGGGATCACGAACTGTGATTATCTCTCCTTGAGGAAATGCAACCGTCAATGGTCCGTCTTTTGACTTAGCACCCTTGGTTCGACAAATATACGACCCGTTCTCTGATCTGTCACTATTTCAACGATTGCCCAATCGTTCGCGTGATAATTACATTTAACAGCTCTGGACTAGCTAATAGGTCTGTTTGTAAACATTTCTAGTGCCTGTAAGACATAGAGAAAAAGAAAATAGGCGTGGTTAAAATCTGAGTTCGACAGATATCGAAGCGCATGCTTTCTGTGTTAACAAAACGTGAATATTAATAGCAAGCAAAGGTAGGAAACCCGGTGGGAGCCAGATGGGAGCAAAAACGTGAGGATACATGTAATATATTTACATAACTCTGTCACAAAGTTTGACTTAGCTGTTGTTGCTCATGCTGCAATGCCATATTCTAGGACTGGTCTCACTAGATCTGTGTATAGCTTCTATTGTACATTCTCATCTGCTCCTCAAGCTGTTCCAGCAAGTTTTTTCATGACTGCCATTCTTTGCCTTGCCCTTATCCGGTTAATTTCAACCTGGTTTTTCAAAGTTTAGTTTGGTTTGGTTTTTTTCTTCATTGCACACGGACTAGTCCATCAGTGCTCCATTCTCTCCCTTTAGATCACACAAGTAGGATCTCAGCACAGTGCACGAACTATGTAGCACCGGTGAGAATCCCATTGTGTGTATAAAGGAATCACACATTCTATAAATATTTGTGTGGTGGGTGGGTTTCTTATTTTTGTTTTTATTTTGCCAGGGCAGCCGCCTGATAGGCGTACTCTTTACGATTTCCAACTGCTTTGAGATTTTTAACTTTCGAACTTGTACACGGGACCTCCTATTGTTTCGCCCTTATCTGAAAAGGCCAGGCATCCGATCTCACTACGAAGGAGATCAGGGGGAGTATGGCATCATTTGGACCACTGGTTCTGAAAAGAAAATTCCATAAATTATATTCCCTCAACTGGGAATCGAACTTAGTACCATTTAGACATCGAGACGGGCGCCATACCTTGTAGCCACTCTGACCCCCGAGTTACCCCCATCTAAGTTGTGCTCCTTCTTCCCCGTATCCTGAAACAGCACAATGTCTCTTGTGTTCAATTTCATCCTTTCTATGCTCTACCACATTTTCTCCGCACATTCCAATGATATTAATGTAGCAGTTCCACCTTTCTGCTGTCGTCGGTGCAGTTCTCTAGAATTACACTCCATTGGTGTTGTCTCTGTTTTCCAGATTTGTGCAAATAGTGGTTCTAATAGTTAATATTAATAACTCGGCATTTAAATTGTCTTGACCAGGAGCTTTGTCATTCTTTAACCTTTTGATCACAAGGCTGAATGTGATCTGGAAAAGTAACACTAGTTTTCCTGTGAAGATCAAATTATACAGATCACTTGTATTATCTATTCTCTTGTATGGGTGTGAGGGCTGGACACTCACTGCAGAAATGGAGCGAAGGATTCAGGCTTTTGAGTAAAAATGTTATAGAAGAGTTTTGCACATTTGCTATAAAGAGCTTGCCTGGTTTGGGCATGTAACTCGTCATGACTCCCTTTCGAAAACAATCCTCCAGGGAACAGTCGAAGGTAAACGGAGAAGAGGAAGGCAAAGGAAATCCTGGGCTGATAACATCAAAAATGGGCAAGGTACGGTTTTCCACACTTGTACGCATTGTTGAGGATATAGAGTAGTGGAGGACCCTGTCTGCTGATGCTTCCACCATGGCACCTCCACGACCCATGACGGGTTACGGGTTGAGATGATGATGATGAACCCTTTGATAGCTATGATGATTTCTTTCCTTCGTGGAATGTCTGTATTTATGTGTAGACCATGCTCTGCTTGAGGAACATTCAGGTGCACGTGTGGTGGTTCCTAATTCAGTGTCTCTCTGAAGTGTTCTGCCCCATCTTGTTTCCTGCCCTTGTGCTGTGGGGAAGATATCTCCTTGCTTGTCTCTTACCAGCGTTATAATGTTTGTGGGACCCCAAGATGCAGCAATAGTGAATGCAGTCAGCGACCCATAGCTGTACTGCTTGCATCAGGACCAGTGAACCAGAGCTGATCAAGACCGCTCTCCGCCTCCACGTGGTGGTCCTGGAAACAGTCTGCAGCAGTGCAGTCTGGCTGAGCGAGTGCGGATCGCAATGGGAAGGCAAACCCGGTCCCTAAAAAATGCCGTGCTGAAGTCGGATGTGTCGACCGAAAAGTGCAGATATCACAGCTTAGGCGTAAACAGACACAACGCAACCACCGTCCTTTTCAGGGCGAACGAGGAAGAAGAAGAAGATAATGTTTGCACCTCGTTTTCTATTGATGGTTTTAGTTATTTTATACATTGTGCATTGTTCATTTCTCAGCACTGCCTCTACTGCCTTTCTTGTATGATCGTCTAGGAATTTCCTTCTGTTGGCTCGAGTTTGAAATTTCCTTTCTTTGTCCAGCTGACTGTAATGCTCGCTATATTTATATATGCATTTAACCTGATGGACTTTACTTCTTTTTTCTTTCTTTTCAATCTTTTTCTCATCTCTATAGCGTTTAATGATTCTGGTTTTATAAAATCTTGACTCTTTATTTCCTGTAATCCCAAGCATGATTTGCTGCTTTCTTTACATATTGTTGAACAGTTGTTTAATACGTGGTCGACATCACCAGCCGCTGTATTTTCATGGCTTCTGGCAGTTTGATATCGTCTCTTTGCAGCAACCACATCAGCTTTTTCTGGTATTGGAGTCCTTTAGTTTGATGATGTATTACCTTTTCTGTTTAGTTTTAATTGGTGCAGCAGCTTGGAGTTTCCCCCTCAGTGTTGCTACTACTAAGTGGTGATCGCTTCCCTCATCTGTACTTCTTCTTACTTTCACATCTTGTAATGAATAGCTCAATCTACCATTATTCATAATGTGGTCTATCAGGTTTCTGTCTCTGTCGTTTGCTGATTCCCATGTTAACTTGTGAATTTCTTTGTGTTGAAAAAACGTTCCGCCAGTGAACAAGTTGTTAATGCTGCAATAGCTTATCAGTTTATCCTTATTCTCGTTTACTGATCCGTTGCCGCTTTTAACAATTACTCTTTCATTATATGTATTGCGTGTTCCAACTTTCGCATTTCCTTTTGTAGCTGTTGAAATTCGCCCCTGACCTCTTCATCGCTGTCATTGATTACAGCGATATATATATATATATATATATATATATATATATATATATATATATATATATATATATATATATATATATATATATATATATATATATATATATATATATATATATATATATATATATATATATATATATATATATATATATATATATATATATATATATATATATATATATATATATATATATATATATATACTTGTACTGAAGCACTTTAAAAACGCACCACCTGTATAATCCAGGAACAGAGTGTGAAATGTAAATATAAGTGTTTACAAGTTTACATATTTGGAATCTTTATTCATTTTCCTATGAATCCATGCTGGTCATTAATTTGTACATTTGATTGTTATGAAATTCGTTGCATTCTGTGCAGGCAAGGGAGAAAACCAAAAATAGATCCAATAAAAAAATTCATTCACACTATCCTCAGTATCTGGTATGTCCACCGTGTGCTTGGAAACACGCTTGGTAGCGGCTCCGCATGGAACGCACAAGTCTCTGAAGGAAATTCCGGGGAATCAAGTCCCATTCACGTGTAAGAGTAGCTTCGAGCTGTTGCAGATTAGCTGGAGAACCTTGCCTGTAGACTCTGCGTCCAAGCTCGTCCCACAGATGTTCTATAGGCATTTCAAGCACATGTACTGGGTGTTTTGTCTCAACGGCCTTTTTATACCGAGTATACTGCCACAACGCGTACACATTTTCAGGGTCGTAGCTGTTTATGAATCGTGTTGCACGTGTAACTTTCATTGTTTTCATGTAGTCTGTACACAAACACGTGGGTTGAATCATGCACTTTCCATTCCAGCAGCCATTCGCTCTCTACCTCATGACAAACATGGGGAAAATCCATTCCCACACTTTTTTTTCCAGCTTCTCGGCATCAGTATATATATAATAGTGGTGCGTTTTTAATGTGCTTCAGTATATATAAACCATCCTAGTTGATGTTGTTCTGATTGGATCTGCATGGGCTGGGTTTTGAGAACTTGCTGTAACGTCTGGTTGCGGACCATGTCTCTGCTTGTAACTCAAGCTTGCTTACTCAGATACCTCATCTATGAGGTTTGGAGCTGGCTTTTGTGGGTTGCAACGGAGGTCGTGCAAAATGCTGAGAGCTTTTTTGTGTAATCTAAGGGATCAAAGATATTCCAAACTAAAACCAAAACCAAACCAAAACAAAACTGTTGTAGTATTTATATCGGGTTCGTTACTGTTGTTGGTGATTTTTAGTATATTACTTACGAGTTTGTGCAGGTTATGAGTATTGTGCACCAAACCTTTTTTTTCCCCCAGAAGACCAGTATATCTGTTGCGTTAACTTCCACAACGCGGTAATTTTTAGGGTTAGGGATCGTCTAATATCTACAGTAGTATCTGATAACACCGATACTCGCCTATTATTTAGTCAACCGTTATAACAAGTAAAGAGTACCTGTGTCATCGTGTCAGGATAACACCGGCAAAGAAAACCAAGTAAAAAATCTTAACTTTGCTCCAGGCTCAAGTAAAGTTCTGCATACTGAGTAATATGAATTATTGTCCAAATCTACGTTACACGCATTAGTGCGATGTTTAAAATTGTCATTTTCATTACAATTGTCCAGTTAATGCTTACCTGGCATGCATTGGCACGATTACGTTCTCTGCTACACGTTTATAACGATCCTTATTATACTGATCCTCTTGGCATTTTCCATAACCAGCCTGCGTATAATGGCAGTGATGTGAGCTCTTACAACCCTTACAATAGTCTCTGACTTTGGGTAGATTTGTTTCCTAAAATTAAAATTATTTCTGCCAGATCTATTATAATATCCGCCTTTTAAATGGCGCCAGTAGCCATCATCATGATGGTCTATATAATTTCGATAATATCCCCGTGAAGGAGATCTTTGACTCAAAACATTATATCGTCCTGGAAATAAGTGCATCGCGTTCCTGTTGAAATATCTGTTAGCACTATGCGTACGGGATTTTACTTACTTACTTACTTAGTTGTTCCCCTTCTACTGTGAGGTGT
Organism: Oreohelix idahoensis; assembly: GCA_024509875.1. Lineage (NCBI taxonomy): Eukaryota > Metazoa > Mollusca > Gastropoda > Stylommatophora > Oreohelicidae > Oreohelix > Oreohelix idahoensis. Next base: position 1,096,513 of record JAMPIV010003725.1, on the reverse strand, counting down.
AGAGGTTTGGAAGAGAGCGCCAGACTATCCTATCAGCTGTCTTCCTCCTGGCCTGGTTCCATTCTAGTCCTCTGTCTTTCAAAGATTTTCTAATGTTGTCCTCCCAGCGGACTCTGGATTTTCCTGGGGGTCTGGATCCCTGGCTCTTTGTTTCCCATGCTTGTCGTGGTAGCCGATCTTCTCTCATTCTGCAGACATGGCCAAACCATCTTAGTTGGTCCTGTTCTACTTGGATCTGCAGGGAGTGGCATTTTAGGCCTTGACGTATCGTCTGGTTGCTGACTATGTCTCTTCTTGTTACTTCAACCACTTTCCATAGATACCTCATTTCTGAGTTTTGGATCTGACTTTTGCGGGTTGTAGTCATTGCCCATGACTTGCATCCATATGTCAAGACTGGGACATAGGTGGAGCGGTATACAGCCATCTTCATTTTCTAACCAATCTCTCTCTTGCTGAGGAATCCTCGATTCATGGCTTGAAAAAGTCTCCCAACTGCTGCTTTTCGAGTGGCCAACTCTTCTTTGATGCCTCCCTTTCGGTCTATAATAGCTCCGAGATAGTTAAAGTGGTCGACCTGCTCCAGGACCTGTTCTCCCAGCTTAATCTGATGTCTTCTTTCTTCTCGTGATATCACCATGGATTTTGTTTTAGAGCTGCTTATGACCATCCTTCTCTTCTCCAGCTCTTCCTTCCAGACTTGCAGGTTGGATTGGAGATGTGCCTCTGATTAAGCAATCAGGACAACATCATCAGGAAATGCCAGCTCTGAAATACAGACCTGTCTCATCTTCCAGTACCCCACTGAATACTTTCTTGTTCTCTCCTTACATGACTTGATAACATCGTCCATGAGGAGTATGAAAAGATAAGATGATAGGATATCACACTATCTTACACCAGTGGTGGTCCTGAACTCTTCTGACTGATGGCTTGCTGTCCTCACATAATTTCTGCAAGACTTGTAGAAGCTCTGTATATCATGAATCAGAGGTGCTGAAATGTTCTTCCTTGCCGAACAGTCCCAAAGTTTGCTCCAGGGGACCCTGTCAAACACCTTTTCCAGATCTATGAAACAAAGATGGATCTCACGCTTATACTCAAGAGCCTTTTCAATCAGCTGTCTGAGTGTGAAGATTAGGTCTTGAGTACTTCGGTTTGCTCGGAATCCGCACTGGATCTCATCCAATTGTGGTTCAGCTAGGCGTTGGAGTCTCTGCTCTAGGATTCTAGAGTAGATTTTACCAGGGACACTGAGAAGGTATATGCCTCTTTGTTTCCACATTGTCGATTGTCATCTTTTTTGAAAATTGGTGTTATGATGGCAATCTCCCAATCCTTTGGTATGGTCTTGTTGCACCACGCTGCCTGTATGACCCTTAAGAGTAATAGGTCACCTGATGCTCCCATGTACTTAACCATTTCTGGTGTTATACCATCATGCCCTGCTGCTTTGCCCATCTTGATTTTCCCCGGTACTGCCTTCAGTTCTTCCATCTTTATGTCATCTTCATCACAATTGGTTTCCTCTTCTGTGCTAGTGGTTATCATTTCTGATGCTTGACCTTGCTCACCATCAAGAAGTTCTGAGAAATATTCTTTCCATCTTTCCATTACTTCCTTCCGGGCAGTAAGGAATTTGCCTTGCTAGTCCTTTATAAATTTGAGAGGGCATTGTTTTTCCTTCCTCGTGTTCTTTAGGGTCTTATAGAACAATTTCTGGTTTTCTTGTGCATCTTTTTCTAGCTTTTCTCCAAATTCTTCTCAGGACTTCTGTTTTGCTGCTAGCACCTTGTTCTTTGCTTCTGTTCTAAGTAACACATATTCTCTATATTTCACTATTTGTCCTGTTGTGTGTGTGGCAGTTAGGGAACGATTTACAGTCAAAAGGAATGAATAAGGAGAATTGGAATGGGAAGGTTCAAATAGAGTACAAACAGGGGATGAGCGAACAATGATGCGCATGACAGAGGTGAACGAGAATCTAGTGAAGCATGCTTTCTTAGCGGGCAGTCAAAACGTGAGGCAGAGAGGGAAGCCGCATATACGCGGGTAGCCATGTTAATGGTCGTACTCAAGTAGTTTAGGTGATAAATATTTCATGGACAAGAAATAGTTTGGGTAATGACTAATATTGAATAGTGGGAATTCTTGTCTAGAAGGAGAAACGGTGTGAGTTAGATATTATTCAGAAAGGAAAAGGTACGTAGAGTGATTTACAATACATATAGACAGTAGTCATATTCTTCAGTGAGGCAAGAGAAATTAACAACCCCGGACAGGCCCGGTCCCATCAAGATAACCTGAACACTGAGAGGATATAAATAACAATAATCTAAGAAATTGTAAGGAAGAAAGAACAGAAATAGAGACTTTAGCACCTGAATGATCACTGATGGTTAAAAGGTCAGAAGGTGTAGATTCGATACTGAACGAGAGAGAGAGAGAGAGAGAGAGAAAGAGAGAGAGGAAAGAAAGAACTTACATATATATTCTACGATGGACCAAATGTGGAGGTCAGAGAAGACAGCAATGATCCTCTCATATGTAAATAAACAGTATTCAATTTACCATGGCGTTATCGCATCACGTGCTGTGTGTGTGTGACTGTTGTGGTATACAGCATATCATAGCTAACCACAGAGGTAAAAGAACCTGGACAGACATTTCCATATAATATAATTCATAATACAACCATGGGCTGCCTCATACTATGATTTTGGTTCCGTGACCAACCTCTAGCAGCACACACACATTGTTTATAAACAGTAGTTCAGCAACTATTCTTTATGCTGTCATCTCTCCTCGCTTCAGGCAGAAGACATAGATACATTTGACGCTGTGACAGATTTCAACAACTACGGACGACATATAGCCATGACAATACAGACGGCAGAGTACAACGAAGAAAAAATTCATATTTACGTTTCGATAACACGAAAAAGCATAGTGACAACAGTGTAAGTTGTAAACACAGAACAAAGTGAACAGTATCGGAACCAGCCAAGCAGAAACGTCGGTCCGAAAACCAAGTCGGAATTTTCTTCTTTCAAATCGACCTGCACGAGAATAAGTCGTCACAACAAGGCAAAGTACACCCCACATTATACAATTCGGGAGCCGAGACCAACCTCAGCCAGCATTGAAAATTAGTCATTCATCAAGTCAAAGTACAACACACAAACTGGTTGATGACAGACTTCAAGAACCACAGACGGCAGAACAACGCAGATAGAAGGCAAAATTGCAGATTCATAACATATGAAGAATACAGTGCAGTCAAATTCTAAACAGAAGCGGACAGGTTTGGGAACCAGTCAACCAGAAACGCCAGCTCAGAAATCAACACGGGGACACTCATCACAGCAGACGGTCAGGTCAACGTGTATCGCTCAACAAGTAGTCTTAAGACAGGTCATAGAGTGCAGTACAGTAACCGATTCACTGACAGGTTTGTGTGTAGAAAAGACAAAACAGTGTGTAGTGCGGATGGTATAAAAATATAACAATAGTGTTAAGTCGGTCACGTGCGCAACATCGCGACAAACGAGTACTCAAACGTAGACGTCTTAATTAATTAGTTTAATTAGACATTGTTGTATTATTAGTCTTGTCTTATTAATATACCTATCATTATTATTAGTATTGTAGTCTCACTAATATTGAATTATAACAGTGTATGCATAAAATTTGTTTTGGTAACCATAACATTGTTTTTCAGGGAACCCAAGACTAATAGAAAAATTTCCATTCATTTTCAGGTGCAAGTTAGTTTAAGTTAATGGCAGAAATAAGTAACTATTTTTCAGATTTGTATGATGGCACAAGCCGAACAGACACAGTATAAAATGCAAGATAGTCAGGCTTTGGCTCTCATCAAGACGATTACCGACACATTAGCCAAGGTAGACAACAGTGCTAAATACGCAAACAACAAAGGTAATGTAGACTTATTTTCAGGTGACCCACATGCATGCCGTAAGGGGCTTACAGACATTGACAAATATGCAATGTCAATAATAGCAGATGAATTGGAGAAAGTTAAAATTGCGATTTTTTCATCTGTTGATCTGATCACAGACTCTATCAGAAGGCGATTAGACATATTACTTAATGAAAGAGATCTTCAATCAGAGTCTAAATCGTACGATACGAAAGGGAAAGGGCATTGTCACACTTGTGATGGAGAAAATAATGATAAAAATAAAATCCAAGAAACAGCTGCTGCACGAGCACACTGGAACACACTTAATAAGAGAAGAATAAGAATGGCGTCAGGAATTTTATGGGAGAAGTTAGAAAAGGGAAGCGCCTAGAAATAAATAACGTCAACATAGCAAACCAACAGAAGTGCCACATAAGAACACAGAACGGTTGGGAAATGAGGGTAGAACCGCTAGGAGTGTGGAGAAACATAATAGGATCTGGTCAGCAAAATGTCACAATAAAGGAAGAAGGTAATAGGAATAGACCATTGACAAGTCAGGTTAGGACAACAGTCCAGAAACAGGAAAACATGCAGAGAGACAGGGTCAGTGTTGGTACACAAGAACCAGAAACAAATGAAACAAAGATGATTAGTGCTGGAACACAAACTGAGATAGATACTGTAGCGTCACACTTGGGGCCAGCACACAATGAGAAAGACGTCAGGAGAGAAAAGGAAACATGGTCACATGTATTAGACAATACGAGAAAGTCTAGGATACCACTCCCAGTAAAAGGGACGAACCGACAAATGGCTAAAGAAGTAGTGGTACCACAGCATAGGGATAGCATCGAGTTAAAGAATACGAAGGATGAACCGATGCAGTCGACCAGACAAAAAAGTCGACAGACAGTTAATGAAGCAGAATATAGCAGTAGACGGAGATGGTCGTCAGAATCGGTGTCGACTGACTCAGACAGTGTAGTATCTGATGAGAGTGACGGTAGTCACATACACAAAAGTACTTATAGAAGAGGATAGAATAGCAGAAGAAGTAAGGAAGAAGGGAGAAAATGTGGAGATAGTAGTAGAGAAAGGGAGTTTCCAGTATACAATCTGGAGAAAATAATAGCGGACAATGCAGAAATGTGGATGCGACATGCACAGACAATCAGGCAGACTGAATGGAGGGAGGAGGAGAAACGACAAATTGAAGACTCGGAGAAAAGAAAGACGAAACAGGAGGGTGTAAGTACAGTACATGAAAAGTACCAGCTTGACATAGAATCATAATTCGATTCGTCAAGTGGGGAGGAGGATAGAGTTATGCACTCCGACGAATATGGATACAGGTCGGATGAGCTCGAGCATAGAACGGACGACGAAGGCCGAAGAATTTATTGGCCGAAAAGTGATCCTGGATGTATAAATCAGATAAAGACGGAGAACATTACCAAAATGGTTGCGCCAAATGTACAGGTATGGCGCTCGGAGAGGTCTAAATTGTTGGAAAAATTGAGAAAAGGAGTGGGAGAAGAGGTGAATGACACGAGTAAGAAAATGATTAAAGTGGATGAACCAAACATAGAGGAGTTGAAGAAGGTAATAGAAGCCACCATAAAGCGGCCTGATTTTATCTTCTCAAGAGGCATGGTGTGGAGAGTGCTAGAGGAAAAGTATCAGACATACGTTCCACAAACAAGAATTGAAATAGATATGATTCTGACGAAAATGGTAGATGACGCAAACAAGAAAAGATGGATAGAAAAGGCAGAGCAGGCAAATCGTCATCGAAGTCAGAAGAAAAATAAAGGAAGAAGAAAATATAGATATTGCTAAACACATTTCGTTGGAAAGACATAGGAACAAGGAAGTCACTATAGCGAAAATAGTGGAGTTTATGAGTAAGTGACGTAGAGGGGGAGATGAGGGATAAAATGTCATGAAAAATGGCGAGGATATTATGTGAGAAAAAGAAGAGCCATAAGAGATGGCGAAATTAAGAGTGAGTAATTGATATATTGGACGGTGAGGTATTAAGGGCCATGGGAGATGGCGAAAACAAGAGAATCGCTTTGATAAATAAGTATGGGAAAATTGAAAGTCACGAAGAAGTGACGGGAGTATTGAGAAGCCACAGGAAGGATGGCACAGACATATAGAAAAGATAGTTCTAGAAGGAACATATGTAGAAGTGAGAAGCCATGGAGAAAATGGCAAAGATAGATTGTTGCGGCAGTGGCCGAGTCTTATGAAGATTTTGGGGAGAAATTTATATTTTTTTTCTCCTTAATGCATTAAGAGGAGAAATGTGTTGAGAACGTTCCAGGGAGGGAACGAAAAACATATAAAAACGTTAAGTGCGGCGTTTGCCAGACTACAAATGTGAGTCTATGGAGGGTAACCCTCACCGAACATATACAGTAGAAATGTAGACATGGGGAGACAGTGTTGTGGAGAAGGAAAAAGGAGATAGCACAAAGAGAAGTTCCAGGGAGGGAACGAAAAACATATAAAAACTTTAAGCGCGGTGTTTAGACTACAAATGTGAGTCTATTGAGGATAACCCTCACCGAACATATACAACAGATATTCAGACACTAGGAGACAGTGTTGTGAAAAGGAGATCAAGTGACAGGTCGGCAGCAGAAAAACACGCAAGTAGATCAAAGCGACAACGCGGTTTAAGATGGGTAGACCTAAGAAGTTTCAAATATTTCCGCGTAAGAGATTATGGACAAAGGTCTAGTTAGAAAAGGGTGGACGGAAGGATGGCAATGCAGTTTGCCATGATAGTAAATGGCTCACGCCAGCATAAACTATGTATACAGAGATATGACAGAAGACATGTTTGGCTATATACGAGAGAAGAGGAAGGCCAGACAATTCACACCAGGTGTGTGGTGACAGAAAATAATACTATATGATGGGTTTACGTATATGACAATAGGAGTGACTGGATGAGTAAAAGGAAAAAAAAACTTTGTGATAGAATGTGAGTGAGAAAGACAAGGGTTAAGAAAAGTCATAAATGTGAAGAGGAAAGGTCACTTAAGAAAAGTGACGGGACAAGAGTAATTCCTCAGTTTTGTTATGATAATATGTTGTAACATAAGAAAATAATGACATGTTAAGTTGTATGAAAAAAAATAAATGAAGACCACTAAGGAAGTGGAATGTATAACATGTCAAAAGTATGTTTTTGAAATCATGTAATATGAGGAGATAGGAGAAAAAGCAAAGATGAGTGGTCATAGATGGGAACGAGATGTTGATGAATGTACGTTCTCAGTACAATTTAGTTGTGTTGTGTAAAGGGAAATTGTCCTTTGGCACAGATAGTAATTGGTAATGTGCTGAGCTAGGGTTGTAGCAGCACATTGCTAAGGATATTGTTTTTGTTTTGATACATAGTTAAGTACAATAATGGCTGGTACAGTCATTAAAATAAATTTTTTATCCTACGGATAAATAATTTATTTTTAGGGGAGAAAGGGAGATAATGTGGCAGTTAGGGAACGATTTACATTCAAAGGGAATGAATAAGGAGAATTGGAATGGGAAGGTTCAGATAGAGTACAAACAGGTGCTGCGCGAACAATGATGCGCATGACAGAGGTGAACGAGAATCTAGTGAAGCACGCTTTCTTAGCGGGCAGTCCAGAAACGTGAGGCAGAGAGGGAAGCCACATATACGCGTTTAGCCATGTTAATGGTCGTACTCAAGTAGTTTAGGTGATAAATATTTCATGGACAAGAAATAGTTTGGGTAATGACTAATATTGAATAGTGGGAATTCTTGTCTGGAAGGAGAAACGGTGTGAGTTAGATATTATTCAGAAAAGTACGTAGAGTGATTTACAATACATATAGACAGTAGTCATATTCTTCAGTGAGGCAAGGGAAATTAACATCTCCGGACAGGCCCGATCCCATCAAGATAACCTGAACACTGAGAGGATATAAATATGGATAGTTTGAAAAAAAAATCCAAAAAAGGTGATTCGTCTTACGAGGACAAAAGACAAAGAAAATAGTCTACGTTACGGCCACAAGGCCTTCGTCAGGAAAGGAAAGAAAGTGAAGGCTAGATAGGACACATAAGAACTAAATAAAATAAAAACTGGGTACTTCCCTGAAGGCAAGAACCGAAATTCTATCAAAATCGCTGTCTGTTGATGAGCGCGTGGCTGAACAGAAAGCGACTTCCGCCGCCGGATGTACACAATACATACTAAGAAACTAAAAAACGAAACCGGACAATAAACTACCCAACGTGATAAAAGTGGGGACTGGAAATAGAAGAGGACAGAATGAATGGGAGATAAATAAATATGAAATAAAAGAATGTATATGGCATACAAATAGAAGAGTAGGATAAGAGTGGAAAGAGTAAAATAGAGCAAGAGAGGAAAGGGTGACCTCAGACAAAGGTGTGAAAAGTGTTGAGACCGGCTGGTTTTAGACACCCCATGCGGTGGATAAGACGGTTCTCAAGCTGTTCTCGGCTGGCAGTGTCAGAGGAGCAGGATCGGATCGCTGTGACCTGGATGTCGATGGGACCATGGTGGTCAGGACCATTGAAGTGTATGGCAACTGGTGTGGACTTTTGCTGAGCGATGTCATTTAAGTGCTGGCTGAATCTGTCCCCAAGTCGTTTGCCTGTTTGGCCAATATAGGTTTTGCAGCAACGTTTACATATGATCGTGTAAATGACATTGCGCGATTCACACATGAAGCTACTAGTGATGGTGTACGTAGCCTTAGGAAAGGACACCTTCTGGGTTGAGATGACATACTTGCACGTGTTGCATCGTGTCCGACCACAGGGTAGTGTGCCAAAGTGAGTGGCATTCTCCTTTGGGAGACGGCTGTGAACAAGAAGATCCTTCAAGTTCTTGTCACGTCTATATGCCACCAAAGGTGCTTCACTGAATACTTCTTGGGTCACAGGCTCTGGATATAAATAACAATAATCTAAGAAATTGTAAGGAAGAAAGAACAGAAATAGAGACTATAGCACCTGAATGATTACTGATGGTTAAAAGGTCAGAAGGTGTAGATTCGATACTGAACGAGAGAGAGAGAGAGAGAGAGAGAGAGAAAAAGAGAGAGAGAGAGTGAGTGAGGAAAGAAAGAACGTACATATATATTCTATGATGGACCAAATGTGGAGGTCAGAGAAGACAGCAATGATCCTCTCATATGTAAATAAACAGTATTCAATTTACCATGGCTTTATCGCATCACGTGCTGTGTGTGTGTGTGTGTGACTGTTGTGGTATACAGCATATCATAGCTAACCACCGAGGTAAAAGAACCTGGACAGACATTGCCATATAATATAATTCATAATACAACCATGGGCTGCCACATGTGTTTAGCTTCTAAGTATTGTTTGAATGCCAATTTCTTCTCTCTTATTTTCTCTTTGATTTCCTCTGTCCACCTAGGTGTCCTCTTTCTCTTCTCCCCAAGTCAGACTTCCCCTCATGTCATTAAAAACTGCTAAATCAGCTTCAGCTAAAGGCTAAAAAAAAACACCCCCAAAATTGACTGTACATAGAGGATTGGAAGATCTGAGGAAAGTGGTTGAGTAACAAGCAGAGACATGGTCCGCAACCAGGCGTTACAGCAATGTCTCAAAACCCAGCTCATGCAGACCTAAGAAGAACAACCTCAACTACGATGGTTTAGCAATGTATGCTGAATGGAAAAAGATCGGCAACCACGACAAATATGTAAAATCAAGAGCTAGGGATCAAGACCTACAGAAGGACCAGAATTCGCTGGGAGGACAACGTTAGACAATCCATGAAGGACCGAGAACTAGATTGGAACCAGGCCACGAGGAAGACCGCTGATATGACAGTTCTCTCTGGCAAAACTCTATACCCCAGGGTAGAAGGAGAACAACTAAGTAAGCAGTGGTATGTCATACACTAAACAAACACAATGTTTACTAAATTAAGCCAATGATATCATACACTAAACAAACACATTGTTTACTAAATTACGCTAATGATGTCATACACTACACAAACACATTATACTCTGGAGTAATACTTTATTGCTTAAACAAACTTGGTGAGCGGTTTACATCAGCAAAATTTATTTTAGCTTTTGAAGTAAGAATGAAGATGTATCCAGATTCAATAATTAACATGCATTATTTAAAACATTATTTTAATTCCTTACATTGTTTCATCATTACAGGTAATTTTATTTCCTAAGGTTGAGTGAGTAGATTTTTGTTATCAGACCTCGTTCAATTAAACGTTGGCCCCTGTCTTGCGGTTGAAGGTAGCGTCACTTATAACTGACATCGAGGACTGCAGAAACAAATCACAGGGTAAAACAGCATGAACGTAATTTGTTTAACAACTTTTTAATAGATTATATGTCTCTTTACAGTTTGACAAACGGGTCGATATTATAGTTTTTCTTTAAATCACAGTTTGCGTATTAAAGAAATAAGTGACTGCGTGAAGGTACACATCTGTCTATATATATGACCCTAAAAAATTACACTAAAGCAAACAGTTGTATGGCCTGAAAAGATCAAACAAAGCTTTAACGATGGAGGCTGAGTCACTTGGGAGTCAGGACACAGGTGCGGCAGCTCCCATTAGTGTAAAGGAGAATAATGGGCCGAAACACTTGTTTAACGGGGGGGTGGAACTACTTCTGAAGATCAGATTGCCTCCTGTTGTATGACTCTGTATAGAGTTTCCTATCATAAAAGGAAGACATGGTTTTTTTATACTTTTACATAGACATTTTATCATCGATATCATCATTTCCTTTTTCCTTGTTATAGAACTCATAATCATCACTGCAGCTGGGCTCACTGTAGGATGCTTACATCACAGCATCAATGCCTTTTTGCAAAGATGGCTTAAGTAGCAATTCTTTGTGCATGGTGTCGAGAATTATGAATCTCAACACGTCATTTATACCAAAACGGTACGCCATACTATATAACAGTGTATGCTAGACGGACCAATGAAACGGTATCCTTATTCACGTTGTTTACAAACGTATTAGGTTCAACGGACCGGCTTAATTTCTTGTAACCTGGTCGAATTGGAGGTAAACTAAAGAATTATGAGCGAAGTACCGCATGGAAGAGGTCAGTAATTTTACAATAGGACTGTTCCTGGATAAGAATGTACACAGACTTCCACAAAAAGTATTTTAATAAAAAAGAAAATTTGAGCGGAATGCATCAAGATATCAGGCAAGTCGAAAATTTTGCTCTTTAGGCTGCGCAGATGAAAAGATGGATGTAAGAAAGGAAATGACAATTATCTAAAAAGATAAAGAATAATCCAGGGCGTACTTTAAGCCTAAGATGAAGGAAATCGGTCCAGGAATGAAGGAGATATGAAGATTCCTAATTTTCCATAAATGCTCAACTCGACAAAATTATGCCTGCATTTGAGAACGCATACACACTTCAGTCTTATTGTTTTCCGAGACATTCGGCCGTGACCTATATAAGGACTTGCCCTCTTTCGAAAGGAGGCCATACAAATTTCAAACTACAGCGAGAGCGTCAGTCTGTCAGTGAGACTTCCGTTGCCTTCTGCAATTGAGAGCAGACTGAATGACCATTAACAGCTCGACTGTATGTACTTGAGGGTAAGAAAGAATGGTGTAAATGTATATATTTCTAATTAATTAATTAAATTGTACGTTAGGAAGTGTGTAACTGTGTTACAAACCACTGTGTACTTACACAGGAAAACCAAGCCTGTGTATATTCAGATAAATTGAGAATAGAAGCGGAAAGTATGTTCATAGTTTTAGAAAAGCATTTAAAGAATTATTTCTTGAAGGAATGGAACCCACACCAGGAACAAAGGAAAGTATGAAAGGAATTGCATTACTGTATTGATTAAGATATTACATTGTATTTTCCACAAGACCTAATAACTGTATGGAGGCGAATCATGGACAGATAGGTGTGACCAAGTAATTTGAGGAAGATTATATTTAGAGTGAACTAGATTGTGTTATTACTGATTTATTATTTTATGTGCGTCTACGTGCACACTGTCTGAAACTGTCTCTCATCCCCTACGTCTGCGATAAAGAGGTAGAGATAGACAGTACAGTCGATAACCATTTGTATTTCAGGTTACATCCTGTAACAAACGTACACTTTTAAAAAGCCAGCCACAACTGAAGGAGCTTGTGGTGCAATCGCCCTTTAAGTCTAGAGGGACAGCCACCCAGTACCTACTGCCTGGAGGAAACACATCTGATAGTTTCTATCCAGAACATATTGTGCAAGACTCTAAGACAAGAAGTGAAGATATGTAGTCATTAAATGCTGCTGTCTAGTGTATAACCAGCTGTACCACAATAAATTGACTGAGACAGTAGGATGAAAAGTCAGAGCATCTAGATAGGCAAATTTATAAATCAGTGATTGATTGTATTTCATGAACGGTGATGAATTCGTATTGAACCTAACTAAAGACAGTCTACAAAAAGATTAAGATCAGCCAGGAAAGACGAACTGTCTTTATAAATTTACAGACAGTAGTTAGTTGTGAATATTTAAAAAGTGATTTTATTAATTTTATTTCCTAATCAATTTTGAGTTCAGTGAAAAATTTCACAGAGAAAAGAAAACTTGTACAAAATGAATTGTAAATTTTACCAACAGACTTACTTGGATTATTTAAGTTAAGTTACAGTTCTTGTTGGTTAATAGTTTAATTTAATACCCCTAGCAGAGCCTTACATTATAAACAGAGGAGGATCTTGAGAGGAGCATTTAGGAACCTAGGATAAAACACTATCATCATACAAAGGAACTTATACAGCTTGTTCTTACCTGTGATGTCCATACACTCTTACTCTTTTCAGAGAAGGGGTATTTCTTATAAGATCAGTCTCTTATCTGGCACTATCCTGGTATCACCTGATACAGCCTTGTGTCCAGGATATCTTTCTGTTAAAACTATACTTCCCTCTCGTGACACTGGTGTCTCAGTCCGGGATACCTTTACTACACTGAATTCTTTTCTTTGAAACATTCAGGCTTATAAGTAGCACTTATATCTTCTGAGTTAGCAGCAGAAGAATAGTTTTAATAAATAAAATTAATTTTAGTAAATAGTAAAGATAAATAAAGCATTTTGAAGTACCATTAAGTAAAAACCAAAATTGTGGTGATTCGGTACACTGACAGTGGTTTTTAATTAATTAGTGTTTGTGTTAATTTTTGGTTTGGTCTAATAAGAGAGTATCTGCAAGATATTATTGTATGAGTATGGCAACTTGGCAAAATTTCGATCTGCTACAGTGCAGACGGCAAAGGAGTTTATGTTGAGTGTGGAGGCTCTTATTCAGTATGTCACTACTGAGTGTGACAAGTTTATTGAAAGAGAAGATCAGAATTTGGAAACAGAAAGGAAACTTCAGGTGGAAGCTGATTGGGAGGCTAAGAAACTAGAAACTGAGGATAGAAGACAGGTTGCTGAAAGGGAGGCTGAAGCTAAGAGATTGCAAATAGAGGCTGAAGCTAAGAAACTGGAAGCCGAGGAGAGAAGACAGGTTGCTGAAAGCGAGACTGAAGCTAAGAGATTGCAAATAGAGGCTGAAGCTAAGAGATTGCAAATGGAGGCTGCGGAAAAAAGGTTGCAAAGGGAGCATGAGTTGAGATTGAAAGAGCGTGTACTTCAAGGAAATGTTACTGGTAATGGAAGTAGTCCAACTACCTCTGACAGTAATGCAAGTCAGAGTACCTTAAATAGAGCCATACATTTTCACTTGGATCCATTTGTGGAGAAAGAGGACACCATCGCAGGGGCTGAGAGGAGTTTCTTATGAAGTGTATACAAAACTTGGAAAAGAAGACCAGGAAGATTATGAAATCAAGAAGCAGGCATTGCTGGTTTGATGTGAAAAGAACTCAGACTTTTATAGGAAGACATTCCGAACTGCTAAGCTACTTTCTGGAGAAACCTACCACCAATTCTCTGCTAGATTAGAAACCTATTTGGTGGACTACTCTGGAAAAATGTCAAGACCTAAAAGAAATAGTCATGATGGAACAAGTGAGAGAGTCTATGCCTCCAGACATGAGAAAATTTCTAATGGAACAAGGGGCAGAGAGATTGGGGGAGATTTTAACAGTTGCTGAGCGATATCAAGCAGCTTAGAAAGAAATAGCAGGAATTAAGAGGAAGCAAGGAGAAAGTAGTAGGCCACCACACAACCAGAATGAGTTTGATAATAGGGACCAACAACACAAATACAAACAAGGTTATGACAAACCTAAATATGACCATAGAGACAGGAACCCTCAGGTACAAGATAAGAAACCCTACAGACAGGGAGATTCTTCTTTGATCCTTAGCCGCCGACCGTCAAAGCAGTCAGTGGCCATCACGCCTTGTGGCGTCTTGTAGGGCAACAACAAAATTATTCTACTTTGCTCGGTCGGTGGCCATCCTTCGTACAGTGCCACAACTCTGGTTCATTCTTTGCATCTCAGCCTCCACAGTCCTCCGCCAAGTTGTTTTTGGTCAGCCTCTCTTTCGTTTTCCTTCATGGGTCCAAAGCATAGTTCTTCCAATGATGGCATTGGGGTCTCTTCTGAGGACATGGCCAACCAAACTCCAGCGTCTGCCAGCTATGATGGTGTGCATGTCCTCTTGTCTGCTCTGAGTAAGCAGATATTGGCTGCAGAATGTATTCGGCAAAATGATTCGGTGCATTTTTCTTAGGCATGTTGTGTGAAAAGAGGACAATTTCGACATTTCCTTATCTGTAATTCTCCAGCATTCCGAACAATAGAGAAGCACAGAAAGCACACAGCTCTGATATAATCTTAATTTTGTGCTTGTGCTGTATTAAGAGGACTTCCAGATTTTGTTTAGGATAAAAAAGGCTGTTCTTGCTTTGTTCATTCTGTTGTTGATATCTTTGCTTGCTCCGCCGTCAGGTGTTACTATGCACATCCTAGGTATGTGAGGGTGTCTGTCTGTACCAGTTGCTGATTCCTTACTGATATGGGCTCAGGGTTGCTCACATTGAGCGTCATGACCTCTGACTTCTTTAAATTGATGTTCAAGCCCACCTCCTGGCTATACTTGTCAAGTCTATCCGTTTGTTCCTGGATGTGTTGATGTGAATGAGTTAGTAGTGCAATGTCATCTGCATATTCCAGATCTTCCAATGTAGAAAATGTAGTCCATCTTATTCCTCTTGGACATCCTTCTGTTGTCTGGCGCATCATACAGTCTATGACTGTTAAAAATAGACAGGGAGATAAGTGGTGTAAAATCTGTAAAATGAACAATCACAATGCTTTGGACTGTGGAAAGAAAATCCCTCCATATAACGCTGCATGTATGATAACAGGCACAAGGGAAGGACGGAACTGACAGCCAGTCAGATAGACCTCCATCATCCCCCACCTGTGAAGAACTAATATGTAACGGCACTAAAACAACGGGCCTCTATGATCCAGGATTGGAATATGACTCAGTCGTGAGTGCATCCTTGATGCACCCTGATCAATATACCACAGAAAAAGTGGAGATACAAGGGGCATTAAAAGGAGCATCTACCATGACACTTCCCATAGCAAGGATCAATGTCAGGACTCGTTACGTGGAAGGAGTGATAAGTGCAGCAGTGAGTGATGATCCATTGTACCCGCTGGTCATAGAAAGTAGATATGTCTTCTTGGGTGACAAAGTAAAACCTGGGATCATGGCAACACTAAAGACCAGGTCTAGCCCTAGGATGGGGAAGGGAAGTCCAATAAACATTCATCCAAAAAAGATGAAAAAGGATCAAGCTAAAGATAGCACATTACAACCTTGCTTTGGTAAATTGCCAAAAAGCCATAACACCCCCCCAAAAAGACAGTTTTATGTGAATGATGGATTGCTTTACAGGAAAGCTGGAACAGGATCCAATGGGCATAGACAGTTAGTAATGCATCTGTTTAAAGGGGCAAGGTTACTGAACTAGCACATGTTGTATCAGACGGTGGACATATAAAAATCGGTACCACTTGTCAACAGACATCAGTGCAGTATTATTGGCCAGGCATCGCTGAAGACATAGCTCGGTATGTGACTGCCTGTGCACAATGTAACAAGGAAAAACTTACACGTTGGGAAAACCAACAGGACCTAGGAAAGCATTGGAGCGGACGTAGGCCTGAAGATAAAAATAAACAGGTAAACGTAGTGGATAGGATGGCACCATCTCGCAAAAGGTCTACCAGACAACCAGTTACCATGGCGACTCTCCGTATTGTACAGGGAGGGGACACAACACATCCCATACTGACAAGATTTGGTTCGGAACACCAGGTACTGGATGAAAATAGAAGTGTGGTTAGTCAGCCACCTTTGATAAAGAAACTGCGGGGAAACCCCAGGAAAATAGGTAGTGGGAGATTGGGTTGTGCGAATCATTTGACTGATGCAAAGCCAACTTCACTATACGGCTATTTAAATTAGCATTAAAACGGGTTCCGGCAACGTGTTATTTGGCCGGCCCATACGTTGTCCAGTGGAAGTATTGATGCGGACATGGACTGAAATGCTATAGCAATTATAAAGGGAGAATTGATTTCCTGATGCAGGAAAATTTCATTTCCCCACATGAATCATATTATCGCTACAGTGTGGTTTAGCTGAGGAAACCCTCTGGTGAACTAAGACTCTGCATGGATTACAGGAAATTGAATGCAATCACATAGTCACAAGTGGATCAACTACAGGGTATTACCAGATTCCAGTCAAGCCTGAAATCAGACCATTGCTGGAATTTAGCACCTCGGAGGGGCACTATGAGTTCAATATGTTGCCTTTTGGTTTGAAGAATGCTCCGAGTGTTTTCTCTAGGATGTTGTGGAAATTATTGGATCCCTTACAAAACCCAGCTATCACCAATTTCATGGATGATATCCTCATAGCCACATAAACACTTGAGGAATATCTATCATCTCTAGAAATGTTATTGGATAGACTCAGAGAAGGCGGATTGTGAGGAAGCGTATACAGAGTTGACGCAGAAACTCACAAGTATGCCTATACTGAGACTTCCAGATCTGAGTCAAGAATTTGTGGTTAGGACTGATGCTAGCAACGTAGGGTTAGGGGCAGCATTATTGCAAAGATCGCAGTCACAGCCCGGAGAATTGAACCCCGTTGCTTATGCCAGCCGCAAATTGAAGAAGGCGGAAAGAAATTACTCTACGGTTGAAAGAGAATGTTTGGCGTTGGTCTGGGCCATAAATAATTCCAGATATATCTTTATGGTAGTCATTTCGTGGTCCAGAGTGATCATCAGCCACTTGCCTTTCTTGCTCAGGCTCGACATGGTAACGCCAGGTTCTTAAGATGGTCTTTTTTGATCCAACCTTACTCGTTTACCATTGAATAAATCCCTGGATCTCATAATGTTGGGGCAGATGTTTTGAGTAGGCACCCACCTGAAGGAAACCAGGAGAGTAGGAAGGAAGAGTAAACCCCTATTAGGAGAATACCTTGTTTGTGAATCCTGACAGGAAGCTCCACCAGATGGTTTACGCTTTTGAATGTGAGGGGTGGGGCTCTTGTCGTTAGGTCTTTATTTACAACACGTCATTCTTACCAAAACGGCATGCCATACTTTATAAAACTGTATGATAGACGGACAAATGAAATCGCGCCTTCATGTAGTGATTACAAAAGTTTTAGCCTAACAATGGCAGAGCTTTCAATGTGTGTAAAATGATTGGAATTGGAAATAAACTACAGCATTATGAGCAAAGTAGCGCCTGGAGGAGGTCAGTAATTTTACAATAGGAATGTTGCTATACAAGTCTGTACAAAAATTTCCACGGGAAGTGATACAGTAATGGAGAAATCTCGAGTGGAATGCGTCGAGACATCAGACAAGTCAAAAATTTTTGTGTTTAAACTACGCTTATAAGAAGAAGCATGTAGAAAAGTAAAAGACTATTATCTAGTTAGATGAAGACTAATCCAGGGCGCATTTTAAACCTAGGATGAAGGAAATCGCTCCATGAATTAGAAAGATAATTGAAATCTTAGTTTTCAATATTTGCACATCTAGACAAATTAAGCATACATTTTGGGTACATAAACACACATTTTAGCACCTGCTTTCTGTGTCGCCGGATATGACCTATATTAGACCCTGTCTCTTGCGAAACGAGGCCATTCAATTTTGAAAAATACAGCGAGCGTCAGAGTGTTAATGAAGATTGCCTTTGCCTTCTGTATCTGAGAGCATACCATATGTAAAACCATTAACAGCTCGACTGTTTTATTTATATATATATTAATTAAATTATGCGTTAGGAAGTGTGTAGATGTGTTTTGAACTACTGTGTAAATTATGGAGGCAAACCAAGCCAGTAAATATTCAAATAATTTGAGAATGGTAGCGAAAGTGTGTCAATAGTTTTAGAAAAGTATTTAAGAATTATTTCTTAAAGGAATATACCACCCACCAGGAACATAAGGAAGGATGAAAGGAATTGTTTTACTGTATTGATCAAGATATTACTTAGTATTTTACACAAGACATAATACATGTATGGAGGCGAATCATGGACATACTGCTATAACTAAGGAATTGGAGAAAGATATATTCACAGTGAATTGGATTGTGTTATTGCTGATTGATATGACCTGTGCGTCTATCTGCACTCTGTCTTCTGAAACTATCTCTCATCTCCTACTTCTGTGATAAAGGGATAGAGATAGGCAATATAGTGGTGAAATTAAATATATTTCAGGTTGCATCCTGCAATTAACTTCCACCTTAAGGAGCCAGACTGTACTATAGGAGCTATTGGTGCGAGTACCATTTAATTTTAGAGGGACAGTTACCCAGAACCTAATGCCTGGAGGAGACACAGTTTCTTGCCAGACCAGAGCTGTAACAGACTACAAAATCAAGAATCGAAGCTAAGTAGCCACACAAGGCTACTATCTAGTTTACTCCAGAAGCACCACAATATATATTACAGAACATGATGAAACTTTAGTGTTTTTAGCTAGGCAACGTCCTGGTCAGTAATTAGCTATAAGTCAGGAACTGTGAAGAAAGAGTATTAATCATAATATAAAGACAGTCTACAACATTAATAAATTCGGCCAAGATAGAAGAACATTCCTAGAAATTTATGAACTATATATATATGTTACGAGAGGATTTGGGATTGTAGCCATTAGAGTAGTGAGATCTAGATTTGAAGTTGCGCATTTTGGTTTGTAAGACGCTATTAATTTATATTATGTTTTCGCGGATTCTTGGTTTTGAACGCAAAGAATACAGGTCACCTAGATTTTAGGATGACGTTTTCACATTGTTAAGCTACGGCGTGACGACCTTGTAATTGTACCCCTTTTGTAGTGACCGTGGTCCTTGACGGACGGGTTTTGTTGGAAGTCTCCCATGATGATGATAATTATATAAAGGAACTTATATGGCACTAGGGTCTGCCTATTATTATTGGATATGATTTACGTCTCAGTTACTGAAGTGGAATATACTTCAATTGGATAGAATGTATCGGGAGCAAGTTGTTTTGAATAAGTATGCAGAATTCATATTGATCGCCTAAGTCAAATTATTCGTTACCGGATTATGGAATCACGTGTAAATAATCTTGACGGTAGGACGACTACAATGAGGTAAACTCAGGAGACGTTTTTGTAGGATGTATTTGCTTGATTGATCATGAACTGTTTTAACTGAACTTGTATGCCGTTAATAAATGTAACCTGTGGACTCTCAACTTAGCGGACTTTGTCAAGTGAAATTGCGCTATTGAATATTATCACTGTTGGCCCATGCATTCGTAGTTTACATCTTAGCACGATCTCGATCTACACTAAGAATAGTCATCACATGACCAGAGCAATGTATTTCAATGATAAACAAGCCTAAAGCAGGAACTTAGCCTCAAAAATATATTTGTTACCGAAGTCAAAATTCTAACCGAAACCTAGAATGAAACCTGAACAAACTACGGTAACAAAAGTTGGCGGCCATAGCGGAGATCGAAAATTTTTTTTCTTATTGAGGCTAAACAAGTGGATTTTGACAAAAGGACAGTTATTTCTAGTATCGCCACGAAATGTTTATAATCATGAATCACTCATGTGACCTACAAACTGTGACGCACTACGCATAACGACCCAAGAGCAACACACGTCATCAAATTATGTGCAAGAGGAACGGCCGAAATCAAGATCTTCTACAAGAATGCCTAACGACAAATTAAGAACATTACTGCATTCGAAACAAAGCCTGTACTCTCAAACATTCAATAACAACCGCAAGAAAGAACTATCTTCGCCGTTGGCGTATGCTAACACTGTCCGGGGGAAACTATCAAACTTGTAAAGCTAAGTACCCGTTGTGCAATGATAGCAAACTGTGGTCCACTTTCCTTCGTTGGCATATTTCATTCATTTATGTTATATATATATATATCTATGTAATCTATGTTTGTAATGTTAAGCGGGCATTTGGTTGGCGGCAATCAGGATTGATTGTTATGTCGCCTTGGCAGACCACAAACAATTCTGATGGTTCTCATTAGGGATCATTGAATTTTTTTCAATTTGCTACGGGATACCCTCTAACATAATTTGAGGAACGTTATGCTCGTTGTTGCAAAAATTCGATATTACGTATTAGGTGTATAGTTCTGTTAAATCTGGTGTAATTCTTTTGTAATAAGTTGCATGTATATTAATTGTCGTCTACTGTTTGTAATCTTTCATGTTTTTCTCAATCTTACTTTCGATTATTTGATAATTGTACATATTCGTCAGTTATAGAGTCCTGTGACGTCATTATTTTCTGTGTTCGTATTTTTTTGGTACTTTGACCTAGATTTTGGTTTAATTCTCATACCACTTCCGTTCTTAATTTAGTTTCGTGAAATCATCATTTTTTATGTCTGCATTCGTCAGTTGTGATGTGCTAATGTTTGTGAAACTTTAGTTAATTGTTTCTGTGACACATATTAATTAATTATTGATGTTAGGATAATAATAACTTAATTGTATTATAGAAGAATAAGAATATAATAATATTTGAAGTAATTTGGTTAATGTTAAATTAAAAAGTGACTTGATGGAATAACTGCTAGCATTTGCAGTGATAGTCCAAGCCACTATTATTTGTCCTTGATGATTAGGGCTTGATGATGTTATATATTGAGATATAACTTTAAAAATATATTTTGTCTTGAATATAGCAGACAAATTAGAGATTACTTAGTACACTTTACTAAGCATAGTAATACATTGGCTACTGGGTACATAGGTGAATAACTTAATACACTATATTGCTACTTAAAACATAGTGTGGATTAACTACATAGATTATTGACTTAGGGAGTCTCTTATGTATTTATCATGCTTACTTTAGAGGATTTTGTGAGGATGGGACAAATGATATGTACTATGGAAGGAATCAGTTTAAAATCACATGCCTTGGGACAGATGGCTATTAGAAATTTATGGGCATTAGGAAATAACATGCCTAGTGATGAGGAATTGGAGACTGAAGTAAAACGTATTGAGGATTTAGAAGAAACTAAAAGGATATTTGAGGAGTATAACATACAACCTGAGTTAGTGAATATAAATAAGAAGATACGAGATGTAGAGAATTCTGACGAGAAAAGTGTTGATATTGAATTAAGTAAGGGTAATACTGCTTTAAATGCAGATTGTACACATATGGGTACATTAGAGGAGAAGAAGTTTGATGAAAAGAGTGTTCAGGTTGAGTTAGATAAGGTTGATACTGTGTTAATGACCGATTGTCATACACATATGGCTCAGATTCAGGAGCTGAAATCTGAGGTTTCACGGTTGAGATTGGAAGTTGATAGACAAGAAGTAACAAAGCAGGACATGAAGAGTTCCTACCTGCTGTTAGAGATTAAAATGAACAAACTTGAACTCGAGTATCAAGAATTTAAACGTCTTCAAAGTCAACACGAGAATAAAATTGATAAAAAGTTAGCTAACTTTGAAGCGTTGCTCCTGAAGGAGAAAAATATGAATGATAGCCTGAAGAGAATAAATAAGAGGCAGAGACAGGAGATTACACTCCTGAATTTAGAGGGTACGAAAGAAAGAAAAAGAGTTGATGGTCTGCTAGACGTCGTGTTGAGCAAGAAGATATTGCTGGACAACAGACATAATAACTCTATTTTACGACATGCCTCAGGTACTAAGTGTGATTCTAAAGTCTCAACACAACCTGTGAAGGTTAAGAAATCATTTCGAGGCAAGTACACCTTCCCTCGACAAAATACTGCCAATTCAGATAACAAATCATGGCTACATGATCATATTGATACTGATCTCAAGAAAACTGTCGAGGTGGTCAACAATAATGAGGACTTTACTAAAAAGAGAAATAATGTTAGGGTTAAGATGAACCTACATAATAAAATTAAGACACATAAGTCTGTCAGCAAGGTTTTTACTTTGCACAGCAAGGAAGTGTCTCCGACATGCAGGAAACCTACTGCCATATATACTGATAGGTATCATCCTAAGTTCAATCAGGATGATACGTCAGCTCATAAGAATACTAAGTATATGGGAAAGGGAAAAGTCAATTCTTCTGATAGGACCAGAAATACATATCTTCATTGTTCACAGTTTCGTGACAATGAGACTACATATATTGGGAAAGGTGCATATTCTCGCACCATTCTAGTGCGTAATCTGCCACAAGGTACTACATGGCAGGCACTTGGAAATTTCTTCAATTATACAGCAAACGTTAAGTTTGTTCGTCTTCTGCCATCATTCCATGGTCAGAATAGGGAGGCATTAGTTACATTCTGTAACAATATGGATGCTCGTCTGGTTGTGGAGCGTGACAATGGTGTATGTTTTCATCGCCATTCTCTCCATTTACAGATGGTACCTAATTCTGCTTCACGCAGAAATTAGCCTATTGACACTTGGTGTTATTATCTCATTCTATGATGACTTAGCATATGCATTCATCATTCCTTTTCTTTTCTAGTAATCTATTTCTACATAGATGGGTTAGTGTGAACTTTTCTTCTATATAACATTTTTAAAAATCTTGTCTACAATGACACTTTGACTTTTTGTCTGCATGTTATGTTTCGCATGAATACGTTAGACAGTAATGTTGTTGACTGTTCTACTCATGTTCAGCAAATGCAGCATGAGCTATTGTCTTGTCTTGTCATTTTTGAAGAAAGATATGCCTATGAATGGCACGTGGGCTGCTACTTGCAACACAACTTTCATTAAATTGTTAGGAACATTTTATTAAACCTCCTATTTTGAGGTTAACCAATTTTACCAGGTTTTCTACTTTTCATCAGATGCAGGTAATTTACGCTCGAGTATTGGTCTCCTTTATGACCGAATTTTACGTGTGAAACGATTTCAAGATCGAGCAATATGACGAATTTACAATTCCGAATATCGAGGTCTCCTGGGACGTCACACGTCTAGGGATGATCTCCAAATTCTTATCTGTGATGACATTGGCACAATCTACTAATGGTTCACTTTCAATTATGCTATCAAGTCTATATACGTTTGGGACGAGTCAAGTTCCGAATAACGTTAGGAAAAACTCACTTTCAAGACTACCGTCATCACCAAACGATGCAAAAGAAATTCAATGAATTCAAGAGAAACTGAAACTGACTGAACTATATTAGAGATACTGCAATTCAGGAGCGGATAATGAACGAACATATCGAGTCAGCCACAAACGAAAATGATGTATCAAAGAATAAAATTCTACAGATGTTCTACAATGTTGACATTTTGTTACAAATAATCACTTTACATTTGCGACTTTGCTGGAATATTCACGGACTTTGCTTAGTGTCCTTACATAACACAAGCGACTTAAAACATTATTCGATTACAAGTACAATTCGAGAACATTGTTCATTCAAATTTCAAGATGAAAATATGATCGAAACGACTTACAGAGGTATTTTCAACTACGTTCATCGGAAATAAGGATCACGTAGGACTACTTGGATTATGGTTCATGGAAAATTTCAAAATAAGGACAGCGTATTCCTTGTGATAGACATTATTGATTTCAAAGACTTATAATAGTGAAATAAACTGATCAGAAACATTTATACGTACAGTATCACACACTTAGATAATATTGCAATTTTAATTTATCTATGGTTTATTATATGCATTAATGAACTTACGTTAGTATATTATTAATAATATATATAATGGTAAATATTACACTTTAATAATGATAGATTAATTTAATTACATCTACTTACATATTCTTTCTTTACACACACAGATGTTACTCTATTCGATTAACTTACTATTACTTTCTTTTCATACATTCTTAACTTTCCTTATTTTTTTTTTTCTTGTAATTCATTGCTTTTTTTAGCTATAAAGCTATACTTACGTTCTATAATACCTTTCACACACTACATTTAGTTAATCTTATAGTTTATTAGTTTAGATTATAATATTCATTAATATGGAAGGATATGTCACAATCTTAGGATACTATTTTAGTTAGAGACATAATTATTTATCAGTTAGTCGACACTCTGACATTTGACATCTTTATTTCTTAACTTGACATATTTTTTATGGTTGTTGACATGAACTCAAGTTGACTACACCCTTGGACGATATTACGTGTTACGTGGGTCCATAATCTTGTAAATTTTTACTTTTTCTTAAAAATAATTATTTTTAAAAAAATCTATGAGATAGCTTTTTTTTAACCCCGTCGGCCAGGGGATGTTACGAGAGGATTTGGGATTGTAGCCATTAGAGTAGTGAGATCTAGATTTGAAGTTGCGCATTTTGGTTTGTAAGACGCTATTAATTTATATTATGTTTTCCCGGATTCTTGGTTTTGAACGCAAAGAATATAGGTCACCTAGATTTTAAAATGACGTTTTCACGTTGTTAAGCTACGGCGTGACGACCTTGTAATTGTACCCCTTTTGTAGTGACCGTGGTCCTTGACGGACGGGTTTTGTTGGAAGTCGCCCATGATGATGATAATTATATAAAGGAACTTATTATATGGCACTAGGGTCTGCCTATTATTATTGGATACGATTTACGTCTCAGTTACTGAAGTGGAATATACTTCAATTGGATAGAATGTATCGGGAGCAAGTTGTTTTGAATAAGTATGCAGAATTCATATTGATCGCCTAAGTCAAATTATTCGTTACCGGATTATGGAATCACGTGTAAATAATCTTGACGGTAGGACGACTACAATGAGGTAAACTCAGGAGACGTTTTTGTAGGATGTATTTGCTTGATTGATCATGAACTGTTTTAACTGAACTTGTATGCCGTTAATAAATGTAACCTGTGGACTCTCAACTTAGCGGACTTTGTCAAGTGAAATTGCGCTATTGAATATTATCACTGTTGGCCCATGCATTCGTAGTTTACATCTTAGCACGATCTCGATCTACACTAAGAATAGTCATCACATGACCAGAGCAATGTATTTCAATGATAAACAAGCCTAAAGCAGGAACTTAGCCTCAAAAATATATTTGTTAGCGAAGTCAAAATGCTAGCCGAAACCTAGAATGAAACCTGAACAAACTACGGTAACAATATAGATAATTTGAAACAATTTTTTCCAAGTGTGTTATTTATTTAATGTTGTAATTAAATTGTGAGTTCAGTGAAAAATTTTCACATAGAAAAGAAAAACGTGTACAAATAAATTGTAAATATTTACCAGCAGACTTACATTAATTATTTAAGTTAAGATACAGTTCTTGTTGGTAGATAGTTAGTTAATACCCCTAGCAGAGCTAATAATATTAACAGAGGAGGATCTTGAAAGGAGAAGTTAGGAACTTAGAGTAATACATTACCATCTTCTCTAGGAACTTATACAGCTTGATCCTACCTTTGATATCTACACACCCTTACTCTTTTCAGAGAAGGGGGTATTACTTATAAGACCAGACCCTTATCTGGCGCTATCCTGGTATCACCGGATACAACTTAGTGTCCAGGATACTTTATATTTTAATAACAATCAATCCTCTCGTGACACCAACTACCAACGTCAGCGAAGCTGTCATTAATTAACACGATGTGTTTTAGTCCTCTAATGTTTTATTTTTCAAACATCAACATCTTGGAAAACCAGCTACAAGAAATTAAAAATGAAATTGTAAATCGCATCAGAACCTTGCTTAATGTAATTGAGTTATCGACCAGGAGTTTTTTTCCCTTGTTCTCGATCAAATGGTGAACTCGTCATACCATACCCTCTTGTATTATACTACTCTCGACATAATTCATTATATCTACATATGCTAAACTGTGATGATGGTCTTGTTTAAGCATCATTGAACGCATTGCATAAACATATGAAAAGGCTTTATATATACGTATATATATATATATATATATATATATATATATATATATATATATATATATATATATATATATATATATATATATATATATATATATATCACAGGCAGTGGATGTTTCTTTGTATTTTTATTCCTTTAAATTTATTCTTGAAATTAGTAGAGTTACTCTCTGTGTTGTACTGGTTAATGTCGTTAAGTTATGTCTTAGCTAGTCATTATGTATATTAAATAAAATATTTTTTTTTTAAATTACTCCGTATTAAATCATATACGCCAATTGTTGGAATTAGTACAAATAACTTCATGCTAGATGTCAAGGCAAAAACCGAAATCATATCGACATTAGTTTTTTTTTTTTTTGGATGTGTGTGCAATTAACAACTAATAATTTTAATCTTTTACATTGCAATAATAAAATTTGTAAATATACACTGACACAGGGTATTTTGTATTAAATACACATATGCCTTAGTCCTCAAAAATACTACACATGAGAGACAGAGGGGTGGAGTGGAACGCATTCAAATAATAACGAACACTAGCAATGTTCCCAACTCTGTCTAATGTATTCAAATAATTATCACCACAAAATCACAACAATATATGTAGTTAGCAAAGTGTAACACATTGATGAAAATCTCAGATAACCGAATGCCTTATCTTCTCACAACTAAATATCCTCTTGCATTCGACAATACGAGTCGGCCATCATCACCAAAACCTCGTCACTCGCTTGCCTCCCCCTTCTTCACTGCCCAATCAGAACGCCCCTTGCATTCACCCCTGACCTGCTGACCTCGCAGTTTCGTGTTGTTAAGTTAAGTGTATGAGAACACCTCTCACACCCGACTGACATTATGTACCCGCCCCCAGCGGAGCACCGCCAGTCCACAGCTGTGTTAATCACACTGTGACATCTATCTTGCAGGACCTACAATATAGTTTAATGTCCTTGCTAAACAATGGCCAATAGAATTGTGACAGCACCCTCTGGCGCGTTCGAGCCACCCCCATATGCCCCGCGAAAGGGGAGTCATGTGCAACCTCTAACACTTTTGCTCTTAAATTACACGGTACCACCACTTGGCGCTGAGTTTGTACTCCCTTAGCGAAACACCTCGTGAGAACATTATTCTTGAGCTCGAACCAATGTCTGGCCAACTTCGTGCACTTTACATCACCTCTCTCGGCAAAGGTGTACAATTTACGCAATGATCCGTCTGACCGTTGGTGCTGGATAAAGTCCGACACCTGTGTATCCTGACTTCCAGTGACCAATTCCGATGTCTTAGCTTCATGATGAGTCGCTTCTAATGCGTCATCTGCCTTTGACTGCGCCCTAGTAATCACCGCATTGGCCCTAAGCACACGATTGTCCCTCCATTTCCTAATGTCCATCTGAGTACATTCCTGCACACCTTGCACATTACAAACAATCAAATCCGCTATCGGTGCTTCGAGTACACAGGCCTGTACTCTACCAGATATGAAGGGTGTGTCCACCTCAATAATGGCAAGAGGGTAATACTCAATGTTACCCCCGAAAGTGACACATCTTGCTGTCTTACCTATCAAGCATGAGTCGTCAATGCAGGATCTACGCACTCCTATAGTTGTGCAGCCCGTGTCTCTCAACACAGACACTTCCTGCTTTTGCACAAATCCTGGATGCAATTCCAAATGACCATTTTCTTCAAGAGAAGAGAGACAAGGCAGAGTGTGACCACAGATAAGCATAGGCTTACCGTCTGGTTCAAATAATGGCCTACACCCTTCGCAATTCTCATTGTTAAAGGTTTCTAATATGCAAGCCGAATTCGCTCGTTCTGAATTATTAGCACAGACCTTTGCCAAATGTCCTGTTCCATTACAAAGACTACAGTGTAGCTGAGTATTGCTATCCTTTTTCGGACTATTGTTTGGAGAGTGTCTGACTACTCGGTCTGACTCCTTTTTCTCAAAGGATTTGTTTCTTTGGTAAGGTGAGCTTTTGCGAAATCTTTTTTGTTCCTGCTCGTTTGGCGCATCTATCTGGATCTGATTCCGTGGGTACCTATCCTGTCTGTCTCCAGTATATCTGTATTGATTTCTATCAGATTGATAGTTAAATTTCTTCCTCGGTGATCTATGGTCCCGATAATTGTCATACCGTGCAGGAGATCTGTCTCCCCGAAAGTAGGGTCTATCATAATTAAATCTTCTGGGGCCAAATCTATCGGCACTCTTAGATCTATGTTGATTGTAAGGTTTTCTAGTAATCTTTCCTATACTCGCTGAGAAAGTCTCAGAGATACTCTCCCTGTCTATGACCTTTCCTGGATGCGCGGTCACATATTGGTGTCCTAATTCTGACATCGTACCGATGTTTTTGGGCTTGCGTTCCTGGAAAAACGCAATAAGCTCAGATGCACACGATGACAATACCTTGTCCCGTAACATAAGGTCAAAAAGCCCATCAAAGTCTTTAGTAATACCTTCCATCTCAATCCATCGATTTAATAGCTGAGTAATTTTTGTAATAAAATCCTCAAAATCCTGATTGACGCTTGGTCACACGTCTCGGAAACGAGCCCGATACCCTTCCGCCGTTAGACGAAATTTCCTTAACAACCTCTCCTTGACTATGTCATAATTTGCTCTATCAGTTAAAGGGATACTATACACAGTTTCTAACGCAGATCCCGAAAGCAAATTTCCCAGCAGAACAGGCCATTCCTCCTTCTTTATCTTCCAAGCCAAAACTGCTGCTTCAAAACGTTCCAAATACACGTCCATACTGTCCAAATCTTGATTAAAATTGGGTAACCGTAATCTATAGGGACGTGAGAATTCTTTCCCACCTGAATCCTGCTTCCTGGACTCATTATCTAGCTTCTTCAGATTTATTTCTCTGTCAGCTTCAATTTTCTTCAACTCTTTCTCTGCTTCTATCTTGAATTTGTCAGCTTCTATCTTCTTCATCTCTTTCTCTGCTTCTATCTTCAATTTATCAGCTTCAATCTTCAATTTCTGGAATTCTCTCTCCTCACACCGTTCCATTCTATCATTTTCCTGTTTTTCTTTCCATTTTTTTTCTGCCCATTCTTGTAGAGCAGGGCCTGTTAATGCTAGCTCTTTACCAACCTCAACAAATTCTAAGAGGCTAGCCATCGTAATATAATGTAATTAAATTACAATTTCTTAGAGCAGTACTCAATGTACTAAAAAAAAAATGCCTTTAGTATTCCCCACTGGAAAATTATCAGATATTGTACTAAAAAAAAAATCAAAATTATATGTAATGCCTAGTCAGAAATACTGACTGTACCACTCAAATAGGTGTATTCAGTATAATGGTGTGAAGTTATTCAACAGCATAATTTGCTGTACCCATGACACCCATAATATTTAAGCAGTGAAACTAAACACCACTGCAATATATAATTAATGGCATAAACATACATGTGATTCTCAACCAAACGAGATAACTACGTCTACACAATCAAAAATACACAACCTACTCTTATGCTATCGGTACTGGACTTGAAATTGAGATACACTTCACTAAAACAAAACAAACATAAATATAAACAATGATGACAATAATGAAGATGATCAAGACGACCTTACTACACGAACGAACACAACAGTACGGTAGAATAAGAAAAAAAAAATCCTCAGACAGCAGCAGATGTCTAATTATAAACCGTAGCTGTTAACAAATGAAAACAAGAGTTTGGGAAATTAACATATGTACATGATAGTAAGAAGAATACAAGAGAATACTCCAATTAAACATGACAAAGAGACACTATTACACATATGACACCGTGCAAACAAACCCGAACTGCACCACTAATACACTAAAATGTGCAACGTGAATTATGCAGGGCAGCCAATAGGGTCAGCTCTATGTGCCCGTGCTCCGGCACACAATTCACCTAGCAACAGTCCTAAAGAACAGTTTAGCATAATCTCTTTCCGCAATGCAAAAGAGAAAATCCTTAACCCACACAACAACCAAATGACACCAAAATTATACTTCTACGAAGACACAACAAAAACCTACAATCGACAATGAAGTGACCAAAGGTAGTATGTTGCAACACCACACCAGTTGGATGACGTACTCACCAACCAAATGGAAAAGAGGTCGCAGGAGAATGATTACTAATTATATAATATTATAAAGTAGAAAGGTACTAAAAGAAAAATAATTGTCCAATAATATATAATAATCGTAATAATACTACATTTAAACAAATTAACTATAAATCAATTAAACTGATGATCTCCGCAGGTCTGGGTTCCTGATGATGACGTTGATATCTACAGCACTTTAGTCACTAATGATCCAATGGTCCACACAACGAACGACACGTTACAAAGTTATGTAAAGTTACAAATATTGTCCATTAGGATGACCCCTGAGTAAGGCACAAAGTGTAACACATTGATGAAAATCTCAGATAACCGAATGCCTTATCTTCTCACAACTAAATATCCTCTTGCATTCGACAATACGAGTCGGCCATCATCACCAAAACCTCGTCACTCGCTTATAATTATATAATATTATAAAGTAGAAAGGTACTAAAAGAAAAATAATTGTCCAATAATATATAATAATCGTAATAATACTACATTTAAAAAAATTAACTATAAATCAATTAAACTGATGATCTCCGCAGGTCTGGGTTCCTGATGATGACGTTGATATCTACAGCACTTTAGTCACTAATGATCCAATGGTCCACACAACGAACGACACGTTACAAAGTTACGTAAAGTTACAAATATTGTCCATTAGGATGACCCCTGAGTAAGGCACAAAGTCCACACTTGTCACCAGATAGTGCCTTGTCTTCACTGAAATATCACAGGGATGTCAAGCAAAAAGTCAGACCACACGTATCAAAGTTATACCACAACTGTATACTAGCTCGTCGTCAGCACAAGGCGAGGATTTGCCAGCTCCACTCCAATAACATCTCACGAGTTCATGAAAGATACCACCGTTTGCAAAGGTGTAGTGCAGCTTCTACGTGAGAAAAAGTTCAGTACAGTTTATGATGATGGACTGCAGTGTTTTTGTATAAGGCAAAGATCGTAACGTAAATCTAGTACTGTTCAGCTTCTGGCAACCTCCGTAACGACCGTGTGTAAAATATTGATACTGTAATGCACCAGTTCCCGTGTTCGGCATGCACCCCGTTCCACAAGAAGACTCACCCACTTGATTTCTACAGGTACGTCGTCTCCTGAGCCAGTAAACACTGTGTAGTGGCAACACTGTCCCACTGTTGGCTTTCAAACGGCGCTGCAGCGGCCTCTAGTCTTGACTAGTCAGACGCTGAAATGAATGCTACCCAGGCTGCCATCAACTTGTTCGCCCAACCTGTACTAGCAGCAACATCTTCGTCCTCTCCGCCCTGCAGACAACAAAATTAATGTCAACGAACCTGCCACAACCTGGTTCACACCGCAGACGTTGGCCGACAACCGCGTCGTTTTCTTAACCAGAAGAGTGCTCAATGTCGCCCTGACATTTTGTTAGCACTGACACAGCGTACTGTTCATAATAAATCCCCCACTTCACTGTGTATCGCTAATCCGTGACCCGTGACTCACTATTCAAAAAAAAGTACCTGAGAACTACGTGACTGAAAAACAGGCCTACAGTGTATGTGAACTAAAATAGATTTCTGACCTGGCGCTGCATTGACGTGCAAAGATAATCAAACATGAGGACCCAAAAACGAGCCCCCACCTGACACAGGGTATTTTGTATTAAATACACATATGCCTTAGTCCTCAAAAATACTACACATGAGAGACAGAGGGGTGGAGTGGAACGCATTCAAATAATAACGAACACTAGCAATGTTCCCAACTCTGTCTAATGTATTCAAATAATTATCACCACAAAATCACAACAATATATGTAGTTAGCAAAGTGTAACACATTGATGAAAATCTCAGATAACCGAATGCCTTATCTTCTCACAACTAAATATCCTCTTGCATTCGACAATACGAGTCGGCCATCATCACCAAAACCTCGTCACTCGCTTGCCTCCCCCTTCTTCACTGCCCAATCAGAACGCCCCTTGCATTCACCCCTGACCTGCTGACCTCGCAGTTTCGTGTTGTTAAGTTAAGTGTATGAGAACACCTCTCACACCCGACTGACATTATGTACCCGCCCCCAGCGGAGCACCGCCAGTCCACAGCTGTGTTAATCACACTGTGACAACACTTTTAATGTCATTGAAAATATAAATAAAATTTATTTTTCTATGGAATTAAAGTTTTCATTACTAGGTATACCAAACGTAAAGTAGTTTCTCAGTGTTTAAGAACTGAGTCATAGATTGATAACACATTGAATAACATACTTAGTAGGCAATGAGACCACTCTATTCTTTTGAGTATATATAAATAAAAAAATTAAATGGTATGAACAGGTGACAAGAATTACATATAAAAAAACAAAAATATATAATGATGAGGAACACACCAAATGAGCGATGCAAGCAGGTGGAACATGGGTGCTGAGCGAAACGAGAACAATAATAATGCAAGAAAACCGTAAAACCAAAAGAACATATCGAAACAAGAAAGTAAAAAATCAACGAAACGAAGACAGGAATGAACAACACTATTACTAGAAGTAAAAAGTCACTTAGCTGGATCTAAGAATGAAACACTTAGAATGGCTGTGAAAATAAGCGTCACTCGGAAGTGACATATGAGCTAGTGACGGCTAAAAGATACAAAAGGATACGAAACGAACCAAAGCAAAAACAAAGATAGATCAGAAAAACAACGACAGAAGAAATAAAGAAGTATGAAACAGAGAGAAACCTCGAGAATTTATGCAAAATGATGCTGGACATTAAGACCATCAGGAGATAATATGCCCATTTGAAAAATTAGACGATTCTCCGGTGAAAAGCGAGTTCGGTCATCACCGACACATGAAAGAAAGGCAGTGACATGAATATCAGAATTACCTGAACGGTCAGGCCTATTGAAAAGAAGAGCCAACGGTAAAGGTTTGTCATGATAGATGTCATTTAAGTGCTCACGAAACATGTCTGCCAAACGTCTGCCAGTTTCACCAATATAGATAATGCCACACCTCTTGCAGATGATAGCATAAATCAGGGTTCTGGATTGGCACGTGAAAGACTCTCTAATGACAAATTTACCGTTCGGAACAGAAACTGACTGAGTTTGGAGTACACAAGAACAGGTCTTACATACGCGACGGTGGCACAGTTTAGTACCAAAATGAAAAGGACTGGTTTGCCTCAAGCGACTGTGTACAAGAATATCCCTAAAATTCTTATCCCTACGATATGCCACCACAGGGGCATCATGAAACAACTCTCTGGTATCAGGATCAGCGTGGAGAAGACGCAGATGACGAAACAAAATGTTTTTTTTACCGCCAAACAGTGGGGGTGGAAAGTTAAGACAAGTCTGAGTCCGTCTGATGTAGTAGTAGGTTTGGCAGTAAGTACCATCTGACGAAAAACGATTAATACGATTTAGATCATCAGATAATACGCTTTGGGGATACTGACGTCGGCGAAAAAACTCGAGTATTTCTTGAGCTCGTTCACGGAAATCATCTTCATTGTGACATATCCGACGTAAGCGTACACGTTGAGAACAGGGAATGGAATTTTTACGGCTGAGAGGATGAGAAGAGGTGTAAAGAAGAAAACCATGAGCGTCAGCAGGTTTATAAAAGACAGAAGTAGTAAGGCCAGCAGGAGTAATATTGAAAGTAAGGTGAAAAAAGTTAACTGAAGTGGTAGAAATTTGAGAAGTGAATTTGATGGCAAGGTGGACATTGCCAACATTGTCAATGAATCTACGGAGGTTAACTCAGACATGTCTGTGACTCCAATTCCATCGTCAGTATAACGACGGTAAAACTCAGGTAATGGCCCATCGTAACTTTGAAGCACCCAATATTCAAAGTGACCCATGAAGAGGCAAGTATAACCCGTGCCCACTTTGGTGCCCATAGCAACGCCACTAATTTTATTAAAGAACTGGCCATTGATTTCAAAAGAGTTGAGAGAAAGAACCAGTTCCGCAAGGCGAAGAAGAGGACCTGTGCTAATAGTAAGGTCAGTGCATCGGTCGAGAAAAAATTGTAGTGCTTTAAGACCGTCAGAATGTGGAATAGAAGTATAAAGCGAACAAACATCAACAAGGAAAAAAAATTAAGTGTGGTCAGGCGTGAATTGGGTGGAATCGAAAGTAATGATAGCATCGGTAGTATCCTTCAAGTAAGAAGGTAGATTGGCCACTAAGGGTTGGAAAATACTATCCAGGAATTCAGAGATACGTTCAGTGGGACAAGAGCAGGCTGAAACAATGGGATTGCCAATTGTATGCACCTTAGGAAGCATGTAGAAGGAAGATTTACCCAAACTGCTTTCAACAATTTGGTGAGACAAAGCACTAGCAGGAAGGAGGTCACCATGGATGTGATTAAGAAGAGTAGCATGCGCAGTAAGATTATGGCGGACTGTGGCATCACCAGAACTTGGTGAGTAGAATGTGGAGTTGTCGAGCTGTGAGACTCCTTCTTTAATAAACAAGTCCTTTCGCCAAACTACCACAGCACCCCCTTTGTCGGCAGGTTTGATGGTAATATCATCCCGTTTTTTAAGGAGTGACAATGCCCGCCCCTCAGAAGTAGTAAGGTTAGATCGACGGAGACGGCGTAGAGAAAGTTGATTAATATCATGCAAAGTGTTGGCAATATATAAATCAAGAGCAGCAGAAGCACCTGGAGCAGGTCTTGTTTGGGTTTGTCAAAATGACGAAATATATCCTCGTTGGGCTTGGAATCATTACCTTTTCTATTGTAATATTTGAGACGCATGCGACGATGGAAGCGGTAGACATCTAGGAGCATAGAATATTTATCAAATGTCGAACGAAGAGGAACAAACTTTACTCAGGACAGACAATTCATCAGGAGACAGCTGTAGATCAGGAGTAATGCAAACAACTTTAGTAGAAGTTTGAGTAGAGGATGCTGAAGATTCAGAAGGAACATGAGGACGGAGGAGACGCAATTTTTTTGTTTTTATGCGTGCTCAGCCGAGTGTAGAGCTCCTTATTGGTGTCATGAATAATAGTACGAATAAGAGGCAACGCTGTCGGGCACGAAGAAGTCAGTAGACGAAGTTGGTGAGTAAGAAACCCTTTAGGGATAACTCTAACACGAAGACAGTTATTTAGAAAATTAGAGTGACATGTAAAGCATCTTTACAGTATATACCAGGGTACTTCACGAGCTGATTGCAGGCAACGTTTGCCCACCAAGGCATATTTGTGTGACAGCACATGGTTTGTGATTGAAAGAATAATTATATAATTTTACTTGAAATGTCAGAAGTTAAGGATTACCCTTATTAGGTACAGGAAGTTAGTGGTGTCAATAAAATTTCAAAAAAATGTAAAATATACACTCCTAGCAATAAACAATTGGCCAGTGACACGAAGTGCCTAACATTACTCTAATTATACATTTGACTCAAATAATTTGACCGTTAATTGTTTTTTTTTAAATCCTAAATATATCCAATATCAATAAATGCGTTTAGTTACCCTTATGTAACAATTGTGTGTATTTTGTTCTCAAACTGAACTTTCTTAAATACGTGAGTCGTGGACATCTGGTATAGAAAGATCAATCATGTCACTGAAACATATCAGGCAGTCCTTTCTGTTTGAACAAAAGCCCTTTTATAACCGACGATCCATCTGTTTAGGTTGAACAGTGCCCCTCGCCAAACTAGGAAATTGTTAATAAATATAAAGCTCCAGGCATAAGTAGAGTAAATATCACAGTTATGTGATCGTTCTTTGAGCTGTAGTGTTTTACAGACAGTGTCTTCAGTGCAGTTCTAACCAGACCAAAGACTGTCTAGAAATACACAATTTAACTCAAGAAACCAAGATGAAGCTAATGTAGACATGGATCGTGCATGTACTTTTGTAGTCGAATGAAACTTGAACATTAAAAGCTGAAGAAGAATAACAACTACAACGGAAATAAAAGGAAAAGGTACAGTTTAAATTATGAACTGTACAGTTTTAGTTTCTTCTTCTTCATCTTCGTACCAAAAGTGTACATTTGATAATTTAAACTTCATTAATAATTTTTTTTCCCGACGTGTACAGTTAATAATTGTAAACTTTATTAATTTTTCATTGTGCTATTAATAATTTACTCACTAAAAAAACCACACTCAGAAACATAAAGTAATAAAATATATGGATACATTATGTGAATATTTCGGAATTATTAAAGAATCGAAACACATTTTGTCGTAATTTGTTGCGACATAGTGTCGTACAGACAGGTTGTGAGTTATTTTTGTCCTTTCTGAGTAGAGTGGATGGTGATAGATACGCGACAAAAGATGTGAGAAATAGATTTCACGGGTGATAGCTTAAGGAGAAGATATATCTCTGGAATAAGTTTCTCTATTCCAGCCTATCTATACGACTATAATTTAGTACAAGACAACCTTGCCCACCTCATACATATAAATATAAGATTAATTACACATATAACAGATAAGTGATAACAAGACACACAAACGTGAACAACTACGGTTAATTGGGTATGGGTATGACTAACACACAAAGTTAAGTTTCTTTTGTTGTTTATTATCATTTAAACTTGACAACATCAACATATCTAAAGAAAGATCAAATAAAAAAAGATTTACATACATATGAAATAGCAGAATAAATGTGCCCTCCGCTTATGGAGAAAAGAACCCAAAAAGTTAATAACTCAAAGGACGAAGGTTTGCACCATGTAACAGAGTAGACAGCAAATTAAACAAGTTCCTACTATTGGTTACCCAGTAAATTTAACAAGATTAAGCAAATCCAGTTTTGGCAAAGTCCCTATAACAAAGAAAATATCCACTCTCTCTTTCATACAGTGGCCACTCAATCAATCTTACCTTCTCTTGGTGCTATCCCTTAGAAATACAATTTTTCCTGAATATATAACATGTCAGGTTCAGTTCCCAAATTGGCCCAGTCCATCCTCTAACAAATAAAGACTAGTGAGGTGAACGCCGAATCTGGTGTGGGTTTTTCCTAGATGAACAAAATGTCACCGCCAATAGTTGATGTAGAAACGTGATCTTGGGGTTCACAGTTAAAAGAGGAAAATACTTCCAGTATTGGGAAACATCTGGTTGCTAAATATCTTACAATTGATAAATGATGAAAATCCTATAGGCGACCCTATGGTAGAGTGCTGATTCTGAAACAGCGTAAATTATGGATGCTACGCTTGAATACGACTATCAGAACTCGGGAATAAATGTTATTTTTTTCACACCTCAGTGGGCTGATACAATTGAAAAAAAACATTGCTGGGTTTGGTAAGTCCGGTTAAATTTAAAAGTTAAAATGTTTCTCATGTATCGTTTGCAAATACTTGCACACAAATGTAATTAGTGACGCACAAGCCAAGAAAAAGACAACATTAACCAATTATTAAAAAAGAAAAGACCGCTGGAAGCCCTGGTGATCAGGTCTGCTAGTGATATAAGAAAAACAATTATAAAAAATTCCATATAGTTATATATATGCACACAGATGGGGACAAGACGATCTCGTATCAACTCCGTCAGTCCTGATTAAACTTAAAAGGCACACGGTGTTTTTCTTTACGCCTATCGGTCAGCCTTTGCTATCCTGAGTTTTAGGTCGTATAGAGGTATGCATCTCTCTCCGTCCCTTGCTCGCCCCGGCAGTCAGCGTGCAATGTTAACTATTATTTAATTATCCATGTGCGAATTTACACAAAGTATCGACTGTCGTTAATAGCTATTAAATTGGTCGATGATATTAAATAATAGGCTCTTATAACAAATACGCGCAGTGAAATACGCATGAATACTTTTATGTCACTTTCTGTTGCGCCTAGCATTTAAACCAGTCAGATAACCTTCTTGTGTGAGAAAGCGTGTGTTGTAAATTAACATGATAACTGAACATATGGTATGAAATAGCTACGCGTTATTTTATTTCACTAGTTTTAATGCTAGAAAACCAAAGTGAATTATAATGGTAAAAGCTAACACTTTTAATTGGTAAAAGTTAACTCTTTTAAACACGTAAACACTAATTTCTATTACCAGAAAATCAGAATGAAAATCCCCACGAATGCTAATAATACATTTTCCCCAATAGTTCTAGAACTACGTGCTTAGACTATCCAAAAATTCTGAGCGACAACTGACAGCAGGTTTAAGAAAACACAGTTTTTATATCGTTATATTTCTCTGATTTATAGACAATGTTACTTCTCGCACTATTGTGCGTACCGAGGAACAGAAACAGAGTTCCCAGATAAAGGCTTTTGCCAATCTTTTGTCGAGCGCTTTCGATCTTCATCAAAAGACGTATACAAGTAACGGGGTTCTCTAAGATTTTCTCTGTACAAATGCCCGCTTCTGGAGATCAAAGAGCCCAAGGGTTTCTGACTTCCCCTGAGTACAAACTTCAAAAGATTTTATGCTATTCCCGTGCGGTCTGTCAGGTATCGTATGATTGACAGATAAGCTCGCGTGAGGAGACGGGGTAAACAAACCTGATTCGCTAGCTGTTATGACATGCAGGTCACGAAAGTTTGTAAACACTTCGTTTTCTTATGTTCAAAGAAAAGAGTCGTGGATGAAAAATTATGCTTGTATGAGTAAGACAGGCAGAAAAATGAATGATTTTGCTAGCAAATCAAAGAACGCTACTGATAAAGCTTGTTTAAGTCCCACCGTTGTAACAGATGTATATTTGTATTGATGTAACTGGTCAACTCGACCTACCCAGTGGTGTGTAGATTTGGAGTGAGAATACAAAGGTTCGCGAATGATGGCAATGTTCTGTAGAGTTGACAAAAGAACATTCTCACTCACGCATGGTTGGAAGTCAGTGACGTGGACTACTGTTTACGTTTTATCGTTTTATTGCGACACACACTCGGACAGTACAGGTACAGTTACTGTAAACAGGTTGGCACAAATCATCACACAGTTGATCAATGGTCTACAAAATTATATGGGCATTCATGTTGAATAAAAGTACAATGCAATGTCAATAGACCAGCACTCAGAGTTCCAGTGCATATATAATTCTCAAGTCTTACTGACAAAATGCGTCAGTGAATACATAATGTTTAATAATGGTTCCTAGACCGAACTTCTTCTAGCGAAGATTCCTTTAGGCAAAAGTTCAACAAATATCTCTGGTAACAATGCTAAACCACAAGTAGTGGGTTCTCTTTTATAGCAGTAATCTCTTGATCATCACTTGATAATAAAGGGGGTCCTTGTTCTCTGATTGATGATCGACAAAAAGAACGATTCCAAAAATGGCTTCTTCATCAGTGAGCTTTCGCTCACCCAGGATGCAAACTATGAAATCAAGGCGCTGATCGTTCATAGATATCCTCATAGAGCTGTATATATTCTTCCATCAATAATACTGGTTTCACCATATCATTTAGTGCTGCTAGGTATACATGTCATCGTCATCTGTTTAATAATCATCTGGACGTACGATAATACGACTGTCTATCTCTAATACGATGACTTAAGAAAAGTTCAGAAGAAATGCGACTTTACCTTGTCATCGAAAATCACCCTAGCACATGCACCTGTCATTCCTTGGCAATAAGAATAAACACTGGGGAGAATCCTAATACAAGATAAGTATAAAGAGACTATCTCGTTCCCCAATTAACACAGAGATAAATCTTCGGACTTCAGTCCGGTATACCATTCATCAGGACGACATGACACACGGCTTCGTCCTTACGTCTCAGTCGACGCATGCGCAGAAACAACAACCCCTCACCTCAGTGTTCAGCTTAGAGAATATAGTCCGACCTAGACATGAAAAGATATAAAGACCAAAGACTAAATCGCCTTAAATAGACAAGGAATAAACATAGACTCGGACCATAAACATTCCTGCATAAACCTAAGCAAGAATAATCTGTTTCTGGCTCAACAAGGAACAGACCAACGAAATCTAGATTCCTACGCCAAATTCGATATACAAGAGAGATAACCCATATAACAAAAGTATCAATAAAACATGAGTGACCTAGCTTAGACTAGAAAAGCATTTTGATTCTCAAAATAAATACTTTTCCTCAGACAAATAAATATTATAATAACTACATACATTATGACCAGTAATCTGTTGGTAACAGCTACGAGGTCACCAAAGACTGTCAGATTACTGCAGGCTCTTTTTTCATTACACGTCACAGTACGTCCGAGCTTGAAGATGTGAAACCCATTCATATCTAATTAATGGAAACAGAACTACTGTCATCCGCAGCTACATGGTGATTGCTATCCTCAGTTTCATTATTCTCTTAATTAGTCCAATGACGACTCATAAAGTCTGCTCTGCATTCTCTTTCCCTGGTATGTATTGTACTTTGAACGAATAAACGCCTAGGAGAAGTGCCCAACGCATAATTTTTGCGTTAAAATCCTTATTGGCTGCTAAGAACGCTAATGGAGCATGGCCCGTTTGTACCACAAATGGAACTCCATATAAATATTCAAGGTGATTCACAAGAGCGAGACATTTTCTTTCAACGGTGGAATAGTTCATTTCTGCTGCATTCAGTTTGCGTCTGCCATAAGCAACTGGAAACAACAGGTTAGGATGTTGGACGTCTGCCTGAAGCAGTGTCGATATAATCCCCTTCCCACTTGCATCCACTCGTAACACGAAAGTTTTCTTGAGTGTCAGGTAACCTTAGAATATGATATGATGTCAGCTGGTCCTTAAGAGTGACGTATGCGTTTTCGCACTCTAATGTCCAGACAATTTTATCCGGCTTTCCTTTATGCATGGTGTCTGTCAATGGCGCAGTAAGTCCGTTGAAGTTGTTAATGAATTTCTGGTAGTATGCGCAGAGTGAAAGAAATGAGTGGCAGGCCTTCTTGGTGACAAGTCTTGCTGCTGCTCGTATTTTCTCAATGTTTTTCGCCGCTGGCCACATACAACCATGAGAAATGGTATGACCTAAGAAGTCATGCTTTTCAAAACCCATTAAACATTTGCTAGGTCGGGCGGTTAACCCGGCTTCCTTTAGTCTCCTGAGGAGCATAATGACCGTAGCAATATGTTCTTCGTAGTTATCCGTTGCAATCAATATGTCGTCCATAAAATTGTGAATGTATGGACTGTGCAAGGGTTCCAAAAGCTTTCTTATCATTCTAGTGAAGACTCCTGGTGCATTATGTAATCCAAAAGGCATAACATTTAAAGTATAATGTCCTTCGCTGGTGCTAAAAGCTAACAGAGGTTTTATTTCCTACTTGGCTGGTATTTGGTAATAACCGTTACTCAAGTTAATCTTGGAGAAAATTTGTGCCTTGCTAAGTTTAGTAAACAGTTCTGCGGCGCTTTGGTGTTGTTCAGGCTGGAACTCTGTTACGGTATTGAGTTCACGGTAGTCAACACACAGCCGAACTTCCTTATTCGGTTTCTGTAACAGTACGACGCTTGAGCTATGGGAGATGTAGACTCGCTAATAATCCCAGATTGGAGCAATTGGTCTATTTCTCCACGTAACGTGTCTGCTTTCGCATACGAGATCGGATAAACTCCATTTCTTACAGGCGTCTCGTTTGTCAGCTTCATATCAAACTCCACGAGATGTGTACGACCAGGTATGTCCATTAAGACTGCTGAATACTGTGTCAGTAACGCCTTAGTTTTTGTCTGTTGCGCTTCTGAGAGGGTGTCGCCGTATTTAACATCTTCGAATGATTCCGTTTGTTGTAGTGGGTATTCCATGCAACTAGCGTCATCTTCCTCATCTTCGGTTGCTATAACGACCACCAAGAGATGTTCGGGAGAAGGCACCGGTCGTTTCAAATATTTCTTTAACAGATTTATATGGTAGACTTTTTTTTTACCTTTTATAGAGATCTCGTAATTCGTTCTCGAAGTCTTTTTCAGAAGGGTAAACGGCCCTTCCCATCAAATGCGTAGTTTGTATTTTCCGGTAGGAAGTAACAACAAAACTTTCTATCCTGGTTGTAATTTCTCTCTTTCGCTGCTTTGTTGTATCTTTTAACGTGCTTCTAGCGTGCACGCTTAAGGTTGGTTGTTGCTAGGTCCCATCCTAGTTGTAATCGTTCCTTCAGTTCAGATACGCACTTGAATGCTGAGACGACTGTCTGATTAGGCTTCTAGTTTGTCAGTGACCGTAGTAAGGCCTCCAGCGGGCTCTTAATAGGTCTGCCGAATAAAGGGTAGCTGTCGGCAGCCCTGTAGAGGCCTGGTGGCTTCCCTGTAGGCGAATAAGGCTGCAGGAATGAAAAAGACCCAATCTTCAGGTTTCTAATGTCCCAGCTTACGTAAGATCATGGTGAGGCTTCCGTTGACACGGTCTACTAACCCACTTCCGGCCGGATGGTACGGGCTGATGTAGATGTGCTTGTCCCGCAAGACCTTAAAGATCTCCTCCATTAACAGGCTACTGAACTGGGATCCGTTTTCCATCAAAACTTGTTGAGGGAATCTCAACCACGTAAAAATCTGCACTAGGGCTTCTGCGACATGCTTGGAATCCGTGCATGTTAGCGGTATAGCTTCGCCCACATAGTGCATGTGTCGATTAAGGTCAGGATAAACCTGTTATGATCTTGTGCATGTCCTCTTGCTTGCTCCGAGTAAGCAGATCTTGGTTGGTGATGGTATTCGGCCAAAAGATTCGGTGAATTTTTCTTAGGCATGTTGTGTCAAAAGAGGACAATTTCGACATTTCCTTCTCTGTAACTCTCCAGCATTCCGCACCATAGAGAAGCACAGAAAGCACACAGCTCTGATATAATATTAATTTTGTGCTTGTGCTTTATAGAGAGGACTTCCTGGTGTTGTTTAGACTAAGAAAGGCTATTCTTGCTTTGATCATTCTGTTGTTGATGTCTTTGCTTGCTCCGCCGTCAGGTGTTACTATGCATCCTAGGTATGTGAAGGTGTCTGTCTGTACCAGTTGCTGATTCCTTACTGATATGGGCTCAGGGTTGCTCACAGTGAGAGTAATGACCTCTGACTTCTTTAGATTGATATTCAAGCCCACCAGCTTGCTATACATATTAAGTCTATCCGTTTGTCCCTGGATGTGTTGATGTGAATGTGCTAGTAGTGCAATGTCATCTGCATGTTCCAAATCTTCCAATGTAGAAAATGTAGTCCATCTTATTCCTCTTGGACTGCCCTCTGTTGTCTGGCGCATCACCCAGTCTATGACTGTTAAAAATAGAGTAGTTGATAAGGGGCATCCCTGTCGTACTCCTGTCTTCACCTCAAAGGTTATGTTGCTCTGCCCAACGGTACACGTAAAGTTGGCATAGAGGCTTTTTATGATTGACACTATGCAGCTTGGAATTCCATAAGCCCTCAGTATTTTCCATAAACTGTCCCTATGTATACTGTCAAAAGCCTTTTCAATATCAACGAAATTAATGTACAGCTCTCTTTGCCATTCTGAGCACTGCTCTATAATGTTCCTGGGGGTAAATATATGATCTACACATCTTCTGTTCTTTCTATATCCTGCTTGTTCTTTCCTCAGTTTGTGGTCTTCTGCTTTTGAAATTCTCTGTATAATTATCCTGCCTAGTATTTTGCTGAGAACTGAGAGAAGAGTAATTCCTCTCCAATTATTGCAGTCTGCAAGATTATCCTTCTTGGGCAATTTGACAATTATTCCTTAGTTCCACTCTGTTGGTGTTGTCCCTGTTTTACAGACTTGTGCAAATAGTGATTCTAATAGTTCTGCTGCTAGCTCAGGGTCTGTCTTAAAAGCTCTGCATTT
This sequence comes from Oreohelix idahoensis, assembly GCA_024509875.1. Classification (NCBI taxonomy): domain Eukaryota; kingdom Metazoa; phylum Mollusca; class Gastropoda; order Stylommatophora; family Oreohelicidae; genus Oreohelix; species Oreohelix idahoensis. The sequence continues at coordinate 1,052,245 of JAMPIV010003725.1, read as the reverse complement.
AAGTTATCATGGCCATAAGCTTTTCCATTCTTTAACCCTTTGATTGCTGTGATGATTTCTTCTTTTTGTGGAATGTCTATATTAACATCTAGATCGTTTTCAGCCTCAGGAACATTCAATTGTGTCTCTGCTGGTTCCTTGTTCAGAGTTTCTCTGAAATGCTCTGCCCATCTTGTTTCCTGTCCCTCTGCTGCCGTGATGAGATTTCCTTGCTTATCTCTAACGAATGTAATATTGTTTGCACCTCGTTTTCCGCTTTAATAATACCATGGAGGAAATCCGAGTTTATCTCCACAAGTGCGACTGAAAGCGGTATGAGTGCATCTCCTTTAAAAACTCCACATAATTTGACTGTTTCTTCTGTTTCCTGACCTGGTTGACCAAATGCCTCGCGACTATACCATCAAAGCTCAAACCTGTATCGAACAAACAATAAGTGGAAATCCCGTTCAATATAACAGTTCCTCTCGTAAAAGGCCTCTCACCCTCAGGTTGAGAATCACAGATCTTTCTCTTCCGCTGCGAGGCTGTTTGTAAAGAAGCGATCCGATTCGGGCCGGTTTGTTTTCCCTGATCAGATTTCCGTAGCGCATGGGGGTTTCCCTTTATCGAATCTTTTCTGGTTGTGTTGCAATGGGAGTCGCTTGGGAGGATAACGAGTTACGGTGGGGTATCGGTGTGTGTAGAATGTCGATTTACTTTGGAGAGAGTTTTGGGGTACAGTTCCTCTTGGGTTTTGGTGGGAAAATGATTTGGAAGACTGTTCTAGGTTATTTTGCGAGAAGGCTCATCTGCAGGTTTGCGTTTTGAGCCTGGAAGCTCGGTTAGCGCGTCTGCATAACGCTCGGACTTACTCAAGATGTCTTCAAGCGTTACCGCTCCTTGTTCAGCAAGAAATCTACTGGTTTCGTTTGACAAAGTGCTTCTGATCTGTTCGGTTAGAATAAGCTCTTCTAACCTTTCAAAAGTGCAAGGAAGTTTTGAAAGCTCCAAACACGTGGTCAAATATCCCTTCAAACGAGAAGAGAACTGAGCGTATGTCTCGGTTCCCTCTTTCCTGCTGTTTCGGAAAAGTTGCACAAATTTGCGAGCGTTCATTTCGAAGCGCTCAAGTAAAGCGTTCTTAAGCATGTTGTAATTATCTTGATTGCTGCTTCCCAGTTTCACATACGCATCATACGCATTGTCTTTGGGGGTCTATGAGAGCTTCAAGCACCATCACGAACTTTCCAAAACCGTACAGTGTTGCCATTCTCTCAAATTTGTCTAGATAGGTGTCAATTTTTTCATTGGGGCTTGAGAAGGATTCTAGTGCAAAAGACATAGCAGCTAATTGGGAAGACTGGCTACTTGAGTGGTCACCTAAGGGTGACTGAGGTGACGAAGACTCTCCGTTGCTGGAGCTACACGCTGCACCACGACTTTTGACCTCTAAAGTCTTAGGCGCAAATTCGTGCTGACATAGTTTGTCATTCTCTCTTTCCTCATGTTGTCTCTCTTTCTCTCGGTCCATGTCTCTACGAACCTGCATTTCTGCTTCAATTTTCCTCTGCTTCAATTGCCGTTCTTCTCTTTATTTCTCTATCTCTTTAGCTTCTTTTTCCCTCTCTCTAGCTTCTGCTTCTTTTTCTTTATCTCTAGCTTCTGCTTCCTTCTTCTCCGTCTCATGTTTGTCTGATTCGTCGTTCACAAAAGCCAACAACTCATCTCCTTGTAATCCGGTTTCTTTTGCATCCTCTCTTAGCAATGTCCATGACAAATAACTGACTGCGAATTACCCGAGAAAGAAAGAAGAAAAGGTTACACTGCTCCCTACCCAATTAAGAGAATCAAAAAAAAAATTTCTGTTTCCTTCTCCCTGTTTATCAATTGTCTAATCTATCGCTGCTGTTAACTGGCAAAAAGGCTCCTAACGCAGATGACTAAAACCATAGAGATGGTAGATCAGGCTAAAATTTGTAAATCTACTGTTGAAAAATTTTTTTATTAAGGGAAAAAAAATTCTTTACTTTTATTCCATCACGCTCACCCACACCTGGAGTCAGTCTGGAGCTAGGGAAGGCGATTCACTTGGCAACTGCCCAATGCACTTCCTTTGCTATGCTCAGGCCCCACTGCCCCAATAAAATTGTGATTGTTAACCAATCACGCGTACCAGCGGTCTTTTTGTTCAAAAATTATTATATATCGTATCTCCAACAAAGATCACCATCAAACTGAATGTAAACTATAAGATGCTGTGGAAATAAACAAATTTCTAATGTGTGTGGTCAGAACCCTGTAAATAAGAACGTTGTCTAGGGGATAATTATTATTACTATTCTTTACTCACAACACAGAACGCACAACACACTCTATTTGAGTTAGACTAAGATACAATAACAGACGTTAGTCCTTAATCTAGACTCAGACTTGGATCAAGTCCTGGATACGAGCCAACATTCTGTCGTACAGATAGGTTGTGAGTTATTTTTGTACCGTCTGAGTAGAGTGGATGATACGTGAGGAAAAGGTGTGAGAAATAGATTTCACAGGAGAAGATATGTCTCTTAAATGAGTAGGTTTCTCTATTCCAGCCTATTTATACGACTATAATTTAGTACAAGACAACCTTGCTCTCCTCATACATATAAATATAAGTTTAACCACACACACACAGATATAGGACAAAAATAACTCACAACCTATCTGTACGACACATGGGTTATAAATCGATGTGATTTTCCTTTCAGTAATGGTAGGTCGATGCCTTAAAATTATTTAATTGAGCCCTACAATAACCAACCTAGGTCAAGGTTAACGGGGCGAGTCTCGCTGAAACGAGGCAAATTGTTATTTAAAACATATATAATCACACATTTTAAAAAAACGGAGCATTATCCATGAAATTCACAATGTATCCGATACTTTATGAGTCTGTATTTTTTAAACATTATTTACTAAGTTACTTTATAGCAAAATAAAAAAAAAAGAATTTAACACCATATAAACTATTGGCTGCACACTTTTAAATATATATATATATATATATATATATATATATATATATATATATATATATATATATATATATATATATATATATATATATATATATATATATATATATATAAACTGAAGCACATTAAAAACGCACCACTATTATATGTACTGATGCCGAGAAGCTGGGAAAAAAGTGTGGGAATGGATTTTCCCCGTGTTTGTCATGAGGTAGAGAGCGAATGGCTGCTGGAATGGAAAGTGTATGATTCAACCCATGGGTTTGTGTACAGACTACATGAAAACAATGAAAGTTACACGTGCAACACGATTCCCAACAGCTATGACCCTGAAAATGTGTACGCGTTGTGGCAGTATACTCGGTATAAAAAGGCAGTTGAGAAAAAACACCCAGTACATGTGCTTGAAATGCCACGACTATCTGAAAACGACCGCCAACGAGCCATTGGTATGTTGGAGACCGAAATGAGCTCGCAGGCCATTGCCAGAAGGATGAATTGCCACCACAGCACTATTGTACGTCTCAATGAACGTTACGGAACCACTGGCAGGGCCCGGGATAGACTTCGGAGTGGCCAACCACGAGTTACTACCCCTGCGCATGATCGTCATATTGTGCTGAGTCACCTAAGGAATCGTTCTCTCCCGGCAGGTCAAACAGCAAGAGCAATAATGGGTAGACGTGGGCAAGTCTCTCGAATGACAGTCATACGACGACTCAGAGATACAGGCCTTACTGCAAGACGACCTTATGTTGGGCCAAACTTGACTCATAGACATCGTCAGCAGCGCCTGCAATGGGCAGAGCAACATGTCAGATGGACTAGACTGCATTGGAATGCTGTCCTATTCACAGACGAGAGCAGATTGGACATATCCTTTGCTGATAGACGTATGCGGATTTGGCGACGGTGTGGAAAGCGCTTTGCAGATTGCTGTGTTCGTCAGCACAACCGATTTGGAGGTGGCAGTATTCACATTTGGGGAGGATTCAGTTTTCACCATCGCTTGCCTCTTCACTTCTTCCGTGGAAATGTTAATGCTGTGACATATCGAGATGAGGTTCTGGATGCATTGTTTGTTCCTGCGTTCACAAATTATTCAGATTTGCAGCTTCTCCAGCAGGATAACGCACATGCGCACACTGCATGCATTACGCAGCAATATCTACAGCAGCAGAACATTGTGACGATTGATTGGCCTGCCCTGTCACCAGACATGTCCCCTATAGAACATCTGTGGGACGAGCTTGGACGCAGAGTCTACAGGCAATGTTCTCCAGCTAATCTGCAACAGCTCGAAGCTGCTCTTACACGTGAATGGGACTTGATTCCCCGGAATTTCCTTCAGAGACTTGTGCGTTCCATGCGGAGCCGCTACCTAGCTTGTTTGCAAGCACATGGTGGACATACCAGATACTGAGGATAGTGTGAATGAATTTTTTTATTGGTTGTATTTTTGGTTTTCTCCTTTGCCTGCACAGAATGCAATGAATTTCATAACAATCAAATGTACAAATTAATGACCAGCATGGATTCATAGAAAAATGAATAAAGATTCTAAATATGTAAACTTGTAAACACTTATATTTACATTTCACACTCTGTTCCTGGATTATAGAGGTGGTGCGTTTTTAATGTGCTTCAGTATATATGTAAATATCGTATATATATATATATATATATATATATATATATATGTATGTATATACATATACCCTTCAAAAGAAGTTAAGGACCATTTTTATTAAGGGTGCAAAGTGAAATGAAAATGAACAATAAAAACACAGCACTTCAGAATATAACATGACAAGTTTATCAGTGACAATCAACACTATTTTTATGCAAGCCTCTGAGCCACATTTCGGACAGTAAGACCTTCCTGCAACCACGCAATGGCTCTTCCTTTATCCACAACACTCAGCTTTTGTCGTTGAGGCATATTGTTGTGCAATGGTTATGCAGCACTTGTGTTGCTTATAAATACAATTTTGTGAGTACAGCTCAAGACCAACACTATAGTCTCTCACATGCATTATGCATTTTTGGAATAGCAGGTATTTTTTTCATGCTCAGACATCATTAAAAACACCCATATTTTGGCGTCTCAGCAGCATTTTTTCAGCGTGCTTGCTGAGCTGAACACTAGCCACACGGTATGCTGGTGGCCCATGCAGCACGTGTTGAATGTTTGTCGTTCGAGAAAAATCAATGTCAGATAAATTGCTTATGAAATGTAATTTTTATAATTTTTATTATTTTTGGGTCATTTTCACCTACTGGTCCTTAACTTCTTTTGAAGGGTATATATATATATATATATATATATATATATATATATATATATATATATATATATATATATATATATATATATATATATATATATATATATATATATATATATATATATATATATATATATATATATATATATATATATATATATATATATATATATATATATATATATATATATATATATATATATATATACGCATTCATATTGCTGACAGGTAGTGCGATCTCACTCAAACTAAACATGTTTTCATGTAAGGTAAAACTATTGTAAAAGGTATTGGGCAATCCAATTTAGTAATACTAAAGAAAGAAAAATGTTTAACTGTTCGAAGAGTCTTAAAAACAATACTTACGCTCGTTTTTCACAAATGAGTTCTTTCTGTACAGAACACTCGTTATCATTGTACAAGTAGTCACCTTTGACCAGTTCAATGCAATTCTCGTCTTTAAAGGTCGAATAAATGAATATGAGAAAACGTTTGTGATGGTTACAAAGGTAACGATGTACGTATGTGTGGATAGTGGATGATGTATGTATGTGTGGATAATTGAATGTACGTATGTGTTGATAGTTTAATGTAAGTATGTGTGGTTAATCGAATGTATGCATGTGTGGATAATTGAATGAACGTATGTGTCGTAAAACGTGTGTGTAAACCCACTTCTTAGGTAATACACTATGTCGAGATACAAATATGCCCAGCCAATCAACGAGCTCAGTTCACCAGTCTCTGAGACAGAATAAAATTAGGCATAAGCCCTGTTTTTCGGGACTCGGTCACGGCCATCTTGTCACCCAATATGGCGGAAAAAACAGAATAAAATTAGGCATAAGCCCTGTTTTTTTCGAGACTCGTCTCGGTCACTGATTGTACGGCGGATTGTACGGAACCGCATATAGCCAATAAGCTTGCCACGCCGAGAACTAACCAAAAGCTTTCCATCTACCTATTTATACGGGAGAGTTTATTCATAAACTCACACACACCAACACGAAGCCAGCTAGACGACCGACTGGAGAAGAGAAGCTGTCAACCTTGATTTATTGCTTACCTGCGTGAATTGACTGGGCAGAATGCTTCACTAGCAGAGTCAAAATCTGGCCTGTTTAAATCTTGGAGGGTTTTATTCGTGTCATCCAACCTGAGGTCGTATGTTCGAGTCAATCCAGCAGCCTGGAACTTCGCAGGAGCACAGTGATTGTACCGGAGCTACATCCTTAGTCCCGCTCAGTCTTGGGTGGGGTAAAGGAACGATCATCAGCAGGTGTTGTGTGAATCAAACTAAGAAGGACAGAACTTTTGAGAGATGAGTACACATTAGTACCATTTCCGTCGGCAATTGTGAGCATTAAACGGTCTAGGAAGAAACCGTGATTGAGCATAGTAAGAGACAAATATTAAGCTGATAAATTTTACGTATTTAATTATTAGCACGGCTGATACATTTACTATAATTGAGTAACAGCACAGCTGATATAAATTTTTTGTTCCTATAATATTGGAAGACATGTAATATATATAAATATATAAAATATATATATGTATATGTATATATATATATATATATTTTATATATTTATATATATATATATATATAGATATATATATATATATATATATATATATATATATATATATATATATATATATATATATATATATATATATATATATATATATATATATATATATATATATACGTAAATCATTTGTAAACTTACAAATCCATTTCATTCCATTGTTTCAACATCCACCCTTCAGCACAAGAGTAGATAGTGTATATACTAAATAAATAATAAGGAAATTGTATTTGAACGACTTGTCAATTTTATAATTGTTAAGTAAAATCTGTTTCCTTGTTTTTTAATATCACAGTTAGTTACACAGCGGGTTGGCATTTTATGACTGTCTCCTCTCTACTAATTTTTCGAGATCAGATCATTCACAGCCGTAACTAATTTATGATACCAGTAGTTCTCTCATACACTGGGACTTCACCATATTCTGCAGAAATTCTACTTCTGTATTGTCAGTACTTTATTGATCCAATTGGCAATAAAAACCTCACGCTACACTGGGGGCTCATTCCTGGGATATTTCTATATACCTTGAGCCATACTTAGTCTATTCATTTATCTACTAACTTTATCTTGTGCCACCCATAGATAACAAAAGAAAAAAGAAACAAATTTTTGAAAAAAATTCAATAATAGGATTTTTTATTGTTTTCTTAGGAGGATAACCATTTAGTACTCAGTAAATAGTTGCTGCTTACAAAGTTGTACGGAAATTATTTGTTCATTTAAATTAATTAAGTTTAATTACAATAATTTGAATATAGTAAAATTACATATCCTCTCTAAGTAACGCCATGGCTGATCTAGTGAAGTTCAGAACTGCGGTAATGCTGATGGGTAAGGAATTAAATATGACAGGTGATGCTCTTATTCAGTATGTCTCAACAGAAGTGGACAAACACATGGATAGAGAGGAAAGGAAATTGCAAGTAGAAGCTGAAAGAGAAGCCAACAGACTGGAAGCTGAGAGAGAAGGCCAAAGACTGGAAGCTGAGAGAGAAGGCAAAAGACTGGATGCTGAGAGAGAAACTAAAAGATTAGAAGCTGAGGAAAGGAAATTACAAGCAGAGAGAGACCATCAGTCAAAATTAAAAAAGCTTGAAATTCAGGCAACTACTGTCAATAATGGTGGTAGCCCACCTCACTCTGAGAGTAGCTCCAGCCAGAACACCTCAAGTGGGGCCATGAATTTTCATCTGGACCCATTTGTTGAGAAAGAAGACGCCATTGAGTCGTACCTGGATAGATACGAAATACTTGCTACTACCTATGGCATAGTGAAAGAGAAGTGGAGTCTTAAACTATCTCAGGGATTGAGAGGTGTGGCTTACGATGTATATTTGAAGCTCTCAAGAGATGACCAGGAAGATTATGAAATCCTGAAGCAGGCACTGCTTGTGAGTTATGAACAGAACTCAGAATCATATAGAAAGAAATTCCGAACAGCTAAACTTCTTCCAGGAAAAAACTATCACCAATTCTCTGCTAGATTGGAAACCTATTTGGAAAAATGGAGTAGTTTAGAAAAGTGTCAGGATCTGAAAGAAATGATAATGATGGAGCAAGTGAAAGAGTCCATGCCTCAAGAAATTAGAAAGTTTATCATGGAACAAGGAGCAGAGAGATTGGGAGATATTGTAACTGTTGCTGAGAGATATCAAGCAGCTCAGGCAGAATTATTAGGAAATAAGAAAAAGCAAGGTGAAAACTTCAAATCATCACAAAACTATACCAAATATGAACAAAAGGACCATACCACAAGAAACAAACAAAGATTTGACCAAAAGGACAAAAACCCTCTAAGATCGGATAAGACACCTTACCGGAAGGAAGGAAAGTGGTGTAGAACGTGCCTAATGAGTAACCACAACACTGCAGACTGCAGAAGGAAGAATCCACCTCATCATGCTGCATGTCTTACAACAGGGAAGCAGGGAAGGAAGGAAATGGCAGTAAGTCAGAAGGACTTCCATCATCCCCTGTCTGTGAGGAAGTGACCGTAAATGGCACTCAAGTACTGTGTTTATAGGACACAGGATTGGACTTTGATTCAGTTGTGTGCTTCTCTCTAGTGAGTCATGACCAGATAACCACAGAAACAGTGGAAATCAGAGAACCGATCAAGGGAGCAAGAACCATGACATTACCCATAGCTCGAATCAACATAAGATCTCGCTATGTGGAAGGAGAAATCAAAGCAGCAGTGATGGACGACCCTATTTACCCTTTGATTTTCGGGTGTATGTATGTTTTCCTTGGAAAACCTATAAAACCTGTAGTTATGGTAACAGTCCAGATCAAGGAAAGCTCCAGGAAAATGGAGGAGAATCCTATCAATACTCATCCAGAAGAGATAAAAAAAAGGCTCAAGCAGCAGACAGCACATTGAAGCCTTGTTTTGGCACATTGCCTAAAGCACATAACCCTCCAGAGAAAGGAGACTTTTATATCAAGAATGGCCTACTCTACAGAAAAGCTGGAACAGGACTTAAAGGGAATGGACAGCATGTAGTGCCAAAATCTTACAAGGAGAAGGTTATGACGCTAGGACATGCTATACCCTTCAGTGGACATATGGGAATAGGGGCCTCTGGACAAAGGATAGCCTGTCACTACTTTTGGCCAGGAATCACAGAGGACATAAAGAGATATGTAAGATCCTGTATAGAATGCCAAAGAGTAGCACCTAAGCATAGGACTGCACCAGCAAGACTGGGAGAAATGCCCATTATGGGAACAACTTTTGAACGTGTTGCAGTGGATATTGTTGGATCCCTCACTAGGACCAAGAAGAGAAATGCTTACATCTTAACCTTGGTTGACACTTGCTCTATGTGGGGAGAAGCAGTGGTCATGTCAGCTATAGATTCAAAGCATGTGGCAGAGGTCCTGTTGACAATATTAACCCGATTAGGTTTCTCGCATCAGATATTGACTGATAATGGTTCTCAGTTTAAGGGAAAGCTAACACAAGAAGTATTCAGGATATTTCAAGATAGGCACTATCATTGTAGTCCCTACCATTCCCAAGAGAACGGTCAAGTAGAGCGGTTCAATGGTACGCTAATTTCAATCCTTAGAAAGCTGGCAAGTGAAAAACCTGATACTTGGGATATACCTACTTACCCGCTGCACTATTTGCATATAGGAAAGTACCCCACAATTCAACTGGATTGGCTCCAGCTACATTGTTGTTTGGAAGACAAATAAAAGGTCCACTGGAAGCATTGCTGCGGACATGGACTGATGAAAAAGCAGAGGAAACAGTGACTTCCTCATACCAATACGTCAACGAGTTGATATCTCGATTGAAAACCGGTTGGAAACTGGCCAATGATAACTTAAGACAAGCCAGGAGGAAGCATGCTGCATACTACAACAAAAACGCAAAGGACAGGGAACTGGAGGTGGGTGAAAAGGTTTTATTACCGTTGCCAAGCAGCAATAATAAATTGCAGATTGGATGGCATTGACCCTGTGTCGTACTGGAAAAACTTTCCAGGACCAGTTATAAGATTGACAAGAAAGGAAAGGAGAAGGTATATCATGTCAATCTTCTTAATAAATAGTATGACTGGGAATCATCAGAAGTTGCACATATCATGACCCTAGCCATTGCAACAGAAGTGCATGGTGAACCACTTCACTCTATGGAATATCCACTCACAACTACAGAGGATTGTGTTCAAGTAAACATTAGTGAACATTAACTCAAAAGCAGAAGAAGATGGTTCAGAAACTGTTGGAAACCCATGCTGATGTGCTCACAGATAAGCCAGGTCGTACGAATCTGTTAGAGTACAATATGAAAGTTACTGACTCTACACCTGTATGCATGAGAACATACCCTATACCTTATGCGAAAGCCCAAGCACTAAGGAAGGAAGTTGATTATCTGTTGAAGGAGAAAATTATCTCGAAGTCAGACTCTCTATAGCTCAAGTGTGGTGCTATTAAGAAAACCGAGTGGTGAATGCAGGTTATGTATTGACTACAGGAAGCTAAATGCGATCACAGAATCACAGGTGGACCCATTACCTGACACCAACCAGCTGTTCTCTACACTGAGTAAGGCTAGATATTTATCAAAAATAGATCTAAGCAAGGGATACTACCAAATACCAGTGAAACCAGAAGTTAGGAAAATGCTGGCATTTAGTACATCAGACGGACACTACGAGTTTAATGTACTACCCTTTGGGCTGAAAAATGCTCCAAGTATCTTTTCAAGAATGATGAGGAAATTTTGGAACCTCTACAAAATCCCCATATCACTAACTTTATGGATGACATTCTTGTTGCTACAAACACATTTGAAGAGCATATAGTAGCCCTCTCCATGTTGTTTGACAGACTGAGAGAAACTGGATTGACTGCACGTCCAACCAAGTGCTATATCGGTTGTAAGGAGTTGGAATTCCTAGGTCACACTATTTCTACAGGTCATATGTCTCCTGACCCAAAGAATGTAGAGAAGTTAAAGAAGGCACCCAGACCTCAAACGAAGAAAGATGTGAGATCATTCGTGTCATTATGTGGGTTCTATCAGAAGTACATACCCAACTTTAACTCTCTGTGTGCACCATTAACTAAATTAACGAAGAAAGTACAGCCAGACAAAATCCAATGGATTGCTGATTGTGAAAAAGCTTACACAGAGCTAAAAGCAAAACTCACCAGCAAACCCATCCTTACGCTACCGATATCACACAGGAATTTGTATAACGGACGGACGCTAGCAGCAATCAAAAGTCCAGCCGGAGGAACTTTTACCCGTCGCCTACGCCAGTAGGAAGCTGAATGCAGCTGAGTGGAATTTCTCGACAATAGAGAAAGAATGTTTGGCTCTAATTTGGTCCATCGACAAATTTTCACCTTACCTGTATGGGACACACTTCATTGTCCAAAGCGATCACCAGCCTTTAACATTCTTGGCTGCATCTAAAAAGTTAAATTCGAGATTGTTAAGGTGGAGTCGTCTTCTGGCGCCTTACTCCTTTACCGTGAATTACATTCCGGGAAGAGACAATGTAGGAGCTGATTTTTTAAGTCGACACCCTATTACTCTGGAAGGACAGACGAAAAATGATTAACTATAGCAGGTGTTTACACGTCAGCTATGACAGGTCACAGCTAGGAAAGGATGGGGCTATGTCGTAAAACGTGTGTGTAAACCCACTTCTTAGTTAATACACTATGTCGAGATACAAATATGCCCAGCCAATCAACGAGCTCCGTTCACCAGTCTCTGGGACAGAATAAAATTAGGCATAAGCCCTCTTTTTCGGGACTCGGTCACGGCCATCTTGTCACCCAATATGGCGGAAAAACAGAATAAAATTAGGCATAAGCCATGTTTTTTTCGGGACTCGTGTCGGTCACTGATTGTACGGCGGATTGTACGGAACTGCATATAGCCAATCAGCTTGCCACGCCGAGAACCAACCAAAAGCTTTCCATCTACCTATTTTTACGGGAGAGTTTATTCATACATTCACACACACCAACACACAGCCAGCTAGACGACCGACTGGAGAAGAGAAGCTGTCAACATTGATTTATTGCTTACCTGCGTGCATTGACCGGGCAGACTGCTTCACTAGTCGAGTCAAAATCTGGTCTGTTTAAATCTTGGAGGGTTTTATTCGTGTCATCCAACCTGAGGTCGTATGTTCGAGTCAATCCGGCAGCCTGGAACTTCGCAGGAGCAGAGTGATTGTACCAGAGCTACATCCTTAGTCCCCCTCAGTCTTGGGTGGGCTAAAGGAACGATCATCAGCAGGTGTTGTGTGAATCAAACTAAGAAGGACAGAACTTTTGAGAGATGAGTACACATTAGTACCATTTCCGTCGGCAATTGTGAGCATTAAACGGTCTAGGAAGAAACCGTGATTGAACATAGTAACAGACAAATAGTCAGCTGATAAATTTTACGTATTTAATTATTAGCACGAAAGATACATTTACTATAATTGAGTAACAGCACAGCTGATATAAATTTTTTGTTCCATAATATTGGAAGACTTGTAATATATATAAATATATAAAATATATATATATGGATATACATATATATAAATATATGTAAATCATTTGTAAACTTACAAATCCATTTCATTCCATTGTTTCAACATCCACCCTTCAGCACAAGAGTAGATAGTGTATATACTAAATAAATAATAACAAAATTGTATTTGAACGACTTGTCAATTTTATAATTGTTAAGTAAAATCTGTTTCCTTGTTTTTTAATATCACTGTTAGTTACACAGTGGGGTGGCATTTTATGACTGTCTCCTCGCTACTAATTTTTCGAGATCAGATCATTCACAGCCGTAACTAATTTGTGATACCAGTAGTTCTCTCATACACTGGGACCTCACCATATTCTGCAGAAATTCTACTTCTGTATTGTCAGTACTATACTGATCCAAGAGCCAATAAAAACCTCACGCTACAGTATGTGTGGAAAGTTTAATGTAAGTATGTGTGAATAATTGAACTTATGTATGTGTGGATAGTTTAATGCAAGTATGTGTGGATAATCGAATGTATGTATGTATGGATAATTGAATGTATGTGTGGGTAATTGAATGTATGTATGTGTGGATAATTGAATGTACGTATGTATGGATAATTTAATGCAAGTATGTGTGGATAATCGAATGTATGTTTGTGTGGATAATTGAATGTATGTATGTGTGGATAGTTGGATATATGCATGTGTGGATAATTGAATGTATATATGTGTGGATAATTGAATGTATGTACGAGTATATGTGGATAGTTTAATGTAAGTATATGTGGATAATTGAATGTATGTATGTGCGGATAATTGAATGTAAGTATGTATGCTACCAAAATTTCGTCTTCTTACACAGCTTTTTGTACTGTCTTTGTCATTAATTTTATAAGTTATTGTTATTGTTGATCATAATCGACGTCATTGCACTCAGAGCAAACCACTCGGTGCTCAGTCTTTGAGCAAATGTCGAAACATATGAATGCTAATTGTTCCTGTTGCCCACTAGTTGTATACACGCCAAATGCGTCCTCTCATACGCCCATCCCTGCTGGTTTTACGTTTGATGCCTAATTGCAGCAGTCTTAGCATTGATGAATCATAGATTGCAGTGTCATTATGTAATAGGTAATCATGAATTGCCTTCAGTATTTCTCCCTTATCCATGTCCAGAGCACCTTCTATGAGTGCTCTTGAAGCTAATCTGTTAGCTCTTTCATTGCCGCGTACCCCTGCATTTCTTTTAAGTTGAGAGAATATGTCCGTCGTTAAGAACAGGAGTGCGACAGGGATGCCTCTTGTCTCCATTTCTTTTCTTACTAGCAATAGATTGGGATATGAGATCATCGACAACACACAACAGAAATGAAATCTAGTGGACTACTAAGCAGTTGGATGATCTGGATTTTGCTGATGAATTGGCTCTTCTCTACTGTAGTGGTGTTGATGGTATTGTATGATGGTGATATTACTAAATGTAATTGTATGAGGCCAGCTGTGAAGGCTCCTGAGATAAAATGTAGTTGAGAATTGTCAGAAGGCCTTTCTTGCTACCACTACGACCTCACACTTAATTTTTTTTAATGAATGTGGCTACGTAAAGTGTCTAGGGTTATGATATGTAGTGTGGTGTAATAGGTTATAGATATACCCACAGATATTTAACAAGACTAATAATATTAATAAATGTTAAAATACACTGAACTAACTCACGTGTGTAAGATTTTTTTGATAGAATTATATTACATTTATTTTGTTCTGGATCAATTTTTTAGGTTGACCAGAACTTAAAAGGATTTAAAGATTATGAAAGAAATGCATGGAATATTATATCATAAATGCAATAGTGTACATATATATGTACTATACTAGTTAGTTTTATTAAAATGTTCTAGTAGTCATCTACTTGGGAGGATAGTTAATGTTTGTGCTGTTGGGGTGGTCTCATCACACCTGTCTATATTGACTACACAGTGTCCAGAAAATGGTGGGAATTTTTATGGGGGTATTAGTAACTACACAGCGTTGGTGAATGTCCAGCAGACCAGAGGCTCACTCATCTTGTATTTGTAGCTCTGGTGCTGAAATCAGGTGGTCCCACCTCTCCGTGCTGGCGGGCAATAATGGTGGTCTCTGTCACAAGTACTGCACAGATACACTCGAGTAAAGTCACCAACTGAATAGACACTGCTTGGTTGACAACAGAAACTCGCAGCTCTGCAATCAAAGTATGGGCCATGTGTCAAAATCTATTCTCTACCCACGTCTGGACACAACACTGACACAACAACCACATCATACAGACAGGTCAGATCTCTCTGACCAAACAGCACATTTACCATGGTGGGTTTTACATCAGATAGATCCTCCCAGACTATAGATTCTGAAAAATATTTATTAGTTGTCTGCCCTAAAAGAGGATAGGTAATATGTTTCATTATTCTCAACACTTGATCTGTCTTGCCTAACTCTTGCGGAGTTTATGTACATTGTTGGTCCCTAGACCCTGACTTGGGCGGGGGGTCTAGAGCAAATCCCTACTTGTTTGTAAGGCTAGATTTCGATATGGCAGTATCAAATCACTCAAACATGAAACAATATTCAAAATATATAAAGAAATAATTTCAATCTTACCAGATTATGAATAAATAACACAGAATTGCTAGCAAAACTCAGCTGAGCTGCTGGCTATAGTATGGCGTCCCTAAATTTCTTTCACTTTCTTTCATATGGAAATCACCACACTTTAAAATCTGTGTCTATCACTGAACAACTATTGAAGAATGGCCCCACTTTCGCGTCTGAGCGCTAATGATATGATTGTCTGTGGCCAATCACTGCCCAGGTTTATTTTAAATTCAAATTTCCTACCATAAAGTCATTTCAGTCATGCTTCAGTCAAGTATGGATGGTTATCTGTTAGTCTGTCCGTCTCTACTTGTGTTTCTACAAAATGTACTCGATTTTTGAACCAACCTTTCTCTCCCCTCCAAAATGTTGTCGTTAAAAGTTATATTTAGACACAGCTATCACCCAAAAACCCTCTCCTCCATACTAAGTAAATTTGAACACCTGCGTTTCGAGGTCGTGTTTTTTTGTGCAATTAGCGACACTTTTAGATTCAATACAGTCTGTCGATGATGTGAACAACACTGTCTTTTGTCATTATCTTCAATATTATCTATCCGTTTGTAAAATTAAGACCATATTAGTTCACTGCTCAGAATGGGCCATCCGGCCAGCTAATTTTTATATTCCTAACATTAATAGATTAAGAAAAATCATTTTTTTTACGTAATATTCCAAACATCACAATTCAAATCAATGGTAAAAAGCGTCTAGTGGACTACTAAGCAGTCAACTGGATGATTTCTGGATTTTCCAGTCATATTTTTCCTTTTTGATCTGATGAATTGGCTCATTATTCTACTACCTTAAATGTTATCTTTGGAGATATTTTACCGTTGTATCTCTGTCAATTTCACTACATCTACCATAACCGTAATCAGATGCAGGACAAATTGAAAACACTCGATGAGAGGTCACAGCAATTGAGTCTGAAAATACACAGGGAAAAGACAAAAATAATGAGAATAAATGCAAGTAATGATAACAGGGTTGAACTTGAAGATACACCAATACAAGATGTAGAATCGTACACATATCTTTGCAGCAATATAGACAAAGTTGGAGGGACAGACATTGATATCAGCCCACGAATACAAAAAGCAAGAGGAGCTTTTATAGCATTGAGAAATATATGGAGATCAAGAGAAATCGGATTCAACACGAAAATAAGAATCTTCAACTCAAATGTGAAGTCAATTCTATTGTACGGCTCTGAGACATGGAGAACAACAAAGACAACAACCAAAAAACTACAGACTTTCATAAATGGTTGCTTGCGTAGAATAGAGGGATTAAAATGGTATGACAAGGTTACCAACGTGGAACTGATGACAAGAACTAGACAAGTGCCAGTGGAACAAGAGATGAGAAGAAGACGATGGCGATGGATAGGACTCGCACTGAGGAAACCTGTTGATAGCATTACAAGGCAGTCCTTGTTCTGGAACCCCTAGGGCAGGGAGGCAGAGGTAGACCAAGAAGCACATGGAGAAGAGAGCTGGAAACAGATGTGAAAATGATGAGGAGAACGTGGAAAGAACTTGAGATGATTTCACATGACAGGAGGACTTGGCATGTGTAGGGGTATGAATGAATGAATGAGAGAATATATCCGTCGTTGCAGCCATCAGTAACGTTGCAAAGTGTTGGAATTGCGTCAAGTTCGGGGTTACTGGAGATGTCACACTATTTAACCAATTTTTAGCGATTCCATATAGCAGCAGCATCTTCATCATTTTTATCTTTTCTTTTTTATTAAAGTAGAAATTAAAAAATAGAAACCTACCAACCACAAACAATATTTGTAGAATGTGCGTTTCCCATATGCACACACTGGGATTCTCGCCGGTGCTACGGAGTTCGTGCACTGTGCTGAGATCCTCCTGGTGTGATATAATTGAGGAGATCGGAGCACTGATGGAGTTGTCCATGTGCAATGTAGATAGTCCTTAACGCAATCATCCACGCTCTGCTCCCATACGCGCTTCGTCTCAACTCACATCTCGAGCCTCGCGCTTAAACGCGACATGAAAATGTTCCGTTCAACCCCCGATTCGCCGCACCACTATCGGAAGAACACTCTCCCTGCTCACGAGCGTCCTAGCGTGTCATACCATCTTTCTCAACACGCATTCTATTTCAAGATCCTCTCACAAATAAAACTCCCTACTCGGCGGGGAGTGATGCGCCGTCTCTGAAACAAAAACAAACTAAAGTAGAACCAGCACATCAGATTGTTTTTTTAGCACTTAGATTTAAATGAGAAGTTACAAGCCGATGAATAACTTCCTGTCAGATAAGCATCACGGTGTAGTACTTATTTTGTCATTATCTCCAGAGAATTGTACAGCCCAGTTCTAATGAGTGTCATGTTCTGTTAATACATAATACAGTAAATGTCAAAATATTTTATCAGAAAATCGTTTATGATATGAATGCATATATGGATGTTGTGATGCATGTACGAGTGTATGTAGTATGTACGTATGTACGTGTGTTTGTGTATGCGTGTATATTTCGGCGAGATGGATGATTGATGGTTACGTATTTTACAGAAAATAGAGAAGAGGACTGGTCAACTAGATGTAGGGATAGCACAAGACAGATCAAGTAGTTAACCGCACCGATCTATGTTGTAGCTGTAGAAGAGAGATATGAAGTAAGTCACCTTCTCGCTAAATGTATCCTAGGGTCCAAGGTTGTCTCTATTAATAACTGGTGTAAATGCAGCTCGTGAAGTATACCACACCTATTTAAATTTTACATTTTCTTTTGAATTCCACACAAACGACAAATGTTTAGAAATTATAACTGCCATTAAATACACTTAACAACTGTGATTATTTAAACAAAACTCTCTCTCTCTCTCTCTCTCTCTCTCTCTCTCTATATATATATATATATATATATATGCAAAATCTAGAATTTTTTATTATTGTTAATGCATTTTTCATCATGTGGCCTTGATGATCTTTTGGATGTTTCAATAAAACAGGTAACTTTTCTGCTTGCAAATAGCTCTACAGTCAGTTCTGTAGCTAGATGCAGGTTTGGTTTTCCTCCATATCACAGTGCCCCAATAACTTTTTTTTTCTGTGAACATAAAGTCTCAACGCTTCTGACAGGCAAGCAGCGTTGTTCTTTGCATCCTAAGCTACAGGTATGTCTCTTGTGATCAATATATATCTCAGACACTACAGGGGAGATAACACAAAACAGTTTATTGCATCTGTTTGTTTGCACTGCGAGGTGTATCCAGTAACTGACTGGCAATATAGATCAAAATCCTCATGTTTGACAACACTGTCAAAAGGCTGTTATTCTGTCAGTCACGGGACTATGTCGTATCTTTATACATTAATACCGTAGTATACTAAGGCAAACATAAAATTCAGTGGAGGGCTATTAATATCAGTTTTAATTTATTCTGAGTACCCTTGTAGCTATTTCCTTGTGTCCTTTAATTATGGCAAAGTGTTCTTCCTTTACAAAATGTACA
This sequence comes from Oreohelix idahoensis, assembly GCA_024509875.1. NCBI lineage: Eukaryota > Metazoa > Mollusca > Gastropoda > Stylommatophora > Oreohelicidae > Oreohelix > Oreohelix idahoensis. The sequence goes on along the minus strand of JAMPIV010003725.1, from coordinate 1,033,218 downwards.
ATATCGATCTCTTGTGCTGACAGCTTTAAAACCAAGCACTGAAACGGACTTTACTCTTTTATTATTGGCATTGTGATGCCGTGAGAAGGACATCCTGAGAAGGACTACTTGCTGATTCAATACTGTTTGCGTATTTTTGGTATGTTATATTTACTTGAAAGACCGTCTTCAGTTGGGGGAGCTAAAACAAGACACACATGTCAATCTATGATAATCATAACATTAATGCATCAAGTTACATGACATCAATATTTTATAAGCTTAAAGAAATGTAAGTTGATAGATAAGCCCGCAGATATAACTTCATCTCGAGGAGTGTGACTGCTCATTTACGACAGTGGCTTGAGCTTTTCACAAGGCAATCAATAACATGTCGACCTGGCGGCTTCTCAGCTGCAGAATCTTTATGTGAATGCGGGAAGTGTTCGAACTGTGAACAGGCTGTTATACTGTTTTTTTAGTCAGTCAGACATGACTTCACCTGTTTTGGTTGGATTTCTGTGTCTTATTTCCATTGATACTCTTTTAAGCAGATGCTGCGTTTGAGAGGCTTTATATTGGCAACTTTGATTGGTTGCTTCATTTATTGACGACGCATAATTAGGGACACATTGTTTGTGACCTGGCATGAAGTTTTTCCAATCAGAATAAAGTGAGTTCCACCGTGACATTTTATGGTCAAAAATCCAGCGAGAAGTGAATTTCATTGTGTAAAATTAAAGATAGACTTATCAATAACTGTTAAATAATGAAGCTATTTTTTTCAAGGTGAGAGTTCAGTTAGAATGATATTTACAATAACAATCTGAGAGAAAAAATTTCATTTTCTCTGTGATTCCAGCGTGTATTTGCTCGTCTCGCTTCTTATATAGGTATGTTGAATGTGTGTGTGTGTTATATGCAGCGTCTATCTATCTATCTATCTATCTATCTATCTATCTATCTATCTATCTATCTATCTATCTATCTATCTATCTATCTATCTATCTATCTATCTATCTATCTATCTATCTATCTATCTATCTATCTATCTATCTATCTATCTATCTATCTATCTATCTATCTACCTACCTACCTACCTACCTACCTACCTACCTACCTACCTACCTACCTACCTACCTACCTACCTACCTACCTACCTACCTACCTACCTACCTACCTACCTACCTACCTACCTACCTACCTGTCTGTCTGTCTGTCTGTCTGTCTGTCTGTCTGTCTGTCTGTCTGTCTGTCTGTCTGTCTGTCTATCTATCTATCTATCTATCTATCTATCTATCTATCTATCTATCTGTCTGTTTGTTTGTTTGTTTGTTTGTCTGCCTGTCTGTTTATATACCCATGCCTAACTGTATGTCTATGTTTATTTAATGTCTGTTTAAAACTTACTTTTGTTATGGTTATCAGGTTGATTTAGGGTCCAAAACCGGGACACATTTAAAGTGTGTCCGCTTGTTGTCCATTCGTACACACCTTCTTTACAGAGGTCAGAAACCCCAATCCAGACGCTTTCAGCTGTGAAGATACATAATAAACATTTATTTTTAAACTGGACAAGGAGGAGACTGTACTGATATACGTTAAAATAAAAAAAAAAGGGGGGGGGGTGTACAGTGAAATGCCAGTTTCGTTATTATCATATAATTCCATTGAAATATACAATATAAAAGGCAAGCAATGCAAATTGCCTACTGCAGATATGGTTAAGTACATGGGAGCATCAGGCGACCTATTACTCTTAAGGGTCCTACAGGCTTGGGAGATCGCCATCAAAGCGCCAATTTTCAAAAAGGGTGACAATGGACAATGTAGAAACCATAGAGGCATACCCCTTGTCAGTGTTCCTGGTAAAATCTACTCTAGAATCCTAGAGCAGAGACTCCGACGCCTAGCTGAGCCACAATTGGATGAGGTCCAGTGTTGATTCCGAGCTAATCGAAGTACTCAAGACTTAATCTTCTCACTCAGACAGCTGAGTGAAAAGGCCCTTGAGTATAAGAGTGAGATCCATCTTTCTTTCATAGATCTGGAAATGGCGTTTAACAGAGTCCCCTGGAGCAAACTCTGGGACTGTTTGGCAAGGAAGAACATTCCAGCACCTCTGATTCATGCTATACAGAGCTTCTGCAAGTCTTGCAGAAATTATGTGAAGACAGCAAACCATAAGTCAGAAGAGTTCTAGACCACCACTGGTGTAAGACAAGGTGATATCCTGTCACCTTATCTTTTCACACTCCTCATTGACGATGTCATTGTCGTATGGAAGGTTAATTGTTTTGTTTGGCCCGTCTGAGTACATAGAGTAGATGTCGACAAATACGCTAGAAGGTATAGAAAGAGATTTTTTACAGGTGGTAGAATTGAGAAAAAAAGATGCGTCTCTGGAGTGATTAGGTAATCTATTCCAGCCTATCCGTACGACTGTACTTTTAGTACAAAACAGCTTTTTTTTCCCTATCCAGAATAGATAAGTTAATCTACACACACACACACATCTACGTGACAACAAGACACACAAACGTGAAAACTTAGGATAAATGGGTATGAGTCTGACCAACACACAAATGTACGCTTCTTTGTAATTTATTATCATTTAAACTCGACAACATCAAATATCTAAAAAAGATCAAATAAAATCAGATTTAAACACGTATGAAATAGCAAAATAAATGCGCCCTCCACCTATGGAGAAAAGAACCCAAACGTTAATAACCCAAAGGTCGAAGGTTAGCACTATGTTACTGTCACGTAGGGTTTATATTCATTTAATTTCCTACATCTTCTTCCTATTCGTTCACCCAGATTCTCTCTTTTATTATCTCTGTATTTCATTTTTCCCGTATATTTTTCATCCATTCGTTTTGCGAATATTATTTTCATATAATTCGCAAACTTTACCTGTTTTCCTTTCTCTTAAACTGAGAATCGCGCTAGGACGATATTACGTAGATGTCAGGGCTGCAGGGCGTCAGAAGGCGTGATAAGTCGGTTCGCTGAACACAGGACGTAGCAAATCGTCTACATTTCTCACCGAGCGCGCGAGCTTCTTCTCGGCATAAGTCCCGGTGAGGTGTGATACTTTACATCTGCACCGGTCAGTATCCAGACATTTGTCTGGAAAATCCCAAACTGACACGGCGCTCACTTGGGCCATGGTCAGCTGTAGTGTGAAAACTGCCCTACAATGGAGTCAGGCTGTCTGGGATTTGAAACTGACACGCGTACATCGTGGTCAGTAGGTGACAGTTACGACACGCGTTAAGCGGACGTAAATGTTGGGAGTAGGGGAGATAATTTCGCTTGGCGAAGTAAGTTTGGGCCCTTTGTCTGATTTTAAGATATTGGCCAAGTTTGAAACTTTAATTTCATTCTCGCTCATAGACTCCACAGTAGATAGGTCGCTCGAAAACAGAATAGCTGTTAGCGAAGATCTCAGTTTGTTTCGGCAATTTGTCGAACTTCTAGACTTCCAGAAATATTTTCAGCATTTTTATTCTTAAGTTGTGCGACTACCTGTAATTCTGTGGTTGAGGTAATTAATATGATAGATATATAGATTTTGTGAGTGTTAAAGTGTTAAATCGCTTAATTCATTTTAATCTATTTCTTTAGCGCAGAAGAGAAATAAAGTGGTAGGCTATTATATTTTCTAGGGAAGCATTCAGTGGAAAGCAGAATAAAATTAAAATTTCTAGCTTATAACGGCAATTGTAGCTATTTATAAATTTAATTTAACTGCTAATACTCAGTCGAGTGTATTTTTCTAAACTAACGTATAAACTCTAGAATCCAGCCTCATGAATGGTGACGGAATACGCACGTGTTCTTAATTTATGAGGATTGCTGATTTTTAAATATAACTTACGTCACGGGAAGTTTAAATGATAAGCAAAGCTCTCTGCTTGCAAGTTTAAATGTAAGTTTTAACCAGTACAGATTCTGTTTATTATATTATATGTGTTATTTTTCCTCCACACAGTGAAAGTTTTGGGGTGACCCTAACTTTACCAGCACCTAGTAGTAGTTTCCATACTTGTGAAGAAATAGACAGTCCTTATTTTGAACCACGTGGGTTTTCTCAAGTAACACTGATCTGACGGTGCAAGTTAGACAGAAATACTAATATCCCTATAACGGGTTTTCAAAGACTGTAATGATAAATACTGGACCTTGGAGCCAGCACTTAATTTCTTCTAGAAACTCTATATAATTTGCTGCCTGGTGGCGTGAATATTAACAATCATTTCCCGACTAGATTATATCTTGTGGACAAATCTGTGGTGTGACTAAAGTGAATCCTATACTGAGGGAAGGCACCGACCTGACATTCATCATTTTTTTAGAAACCTACGCTATTGACACTGTGCTCTGCTAACTCCCGCGCCTGGAATAATTGTTAGGTGACTTAATCAGACATTTGAACAAATTTGCATACCCAAGTAGTCGTTCCCGGAGACTCCAAGTTAAATACGTCTTTTGGAACTGGGGACTTCTTGGCAGAAGACTGCATTTTTTGAGTCTGTGTGAAAATCTAAAATCAATGTGTTCCAAGAGGCAGCAAGCAAAGTCGTGAGTACAAGTATGAAAAGCCATGGCGGAATGAATGAGTGTACGCTGGTTTGAGTGATATTTTTCACTATTTTATCTTTGACACCCTGTTGCTGTCCTAATTTTTTTTTTTTCAATCTGCATAATTTGTTGCTAAGGCTAGAGTTCTTGTGTTTTTGTCTTAGGTTAAATCAGATTTTTTTTTTCAAACTCTTTGCATATAATTACGAGATAAAACAAAGAAAAACTCTTAGACTCAAACCCTATGTATCTGTGACTCGGGCGCCATCATCTGTTCTCTTAACGGGGCCGGGCTAAACCTAGAGTTAACACTATAACGGGGCTATCATCCTTGCAACATTTCCTTGATTTTTTTATGACTATGTGTATATGTATTTTCCTTGATGTACTTTCTTTGATGTTGTGAGCCGATTTTTCCTGATAATAAAATCGCTCTTGAACTTAATAATCGTGTTTGGTCAGCTCGTTCTAGATAATATATATATCATTGTTATAGTTTTCCCTCGTCTGTGTGTTTACCTGTCGTCACGTGTATGTGCGTGCCTGTGAGTGATAGAAATATACGTAATATGTATATTGGTGTAGTCTGTCTGACGCTGTAACAACTGTTGTAGAAGATAGGTGAGAGAGAGAAGAATTCTTTTCGCTTTCAGAGACAGCCACTATATCAAAATCTATCATCTCACGTGTGTGGAAATTCTATTACCTTTCACTAACTCTCACTGAGTCTATCACCTATTCAAACCTATTCAGAAGGGACCAAACCTAGTCTTAATTCTCCTATCGGAAATCTACGACAGTTACAGAGTAGACAGTAAAGGGAACAAGTTCCTGCTGTATGCTACCCAGTAAAGTAAACAAGTTTAAGCAAATCCAATGTTGGTAAATTCCTTGAAACAAAGAAAAGTAATCCCACACTCTCTCAAACAGTGGCCACTCACTCACTCTTACCTACTCTTGTTGATATCTCTTGGAAATACAATAATCCCTTAATGTATCTATTATCCGGTTCACTTCTCAAATTGGCCCCGGTTCATCCTGTAACAAACACAGACTGGTGAGGTGAACACAGAATCTAGTGTTTTTGTTTTCTGGATGAACAAAATGTCACCGCCAATAGTTGATGTAGGAACGTGCTCTTTGGGTTCATAGTTAAAAGAGGAAAATACTTTCAGTATTGGGAAACTTCTGGTTGCTAAATAAATGTTACAAATGATGATGATGATAATCCTATCGGACAACTCTGTGTTAGAGTTCCGATTCTGCACAGCGTAAAATCTGGATAAATCTACGACTGTCAGAAGTCGTGAACAATAATGATATTTTGTACACCCCAACAAATTGGAAAACATATCGGCGTTTTTTAAGTCCAGTTAACCTTATAAGTTAAAATGTTTCTCATGTATCTTTGGCGAATACTCGCTCACAAATAAAATTAGTGACGCACCAGCCAAGAAAAAGAGACAACATTAACCAATCAGAAAAAGACCGCTGGACGCCCTTGTGATCAAGTCTGCGAAGAATACGAGAAACACTTTATATATATATATATATATATATATATATATATATATATATATATATATATATATATATATATATATATATATATATATATAAAAGGTAAAGGAACCCGTTACACGCCCATTGAGGCATATTGGGAATATGGTGTTAGGCCCATATTATCTTGACCGTCGGCACACGAGGGGTGATGTGGTCGGCATCACGCCGGCCGCCTTAACCTTCCCAGAGTAGCTCTGGTACCCATTCGGGGCTGGGTCGACCCAGGAGCCGTTTGTGGCCTAACAATTTTTCCGCCTCATCTGGGGATCGAACCATAGACCACTGCGCTAGGAAGCCAGTGCACTAACCACTATGCTACCGCGGCTCCCTTATATATATATATATATATATATATATATATATATATATATATATATATATATATATATATATATATATATATATATATATTATAATCCTATATCTACACACACAGACGGAAACAAGACGATCTCTTCTCCACTCCGTCAGTCCTGATTAAATTTAAAAGGCACACGGTGTTTTCATTTACGCCTACAAGGTCAGCCTTCGGTAGCGCTGAGTTAAGGCCGGATGGAGTTATTCAACTCTCCTGCCCCTGCTCGCGCCGATAGTCGGCGTAAAATGTTAATTATTATTTAATTATCCATATGCACACTTACACAAAGTATCGTCTGTCGATAATAGCTATTTAATTGTCGGCGTCTGTTAGTCTTCGTATGATATTAAATAAAATGCACTTATAATAAATACACAAAATCAAATATAGCGTGAATTCTTTACAATCACTATCAGACGTGTTATCCTATAAGTCCAGTCAGCTAAAACCGTCTCTTCTCGTGTCAGAAAGCGTGTTGCGAAAATTAACAGTTTAATTATCTGGTATAAAATCGCTAAACGTTATTTCATTTCACTATGTTTTAAGAGCGAGAAAAATCTAAGTGAATTATAATGATAAACGCTAACACGTTAAAAAAACCCATCTGTACTATTTCCTACCAGAAATTCAGAATGAAAAATCCCCACAAATGCTAATAACACATTTTCCACAATAATGGTTCTAGAACTGCGTGCTTAGAGTATTCAAAAATTCTGAGTGACTACTGATAGCAGCTTTAAGAAAACACAGTATATATATGTATATCATTATATTTCTCTGATCTATAGATGTTGTTAATTTTCGATCTAATGTATGTAATGGAGAATCAGAAACAGAGTTCCAAGATAAATGCGTATGATCGGTCTTCCGTCGGGCGTTTTCGACTGGCATCAAAAGACTTATTACGTGCAACGGGCTTCTCGAAGGAATTGCCGCGACTCGACATCAAAGCGTACTCGGGGAATTTATTTTGGATTTCCCTTCGTAGACTTCAAAAAAAATTCTGTGTTTTTCACATGCGGTCTGTCAGGTATCGTATGATTGACAGATACGCCCGCGTGAGAAGACGATGCAAATTAAAATGATTCGCTACCTGTTATGACGGGCAGGTCACGAAAGCTTGGAAACACTACGTTTGCTTGTGTTCAAATAAAAGAGGCGGGACGAAAAAGTAAGCTTGTGTGAGTAAAGACAGACAGTAAATGCATAGTTTTAGCTAGCAAAGTTACAAAGACTGTCAGATTACTGTAGGCTCTTTTTCCATTATACGTCACAGCCATCAAAGCATGTAAGGAGAGAACAAGAAAGTATTCAGTGGGGTACTGGAAGATGAGACAGGTGTGTATTTCAGAGCTGGCATTTGCTAATGATGTTGCCCTGATTGCTAAATCAGAGGCACACATCCAACCTGCAAGTCTGGAATCAAGAACTGGAGAAGAGAGGGATGGTCATAAGCAGCTCTAAAACAAAATCCATGGTGATATCACGGGGAGAAAGAAAACATCAGATTAAGCTGGGAGAACAGGTCCTGGAGCAGGTAGACCACTTTAAATACCTCGGAGCTATTACAGACCAACAAGGAGGCATCACAGAAGAGTTGGTCACTTGAAAAGCAGAAGCTGTGAAACTGTTTCAGGCCATAAATCGAGGATTTATCAACAAGAGAGAAGTTGGTAAGAAAACGAAGATGGCTGTATACCGCCCCACCTATGTCCCAGTCTTGACATATGGATGCGAGTCATGGGTAATGACTACAACCCACAAAAGCCAGATCCAAACCTCAGAAATGAGGTATCTGAGGAAGGTGGTTGAAGAAACAAGAAGAGAAATGGTCCGCAACCAGACGATACGTCAAGGCCTAAAATCCCACCCCTGCAGACCAAAGTAGAAAAGTCCCAACTAAGATGGATTGGCCATGTTTGCAGAGTGAGACATGATCGGCTACCACGACAAGCATGGGAAACAAAGACCCAGGGATCCGTACACCTAGGACGACCCAGAGTCCGCTGGGATAACCTACAATCCATCATAGGTGCGCAGAATGAAGAGTTTTATAGTATTGTATCATTTTATACAAAGACAGCTCTAGAACATCTTTCAACCAACAACCCTGGTGAAATGAGGATGTAGAAAAGGCATGGATAGAAAAGGAAAGAGAGACGAAATAATGGAGGAAAGCACGAAAGAGAAATACATTGAATAATAGAGGGGTTGAAGAGTTGAAGGAGAAAAATCAGAAAGCCAACAATAGGTTCAAGACCGTCGCAAGGGAAGCCAAGGACCAAGTATGGGAGGCCTTCGTGACTCAGGTTTGCACGAAAAAGACCTAACAGAAATTATGATCCTTACATCGACGAATGAATATAAGCTAACTGTTGCGTGTATATTTTGACGCACATATTACAAAAATCGATATGGCTATTTAATATGGAGAAGATATAGACATTCATTCATTTGTGTATGAAAATGCTGTCTATGGTAAAGCTAGATAATTCATGATTGATTTACACTTTTGATTATAGGAGTAATCGTTCTTGATATTGATTCGGCGCATGGATATGGCACTCATGTCCGTACTTATTTGTTCGGGCCAGAAAATAGATTAATTTGCTTATTATGTTTATGGCCTGAATTCATATGTATTACATATTATTAGTACAAGTAGAATCAGTCCTATATTGTATATTTTGGATGGGTAGGCAGGACTATATTCTTGTTATGCCGCTCTAGCGGAAGTATGAGTTGTCTTGACAAGTCGTGATGAGTTCCGATGTACCGTTTACAATGGCGGGTTACGCATTTTCAAGGGCTGGTACATTCTTAAGTAAAAATGATTTATGAAGTGGTTTTTCTTCTGTAGGAGATTGTGTCTCTACTAGAGTTTGTGTTAGAGACTCTCCTAATGTACGGTATCATGTATGATTCGGACTCCAGGTAATGCCAGACCCTATTTTTGATGATCTCATGTCGGTTAGACCTAGCTGGAATATTGTGCTTCGCAACGCTAGGGTCATGTTTGTATCGACGAAGAGGACGGGCTTCCATACAGCAGTTATGTCTACGTGAAGTAACTGGATTACTGTAGAACTGTATGGAGAAACTTTAGGAAATTATTCATATGCATTTCAAATTAACTTTGGCTTATATATATCCTCCTATGAGTGAGTGAGCGACAACTCAGGAAGGCGGCCATGTTACATTCCTGTCATCATATTTTTGAATCCCTGTCCAGAGAACGGGGCATGTATCTTACTATTCGGACAGTGGCAAGGAGATCTCAATTTTGATAGAAACCCCTTATCGTGGTTTCATAATATGATATAAACTGTGAACATAAAGCACCTTTAGTTACTTACCGATCCGCCTTCACTGACGCGTTTAGTCAGATAGGGGATGCGGCCATAATGTATGATAACATTGGAAGCTATTGATGTACTACCCATGATATATGAATGTGTCATGACATGGGATCTACTATGTATGCCTGAAAATTGATGTGTCAACATATACCCATGATTTACTCGTTATGTCCCAGTGTGTGCGTCTAAATAAACTGTGTAAACAAGGATTCCAGCAGTCTGCATTGGTGCCTTGTAGACACAAGTGAATGAGTGCTTAGATTGGTCAGAACACGAACAGTCCACCATTCGCGTTAATCACACTCTACACTTCTACTCCATATATACACCATCCTGCGTCGGTTGAATTGACCAAGTTTAGGGCCTGCTCCCCCTGGAGCCTTAGAGGGAAACTACTGCTTACAGCTGCCTTTGCCTTCCCTAACTCAGGACTAGGGTGAGTTACCCATCTACAGCTGGGTAGACTGGAGCATGCCTGATCTCAACAACTCGGTACACTACAATGGACATATACCGTAGTGGCACCACAAACAACATGCTACAGTGATTGATAGTGGAGCTTTACCGAAGAAAGAGAACACACCACACTTTACATTGACACTTTACAGTGGTGGGCCAGATTCCTGGGTCCAGCCTACGCAGTCTTGTTGTGTTGAGAATCACATTTTACAGTTGCAAGAACATTTGTTGGACCACATCAACACCAGTAGGACAGCTATACAATCAATGTCAGCTTGACCTGTTCTGACAAGTGTAGCAATATCTGGGTCAGCACTTGTTGACATTTGGCACAGTACAGTCAGTGTTCTAAACTAGTGATTGTTTATCCTGCTGTAATAGAAGAGCAATGTTGAACATAAAGTGCAAATTTCATCTTTGGATCTTCTAATGTGCTCAAAAAAATTGAACAGTGTAACAGTTAGAAAGCAAATCTATTACTCAATAAAGTGGTAGTCTAATTTGTTAAAACTGAGCATACAGTACAATACATTGCAAATGCAACACATTTCATTATATAATGTACACATTTATGATTTATATGTATTTATGTTTATATATTAGTTGTTTATATGTGTTATTGTTATGTGTTTGCGGGCCTGGATGGGAGGTGACTAGAACAGGAAATACCAAGTGATATTGGTCTTGTTCTGGCGTTCTATAGGGAACAATTTCTTAATTGAAATTTGCATGCAACATTGTTTGCAAATATTTGGTTAGCTGTGACGACTGTGTTCATATTTGTATTTCTAATATTTTTCTGTTCTTTATTTTTGTTTGATTTGTTTGTATAATTGTAGGTCTCATCTTTCCTTTCATTTCAGTTCTTTACACCCTTATGTTTATACACTGTGGCGTTATTTGTCTTGTTATCTTATTGCAGTTATCATCACAGATTCTGTGATCATTTTTTTCATTTCTCCTATTTAATTTAATTTGATCTCTGCAAATGTTTTCAGATTGTCTTTTCTTGTTTGTCCTTTGTAATGTCTTTAGTTGACATATGACATAGGAGGTATAGTTGAATACACTTATATTATAGTACAGATCAGTACTTTATGATTATTATTGTTATAAAACAAAGTGTACAAGACCTTTGTAAGGCTTGTCTCCCAAAGTGATTGGTATAGGAAATATTATTTTCCACAGATACTCAAGTGATCATTGATTACATTAAGGTATACAAGACCTTTGTAAGGCTTGTCTCCCACAGTATTTGAGATATACAGTTATTGTTGTCCACAGGTACTCAAGTTATCATTGGTTATTATAAACAAAATAACCATACAAGTTTTTCACTAAGACTAAGTCTATCTTATAGACTAGTCTCCCATTAAAGTGAAATAAGGTATATTATTTACTTTTTCAGGTTTCTGATTTAAGAAGACAAGATGTCTACATTAGATTACTTTATTGCACAATGAAAATCTCTTGATAAGACTGGGAAAGAGTTAGAAGAATGGGCAACTGCTCAATTTGCTATTGCATTAAAGTCAGAAGTACTGAAAGCAGAAGTTGAACAAAAGAAGATAGATGCTGAGAATTTCAGATTGCAGATGCAAGCTGAGGAAAGAAAAGCTGCGGCTGAGGAGAGAAAACTTCAAATAGAAGAAAAAAAATTGGAAGCTGCTGCTGAAGACAGAAAAGCTGCTGCTGCTGCTGAAGAGAGAAAAGCTGCTGCTGCTGCTGAAGAGAGAAAAGCTGCTGCTGCTGCTGCTGCTGAAGAGAGAAAAGCTGCTGCTGAAGAGAGAAAAGCTCTGGCTGAAGAAAAAAGATTAGAAAAAGAAGCTGATGCTGCTGCTGATCTAAAGAAATTGCAGATGCAAGTGGAGGAAAGGAGATTTGCTGCAGAACAGAACAAATTAGAAGCTGCTGCTGCAGCTGAACAGAAAAAATTAGAAGTTGCTGCAGAACAGAAGAAATTAGAAGCTGCTGCAGAACAGAAAAGATTAGATAGAGAAGCTGAAGAGAGAAAAGCAATAAGAGAACATGAATTTGAGTTAGAGAAATTAAAATTGACAAGTATGAGTAATGTTAATCAGGCATCTAGTGGTAATGGTAAACCCTTTGTTTACAAGGTCAAGGTACCAGCGTTCAACTCTGCCAGTGATGACATAACATTTTGGCTTTCTAGATTTGAACGTGCTTGTCGAGCTCATAATGTTGACAAATCACAGTATGTGAATCAGTTGTCTGAAAATCTAAAAGGGGAGTCTCTGAGTAAGTTATATTTCGTTGAAGAGGCCGACAAGGATAATTATGATGCTATTAGGGCAGCTCTGATAAAGAAATATCAGCTGCCTGAGGAAGGTTATCGTCTTTTGTTTAAAACAATGAGACCTGAGGTAGGTGTAGAATTCTCAGAATTCATCTCAAAAGCACGAATTACACTTTCACGATGGATTGAATTATCCAAAATAGAGAAAACATTTGATGGTCTTACGGATTTATTGCTAAGAGACAAGGTCATGTCTTCGGTAAATAAATCATTCCTAGAGTTCTTACATGAGCGTAAACCTAGTACATTAAAGCAAATGGAAGAATATTGTGACCAGTATGCCACGGCACACCCTGACATGATTCTTAGTAACTCTAACATTAAAGAGAGTATGCCAGTTGCTTCGGCAACAGAATATAATCAGAATTACTCACACAAATTCCAAGGAGCTAAAAATAAATTGATAAAAAGGTTAATTGGAATAAGTATCAAAACCAAGATAACCACTCAAATCAGGGTTCTTCTTCGAAGAACTGGAATCGGGCTGATAGTCCTCGACACGCGAGGGGTACCCATAATTTTAGAAATTCTCGAAAAGGGAGTAGCTATAGGAACTACCCAAGTGCTTCATGGAGACAAAAAAAACCAATATTACAGGGATACTCAGTATAATGAGCGTGATGATTATGATCATGAATATTATGATTCTAACCCAAATAGGGGTTATAACAGAGGAAATAATAATTATAGAGACAATTATAACCGAGGTAGATCACAACACAAAAGACATGGTAAATCTTATTACCAGGCTAACTCTGCACAACAGGAGTTCCACGACGCCGGTAATCAGAATAATGATAAAAAAGACTCCAATAGTGTAGCAAATTTCGCTTTCGATTTTGCTAGAGCATCTGAGTGTTCGCAATGCAAAACATTATTCGATCCAACCACAGTTTCTACTTTAAGCTGCGGTCACCCGCTTCCCGCTCTCCCTGCGTCAATCGCGCATAATGGAAGGGGTGCTCTTGTCTTCAATAGAGGCCTAATAGATGGTACTCCGGTATCAATTCTTTTCGATTCGGGGTGCACTACCATCGGAGTGAGGCAATCACTCGTAAATCCTTCTCGAGCTACAGGCAATGTAGTCAAATGTGTAACATTTGGTGGCACATTGGAGAAGTACTCCACTGCCATTATCAATATTGCTACGCCTTTCTTTACAGGAGAGGTGCAAGCATGTCTCTTGCCGAATCCGATCGCTGATCTTATCATCGGTCGCATTCATGGAGTGAAAGAATGCACTCCACAGCAAATTTCTAATTGGGAAAATGTTAATATGCAATCTGCTAATGCAGTAATCACTAGGGCTCAAGCTCTTAATATGCCGCAATCTTCACATTCTGAAGATAATGATGCGCAGATCCAAGATGATCCCTTGGAGATTTCCCATGATTCCTTTATAAAAACAGCAGGAAGATGATCCTACTCTAAAGAAATTCTTTACTCTGGCAACAAAAGGTGATCCGAATAAGGATACAAATCGTAAATCTTGGATTACGATGAAGAATGGCGTACTTGTACGTATGGTACAAGACTCCGCTAAGTCCATTCATTCTCAAATCCTTGTGCCTAAAAATATGAGAGTTAAAATCTTACAGCACGCTCATGATTCGCAGTGTGCTGGACATATGGGTTTTTCCCGTACTAAAACTAGAGTTCTTGAATCTTTCTTTTGGCCTGCTGTGAATAAGGACATACGAATCTATTGTCGATCTTGTAAAGTATGTCAAGAGATTAAATCCAGAGGTCCACGCCATGATGCACCTATTCAGGCTGCAGACATTCCCATTCGACCATTTCAAAAAATGGCGATAGACATCATTGGTCCATTTAAGATAAAGTCTGCTAGAGGACCACACACCAATTTATTTTGACGTGTGTTGATATGTGCACACGTTGGCCGGAGGCTGTTCCTCTAAAGAGCATAACTACTGCTGATGTCGCAGATGCTCTTTGGTTAATATTTTCTCGTCTGGGATTTCCAGCAGAAATATTATCCGACCATGGTACCCAACTCATATCGGATACCATGTCTCAAGTAATGTCGACTCTTAAGATAGAGAGATCGCTGAGTAGTATTTATCATCCTATGTCCAATGGGATGGTGGAACGTCTGAATAGAACTCTGAAAAACCTACTAGGTAAGATAACAGAAGATCATCCTCAGGATTGGGATAGGGTTTTACCCGCGGCTCTCTTTGCATATAGAGAGGTCGCCAACGAACATACAGGATTTTCTCCCTTTGAACTTGTCTTTGGCGCGAAACCGCGAGGTCCTATGTCCTTACTTCATGATCTTATAACTGCTGATAATATTGTCGATGACACAAAATCCTCTTATGAATATGTCATCGCACTTAGACACAAGATTATTGAAGCATGCAAATTGGCAACTGCTTCTTCTGAATTTGCGAAACAGAAGGCAAGGGAATTTGCCAATAAAAAGAGATGCTTGCGACAACTTTGTCCAGGTGACAAAGCATTTGTCTTGCTACCTTGTAGGGAAAATAGACTTCTTATTTCTTGGAAAGGTCCGTACGATATAATATCAAAAGTTTCCGATGTTGACTATATCGTCGATATTGACGGGAAGCGTAAAACCTTCCACATCAACATGCTCACGGAATTCCATGAACGTCCGGATTATTTACAACCTGTTTTCCAGGCAACGGACGATTTTCCAGTCCAACATGGACAGTACTCATCTCTGTCAGTAATACAGGATGAGGAAACGAGTTTCTCGGATGTAAATCTACCTTTTCCAATGATTCCTCTTCACTCTAATGAATCATGGAAAGATGTTGCAATTTCTCCCGAATTATCTCCAGGAGAGCAGAAACAAGTTTCTACTATGTTAGAACAATTTCAGGATGTCCTTACTGACATTCCTGGTCAAACTGATGTCATTCAACATGACATTATTCTTACTGACCATAGTCCTATAAGAGTCAGACCGTATCCTATCCCGATACATTTTCAAGCACAGTAAGAGAAAGAGTTGGATGAGATGATAGAGTTAAAAATTATTGAACCATCCACATCAGCATATTCTTCGCCGATGGTTATTGTACGAAAAAAAGACAATAACATACGTCTTTGCGTGGATTATCGCAAATTGAACCAAGTGACGAAATTTGATGCTGAACCTATGCCTTTACTAGAAGAGCTACTTACGAGACTATCGAATTCTCATTTCTTTACTAAACTCGATTTGTCTAAGGGATATTGGCAAGTTCCTTATCCGAACACGCCAAACCGTTTACTGCTTTTTCGACGCCTAGGGGTCTATTCCAATGGAATTTCATGCCTTTCGGTCTTATGAACGCCCCTGCAACATTCGTACGCATGATGCGTCGAATCCTATCTCATCGCTCAGATGTCATTGCGTATCTTGATGACATCTGTCTTTTCAGTGATACTTGGAACGATCACTATAATGGGATAAATGAACTATTGTCTATCTTACGCGAGCATAACCTGACAGCGAAACCATCGAAAGCATGTATTGGTTTTAGCGAAATATCTTTCTTAGGACACCGTGTTGGTCATGGGTTCCTAAAAAACAGAAGACCATAATACAAGTAAGATACTTAACATTTCTATTCCTAAGACTAAAAAGCAAGTGCGAAGTCTCTTAGGTCTAATACAATTTTATGGACGATTCATTCCGAATCTGTCCTCCATTATGTCACCTCTTTCTTCCTTGCTAAAGAAAGGGTCTCCTAATGTAGTCCATTGGACTCAAGAATGTCAATCCTCTTTGGATAAGGTTAAAACTATGTTTTCTACTTCACCTATCCTAGTATTGCCTTCTAAGGATAAGACATTTATTCTTCGTAGTGACGCTTCATCCACCGGGATTGGAGCAGCACTAATGCAAGAGTACTCTGGAACTCTGCATCCTGTGATGTATATTTCTCGGAAATTAAATGCCGCAGAGAAGAATTACTCGGTCCTAGACCGTGAATTATTGGCTATGGTTTGGTCAATCCTTAAACTGCAAAGATTTCTTCTTGGTGCGCATTTCATCGTGGAAACTGACCAGAAAGCTCTTACGGCTATTCAGAGTAAAAATCTGAAGAGCGCGAGATCAACGCGATACGCGATTGCTCTGCACCCATTTCATTTTTCGGTGCGAGCTATCCGTCTGTCAGAAAATGTGATGGCAGATATTTTGTCTAGATGCCTACATGATTCATAAGTGTTATACAACTTTGATACAGTTGTTCCTGTGTTGAAATGTGTACACATATGTAATATATCATATATTGATTGTAACACTACTTAGCGGTTCATTGATGTTTATTCACCGCTGATCTTTCAATGTTTTTTTTCATCTTTGATGATCATGATGTTAAGATATCTTAGATGAAATTTATGTATAAACTAATGTAGAAATTGTGTCATTGCTAATACTGTAGTATGCGTTGGTGACACCTCTCTGGAAATATTTATACTTAGAGAAGTACTTTCTCTAAGGTCATAAAACTTATGCTTATCATATGCGCATTGTTATTGGTGCGTTGTGAGCCTATTTTATGTTGCTCCTAGATGTATTTCAAAAACAAAATGTACCATTTTTTTTCCCGAGAGGTGTGGTAATCTGTTGCGTGCATATTTTGACGCACATATTACAAAAATCGATATGGCTATTTAATATGGAGAAGATATAGACATTCATTCATTTGTGTATGAAAATGCTGTCTATGGTAAAGCTAGATAATTCATGATTGATTTACACTTTTGATTATAGGAGTAATCGTTCTTGATATTGATTCGGCGCATGGATATGGCACTCATGTCCGTACTTATTTGTTCGGGCCAGAAAATAGATTAATTTGCTTATTATGTTTATGGCCTGAATTCATATGTATTACATATTATTAGTACAAGTAGAATCAGTCCTATATTGTATATTTTGGATGGGTAGGCAGGACTATATTCTTGTTATGCCGCTCTAGCGGAAGTATGAGTTGTCTTGACAAGTCGTGATGAATTCCGATGTACCGTTTACAATGGCGGGTTACGCATTTTCAAGGGCTGGTACATTCTTAAGTAAAAATGATTTATGAAGTGGTTTTTCTTCTGTAGGAGATTGTGTCTCTACTAGAGTTTGTGTTAGTGACTCTCCTAATGTACGGTATCATGTATGATTCGGACTCCAGGTAATGCCAGACCCTATTTTTGATGATCTCATGTCGGTTAGACCTAGCTGGAATATTGTGCTTCGCAACGCTAGGGTCATGTTTGTATCGACGAAAAGGACGGGCTTCCATACAGCAGTTATGTCTACGTGAAGTAACTGGATTACTGTAGAACTGTATGGAGAAACTTTAGGAAATTATTCATATGCATTTCAAATTAACTTTGGCTTATATATATCCTCCTATGAGTGAGTGAGCGACAACTCAGGAAGGCGGCCATGTTACATTCCTGTCATCATATTTTTGAATCACTGTCCAGAGAACGGGGCATGTATCTTACTATTCGGACAGTGGCAAGGAGATCTCAATTTTGATAGAAACCCCTTATCGTGGTTTCATAATATGATATAAACTGTGAACATAAAGCAACTTTAGTTACTTACCGATCCGCCTTCACTGACGCGTTTAGTCAGATAGGGGATGCGGCCATAATGTATGATAACATTGGAAGCTATTGATGTACTACCCATGATATATGAATGTGTCATGACATGGGATCTACTATGTATGCCTGAAAATTGATGTGTCAACATATACCCATGATTTACTCGTTATGTCCCAGTGTGTGCGTCTAAATAAACTGTGTAAACAAAGATTCCAGCAGTCTGCATTGGTGCCTTGTAGATACAAGTGAATGAGTGCTTAGATTGGTCAGAACACGAACAGTCCACCATTCGCGTTAATCACACTCTACACTTCTACTCCATACATACACTATCCTGCGTCGGTTGAATTGACCAAGTTTAGAGCCTGCTCCCCCTGGAGCCTTAGAGGGAAACTACTGCTTACAGCTGCCTTTGCCTTCCCTAACTTAGGACTAGGGTGAGTTACCCATTTACAGCTGGGTAGACTGGAGCATGCCTGATCTCAACAACTCGGTACACTACAATGGACATATACCGTAGTGGCACCACAAACAACATGCTACAGTGATTGATAGTGGAGCTTTACCGAAGAAAGAGAACACACCACACTTTACATTGACACTTTACACTAACCAATAACTAATATTCTGAGACTGATGAAGAGAAAGGACGTGCATTATTCGGTCAGTATATCACTCAGGCAACTTGGCCAGATAACCCTCCTTCTGTTCTGCTGGTTTGTTGAAGTTTTTGTTGTAAAAGGTTTTTTTTTTATGGGATGGGGGTAACCAGCCTTATGCCCAACCCACCTTAGTCGCTTTTTACGACATGCCTGGTAGGGAACAGTGTAACTGTTCTTTGCTTCCCTTTCGGGCCTCGTTAACACCAGGATAATGTTACTATCAGTGCCAGGAAAAGTATTAAACAGAATCATCCTTGAGAGATTGAAGAGTCCATGGACAAGCAACTGAAAGATGAAGAAGCAGGTTTTCGACAAAATAGATCCTGTACAGACCAGATAGCCACATCGAGAATAATAGGTGAACAAAGTCTGGAATGGAATTCACCCCTATACATCGGATTCGTGAACTATGAAAAGGCATTTGCCAGGGTAGACAGAGAATCACTTTGGAAATTGATGAGGCATTGTGGAGTTCCCATGAAGATAATTAACTTAATACAGAAGACCTATGAAGACATGACATGCAGAGTTCTTCATGAAGGACAACTCTCAGAACCGTTTAGGAATAGAACAGTTGAATGGAAAAAAAAATGAAAAATAAAACACACACACAAATAGTAATACGTCTTACAAGGAGAAAGTACAAGAAAAACCTACGTTGCGGCCACAAGGCCTTCGTCAGGGACATGCAAACAAGAGACAAGAGGGAAAGAAAATGATAATTAAGTAGAGAACATGAAACTATAAAAATAAGAGGAAAAAAAACTCCCTTATGTCCAGTCACACGGTGAAGCAAGATGGCTGCCACTAAACCGGAAAGCGGAAGTCGATAGTACATTAAAAACAAAAAATAAGAAATAATGAAAACAAGGACTGGAAAAGAGTGAGGGGAAAAAAATTTATTAAGAAAAATTAATTAATTAATTTAAAAAAAAAAAATTTTGCAAATAAAAAATAATAATAATAATAATAATAAAATATATAAAGTGAGGGAAAAGCGATTAAAAAAAAAAGGTGATCGCATCAAAGTAGAAAGTCATAATACAACTGGGAATAGATAGATAAAGGCGTCTCAGACAAAAGAAGGTTGGGTATTCAAACCGTGTGGTTTAAGGCAACCCATAAGATAGATGAGGCGTTGTTCTTGGCGAAACCGACTGTGGGCGTCCGAGGAACAGGATCTGATGGCTGTCAGCTGGATGTCAGTGGCACCGTGGTGGTCAGGGCCATTGAAGTGGATGGCCACAGGTGTGGATTTAAACTGAGAGATATCGTAGAGGTGTCTGCAGAAACGATCGCCCAGTCGTGTGCCCGTTTGGCCGATGTAAGTAATGGTGCAACGTTTGCATATAATAGCATAAATGACGTTGTGTGACTCATATGTGAAGCCATGGGTGATGGTGAACTTGGCGTTAGGGAACGAGACTGAACGTGTTTCGATTACATACTGACATTTCTTACATCGTGTTCGGGAATAGAACAGGAGTGAGACAGGAACGCCTCTTGTCTCCATTTCTTTTCTTACTAGCAATAGATTGGGTTATGAAAACATCGACATCACACAACAGAAATGGAATCTAGTGGAATCCGACCAAACAGCTTGATGATCTAGATATCCAGATGACTTGGCTCTTCTGTCCCATAACCATAATCAGATGCAAGAGGAAATGAAAATTCTCGATGAGAGGTCACAACAAGTGAGCCTGAAAATAC
Organism: Oreohelix idahoensis; assembly: GCA_024509875.1. NCBI lineage: Eukaryota > Metazoa > Mollusca > Gastropoda > Stylommatophora > Oreohelicidae > Oreohelix > Oreohelix idahoensis. The sequence goes on along the minus strand of JAMPIV010003725.1, from coordinate 1,012,629 downwards.
ACAGGGAAAAGACAAAGATTATGAGAATAAATGCACGAAATGATAACAAGGTTGAACTTGAAGAAACACCACTAAAAGATGTAGAATCGTACACATATCTTGGAAGTAATACAGACAAAGCTGGACGGACAGACAGTGATAACAAAATAAGAATACTAAAAGCAAGAGCAGTTTCATTGCATTGGGAAACATATGGAGAACATGAGAAATCAAGTCCAACACGAAAATAAGAATCTTCAACTCAAATGTCAAGTCAGTCCTATTGTATGGCTCTGAGACATGGAGAACAACAAAAACAACAACCAAAAAGCTACAGACTTTTATAAACGGGTGCTTGCGTAGAATAGAAGGACTGAAATGGTATGACAAAGTCACAAATGTGGAATTGATGACAAGAACCAGACAAGTGCCAGTAGAACAAGAGTTGAGAAGAAGACGCTGGCAATGAATAGGACACACATTGAGGAAACCTGTTGATAGCATTACAAGGCAGTCCTTGTTCTGGAATCCACAGGAAAAGAGAGGCAGAGGTAGACAAAAAAACACATGGAGAAGAGAACTGGAAACAGAGGTGAAAATGATGAGGAAAACATGGAAAGAACGTAAGGGGATGGCACAGGACAGAAAGACTTGGCATGTGTTTGTTGAAGGCCTATGCTCTTTGAGGAGCTAAAGGGTATTGATTGATTGATATTACTCAGTCGGATAAAGGCGATAAAGCTGCTCTTACGAGATTAAGAACCGTGTCCTGGAAAATAACACCAGAGGCGAGCTATATTTCGACCTCGTATCTGACGAGGACGTTATGTATACTTTGAAAGCAAGTAGAAACACTGTTCCATGTCCTAATTGTGTACAGTATCAACACATCAAACAGCTTGATGAAGAGGTATTGCGAATGTAGTGATGGATTTCATAACCAGAATTCTGAGGTCACGGAAAACTGGCTACATAGCTACCGGCGGCCACTTCCTAAACCTGGTAAAGACCCCACACTACTTAGTAGCTATCGAATCATCACATTGCAGATAGTCTACGGGAAATTACTTGAGAAGATAGTGGCGAGACAATTAATGAACCACCTTGAAAATGCACACATCCTCCCTGATACCCTGGGCAGTTATAGACCAATAAAAGTATCATGGAGTAACGCTGGGACATTTGCGTACGATGTTTATAAGGGGTTTTTTTTTTTGTGTAAACAGGAAACGGTGGCTGTGACAATATACCTAGAAATATACGTTTAAAAAATAGAATGGTATGAAACCAGTTTTACAAGATAACTGTACACAGGAAACACAGGACATTTGGAGTTTTACCCTTCGTCAGCCACAGTTACAAACAGGTGACGAGGACAAAAAATACATATAGGTACTACAAAAACATACGATGATACACCAAATGAGTGTGGCAGTAAGGGATGGAAGAGTGAAATGTCTAACCTGAGTTGGTATAGAGGGGGATAGACACAGGGGATGTGCAAAAATAGGGTTGCGCATAAGAAGGGTCAAAACCAAACAGAGGTTAGGCACGTTTTTCTCAGCATGAGACAGAAGCGTGATCCAGGCAGAGCAGGACAGGTACTGAAGGAGGAAAGACAGCCATGTTGAAGTCTATAGTGAAGTAGACAAGGTGATGTGTAATTTCTTAAATGCACGGAAAAAAGATTGGTTAGCAATAACCCAACATATTGATATTATAAATTCTTGTCAAGACTGAAGAATGAAGGAGCGAGTTAGGCTCCACTCAGAAAAGGGTACGTAGAGTGAATTAGTTTCGTCCATACCGTAGTCCTGTTACTTGGCTAAGATAGTGGCCATCTAGAACCAGGGAAAGGAACAACCCCGGAGGAGTCCGGTTATCACTTCAATAACCGGAACCTAAATCGATAGTATCATTGGACAAGGATTTCTTAGACGGAGGAAAGGATGTAGATACTAGTAACATCATAACAATAGTAGATAAAAGACATTACAATATTGAACATAATTCTCAATGGTGAGCAAGTGTTAAAGAGGAAGTGTGACGTACGAAGATTGTTGGAGGTCCGGGTAACAGCAGTGGTCCACATTGTAAATAAACAGTATTCCAGTTGACTGTGGCGTTCCTTATGTGTATAGAAGATCTGCTGAGCGTTATGTCGTCGCTCACTGTGTGTGTTGTTCTTTTCTTTTTCTTAGATCCTTAGCCCCGACCGTCAAAGCAGTCAGTGACCATCACGCCTAATGGCGTCTTGTAGGGCAACAACAAATTGATTCCACTTTGCTCGATCGGTGGCCATCCTTCGTACAGTGCCCCAACTCTGGTTCATTCTTTGCATCTCAGCCTCCACAGTCCTCCGCCAAGTTGTTTTTGGTCGGTCTCTCTTTCGTTTTCCTTCAGGGGTCAAAAGCATAGCTGTTCTTGTGATGGCATCGGGGTCTCTTCTGAGGACATGGCACCCAGCTCCAGCGTCTGCCAGCTATGATGGTGGGCATGTCCTCTTGCTTGCTCCGAGTAAGCAGATCTTGGTTGGTGATGGTATTCGGCCAAAAGATTCGGAGAATTTTTCTTAGGCATGTTGTGTGAAAAGAGGACAATTTCGACATTTCCTTCTCTGTACTCTCAAGCATTCCGCACCATAGAGAAGCACAGAAAGCACACAGCTCTAATATAGTCTTAATTTTGTGCTTGTGCAGTACTGAGAGGACTTCCAGATGTTGTTTAGGCTAAAAAAGGCTATTCTTGCTTTGTTCATTCTGTTGTTGATGTCTTTGCTTGCTCCACCGTCAGGTGTTACTATGCATCCTAGGTATGTGAAGGGGTCTGTCTGTTGTGTGTGTTGTTATAACCATTCATTAATCATAAAGTTGATTGCTATCTCTGAGGCAAAAAAGTCCTGTGTAAGCAACAGCCACTCAATACGAAATGGTGCAGTGACTACGCTGTAACATGAGTGATGCAAGCAGATGGAAAAAGTAAACAACAACAATGATGAGCGACAAAACAAAAATACTAATACAAGAAAATGTAATGTAAAATGTACAACGTGAAAGAAATATCTAAACAAGAAAGTCAATAATCAACGAAATAGACCTAGACGATGTTTACAACAGTGTTGACTTTGCACCCTTGATGGACTGTGTAAAGGAATGTGGTGTAAACCCATGGCTAACACAATGGATAGCAACTGCCTTAACTGACAGGGCAGTTGCATTTCGCTTGGGAACATAGACATCAGAACCAATGCACATTAGCCCAGGATTACTCCAGGGTTCTCCATTATCACCGGTTATGTTTACCATCTATACAGCAAAAATAGCTGCAATCCAACTAACATGTTTGGGACAAACATTAACCTTTTCCGATGACTTGCTCATTTACAGGACTGGTTCAGATAGAAATGTAATAGTTAAAAGCATACATGAGATACTTCAAGCAGTTTCTAAATGGTACGACGAAACCAGGTTCAAGGTAAATCCTAACAAAGCCTGTGTGCTTTGGTGCTCATTAAATAACCAATGATCTTGCAGATCAATAGCAGACATTAAGACCAAAGACTTAGAAAGCAGATCTTCCAGACATCACTCTCAGTGGACGGAGAATTGAAAGGCAGAACAAGTTGAAATACCTTGGAGTAACAGTGGGTAATCATATAAGCACCATGTTTATCACATCATACAGAAGTGCAAGAGAGGTCTGGCAGACCAAAAAATAATGGCTGCAGCGCACCAGAAGCAGAGACTACTGTTTCTCTTGTATCATCATCTGGTCTTGTCTGTAATCGAGTATGGCCGGGGAATACTCACGCTGTCAATATCACAGTGTGAACGACATGAACGCATTCAAAATGAAGGGATGCTTATATTCTTAGGCTGCACGCGAGATACCCCTTTTGTGATGATGCTGCACATGCTTGAATTGCTGTCAATTAGATCCAGATATACGATAGCCCAGGTAAAAGCGTATATGCGTGTAACCACAGAACAAAGACATCACATGAATGGGAACATAGCTGACATCAAAGGAGCGAGAAAAAGAGGGGGATGTCATAGATGGCGCAGACGGAGGAGACTATTAAACAGGTGACCCCAGTCTAAAGTATATTCAAGGGAGAAGAGTGGAGTAAGTCAGATGAGAGCTGGATGAACTACCACTAGGTCATCATCAGCCTTGGTAGAGAATGCAGAACTTGGGCCAATGGGAGAGCAGAGCTAAAATTTGATTAGCTTATAAATGATAATGCTGGGGATGATGATGCCATTGTGTACACTGATAGGTCTGTAATCTGTAGTAATAAATCAGGGTGGGGCTTCCCTGCTGAAGTAAAGTGCAGAACCGTCACTGAACATATCGGGTCTTACGTGATATCAACCTCCAGCATGAGAATGGAGGTAGAGGCAGTTACTGCTGCCTTAAGATGGCTGTCTGAGACTTTACTAACAAAGGCTGTTAGTGTATCAGACTCACAATCCATAATTCGAAAGGTCCAAAATGCTTTGCTTCAATATAAATGGAAAACCTCCATAGAAGCATCTAATCTTCAAGAACTGATTGTCGCAAAAGTTGTTTACAATACATTCCAAAGCGACTTCGCATGCTCTTACTGACCAATCATCTATCGCGAATCACGGGGCACGCAGACGCCTACGGCAAGCAGTAGGCAAAATGAAGATGTAGACATATATTGGTTTGTCGAAGATTAGTCATCGATCGGAAGGGATAAAAGGGATCAGATCGGAATTATTGTGAAAAAAGATTTCACCTGAGATTCCAGGAGAGGATTGTGTATAAACTGATATAAGGAACAACGGTAGGAGTTTAGCATAAACCTAGATAAATGCTGATTACTGGTGTCTACAATTGAGAGGAAAGCATGAAAACCCATATCTGCTGAAAATAGAAAATTAAAGAAGTGACAGATTGTGGAAATACAGGAATAGGAAAATAGATCTAAATCGGCTGAATAAAACAAGATAGGTTGGAGCAGGATCGATAGTATAGAAGCTGAGAACGATGAAGGGAAAGTTTCAAGTAACGCACACATCTTCTAAAATCACCGGTTCGATATGAGAATTTCAGGTCTAGTCTTAGACTGTGACGTCAGTACCTCTCAGCCGTAAGATGGGAGCCTATAAAAAGCGAAGCGCTAAATTGAAAGGACACACTGAAAGAAAGTTTGAGACAGACTGGATGCAGAGTTTGCCACTATGCCTTTGTCATCTGAATTGTGAGCAATCTACCCAAAAAATGTAAGTCCAGTGTCTGGTTTCTGAAGACTGAGGGTAAGCTGAAATTATGATAACTATAGTCCGTTCGGAAATTCGTGCCCACAGAAAGCGTCAATTTTTCCAAAACTGTTTGTTGTATGGACATGAATTTTTGCATGCAGTCTTAGATTTTCCATGCAGTTAAGATTTTGCGATCACTACATCCACAGCTGTCTCGAAATTTGCAAAACGGCGATTTTCTTTGATCTTCTTGGAACATTTGCCTAAATCTGCCCGTAACATTAATTCTTACAGTAAATCACAACATTTGTGCGACAAGACGGTTCAAAGGCGTGTCCTAAATGTGTGATTGGTTGTTCACGTGATTTTGATACGAGAAATGATGATCTGATAATGAACCATGATAGCAGTAAATCATCCGGAAGCTATGACGAATCGTAATTGTTTATGTGTTATTATAGATTGGCATATGAAATTAGTTTATCACAAACGAAGGAATGCGATTGACGTGCCTCATTCCAAATCGGACGACTCCAATAAGTTCACAACAGTTATTGGTTGGATAAACTACAAGCCATCTCGCTGCCAGTAATCTTCTTCTTCCTGGAGCACCTGTTCTTCACATTTAGTCCAGTACTCTGTGTCTATTCGTGAAAGGACCTTACGAGTTATGTCTTTAACATTGCACATTTTAAAAGTGGTGTTCTGGGCGGCAACTTGCCCTTTAACTCTAGCCCAAACCAGCTCTATTGGGTTAAGGTGAGAATGGTAAGGTGGGAGTCGAAGAGAAACATGACCCTGCTCTTGGATGATTTTATCAATCAGATACACTTTTGTCTTATTCCTCTGTCTCACAAGCTTCAACAACTCTGGTTTTAAATAGCTGTTGTCAGCGAAGATATTTTCATTCACAAGCCACCTCCTGATTTCGTCTTTCGTGCTTGCCGAAGTGGAAGCTTTATCCTCCTGCGCTAAAACATTATGATAGGACGCATTATACATCCCCAGGCAAGACGGCCTATCTAGAGTCGGGAGGAGTGTATTCACTATCCAATCTCGAAAAATTTGCCCATTCATTTCACTGTGGTAGTCCCTACCATCTACAGACTTTGATTGAAAAATAAGCTCTGCATCACGGACAAGCCTATTCTTTCTGCTGCCAGCATGTGCTAATATGATGCGTTGACCTTCGCTGCTGGGAATTTTCCTTCTATGGTCTCCGTCAACAGATTGCCATTCTTTCTCGTTCGTATGATGAGCATTAACCCAAGATTCGTCCAAATAGTCTATATCATAGCCGTCTTGCCTTCTCTCACGAATCTGCCTAAGGTATTTGCTTCGAGCTGCAACCAGATGTGGTTTTTCACATAAAAAATTCCTTCCGCCAGACGTTTTTCTAAAAGTGAAGCCGACACCGCTGACAAGTTGCCAAAGAGTTGTTTTTGAGACGTTAATATCGCATTCTTCTTGCAGCCAACTTTTCAGCATGCGGAGAGTAACAAGTTGATTGGCATTAAACATCTTCAAAATCAAACGTCTAATGACATCCTTGTCAAAATCATCAATTTTTTCTTCCTTCCTTACATAACCGCAACCTCTGTACAATCACCGTCCTGTTGTATCCAACGTCGAAAAGATCTTCTATCCACACCCAGGGCCTTTCGTGTTCTCCTACCTGGTTCTTGGATGTCGTGATATAAACAACCCATCTTAGCCTCTCTGCGAAAATGCCTGTACAATAAATATAACAGTTACCGTCTCCAAAGTGATAAATTTACATTTCAGATTCATTGCGCTTTTCATAATTATGCAGTTTAGTTTATTAATATATTATACGCTGGTGTCGTTTTGTTTCGTTGCAGCCAACTCATTGCAATTAGCATACGCCGCTGAAATAATTACTCGCTACTGTGTACAATAGGTGCGCACTCGTGCGGACATGTAGTCACTATACCAATTCAAAAAAAAAATATTGAATAGCACATTTCATCGCTTGTGCTGTGCTGCAACAAAAATTAAGTGCGCAATTTTTGAACGGATCTTGTAACTTTCCTGTAGAACTAATAAAAATTAACCCAGACAACGGTAAGAGTTTTTTTATATAACTTAAAGAAGAAAATTCGAACATGACATGAGTTTTGTAAGGGCAAAAAATGTATTATTAACTGCATTGATATCAGTAGGGCACGTAGCAAATTTCAATAACATCCGTCAAGGGGTTGCAAAGTTACAACGTTCAATGTGTGGGCACGAATTTCCGAATGGACAATATCATGTATATAATTTATTTATTGCAGGGTAATATATGATGTATATTACTTTTGTGTAGATGCTAAGAATTGCCTCAGTATTTCAATTTGTAGGCTACCTGATGTAAAGGATCAACCATATTCAGGAATATTAGAAGATCTGTGTTTAATATTTGGAAGGATGAAACTATAAAATATTAAAGGATGTACAGGAGAGGATCAAACCAGATGATGGTTACTCATCATCATCATCTCAACCCGTAACCCGTCATGGGTCGTAGGGGTGCCATGGTGGAAGCATCAGCAGACAGGGTCCTCCACTGCTCTCTATCCTCAGCAATGCGTACAAGTGTGGAAAATCCGTGTCCTGCCCATTCTTTGATGTTATCAGCCCAGGATTTTCTTTGCCTTCCTCTTCTCCGTTTACCTTCGACTGTTCCCTGGAGGATCGTTTTCGAAAGGGAGTCATGACAAGTTACATGCCCAAACCAGGAAAGCTTTCGACGTTTCACATCTGACAAAAGTGGTTCTTGGTGGCCTGCATAGGTGTTTATCTTCTCTCTAACATATACATTTGTTTTGTGCTCTTTATAGCAAATGCGCAAAATTCTTCTATAACATTTATGCTCGAAAGCCTGAATCCTTCGCTCCGTATCTGTAGTGAGTGTCCAGCCCTCACATCCATACAAGAGTATAGATAATACAAGTGATTTGTATAATTTGATCTTCACAGGAAAACTGATGTTACTTTTCCAGATCACATTCAGCCTTGTCATGGCAGCTGAGGCCATCTCAAGTCTTGTCTTGATTTCTTTACTTAATCTTCCATCACTACATATAGTGGACCCGAGATATTTAAAGGTGTTAACTTCTTCTAACGTTTGCCCATTTAACGTAATGTTGGTCGGAACATGTTTCTTATGGCTATTCACCAATATCTTGCTTTTTTCTATATTAATTTCCATCCCATACATTCTTGTTACTTTCTCCAGTCTAGAGGTAAGGTCTTGAAGTTTCGATTCTGTTCCAGCTATCAGATCGATATCATCAGCAAAACGTAGATTGCAAAGAGGTCGGCCTCCAATCGATATAGTTGTTTTATAATCGTAGAGAGCCTCCTGCATAATATGTTCTAGATATATATTAAAGAGCACTGGTGACAGGATACATCCCTGGCGAACTCCTACAGTTGTTTTGAAAAATTCTCCAATGTCGTTGCTTGCAAAAACAGCACTGCTTGCGTCCTTGTATAGTGCTTTAATGATATCTATGATGTTGGTATCAAAATTGAATTTTCTCATTATTTGCCATAAGCCTTCATGCCAGACTCGATCGATGGTTACTACTTATAAATAATTGAAATGTTAATACTAATCCTGTATCAGTGAAATGATGACCTTACTTACTATGACTGTATAACTTTGACATCTGATGACTGACTGGTCTGACATCTGTGCTAGTCAGTTACAATTAATTGAAATGTGAATGCTTCTACTGTAGCACTGAAATAATGTCCTTACTTACTATGATTGTATAACTTCAACATCTGATGACTGACTGGTTTGACATCTGTGCTAGTCAGTTACCAATCTAGCCAGATACTAGCCAAGACTGACATGGTGTTCCAGGTTTTATGTAACAACTCAAACCAGACTGTCGAGTATCAGAAGCCTGTGTTGTTCATCAGAGGCAATCCCACAAAAGTGCTGGACCCCAAAGAGTGAACTACAGCTGGTCATTGGTACCCCAATTGCTGGGTCTGCCAATACTGATAAATACAGTGACCGTTGTCAGCACTATCAAGATTCGGAGATAGATGTAAGTGTCAATTAAGGCACTGACAGAATCCATATATGAACCAACAACCACTGTTTGTGATATGAAAAACATTTCTACAACAGTATTCCAATTATTGTAGAATTCAGTCAAATGATGACAGTAATCTGTAGTCACAAGACTAAGAAAAAAGTGATACAGTAATGTTGATTCCAGTATTCATTAACTTGACTATAAAAGAGGATATTGTCAAGATCCAGAAGTGTAAAGAACAATAATACTTATTAAAATTTCTAAAGGACTTTGTTTCAAGTAAATACATTTTTCAGAAGGAAAGACATTCCTACCAACACATTAGTTAAGAAATAACATTAATGCTGTTAGTATTTTGTGTATATTTTAATGCTCATTTCCAAGTAGCAGAAAAAGAAGATTAATGTAAATATTAAAGGATTATAATTGTACCTGAGGACTTATTCACTTTTTACAATTGTGTTTAAAGTAAATGTTCATTTATTTATTCCCTAGAAATTAATTGATCATAAGAAAGTCCCAGGGAGGAGACACCTTAAATCCTGGTACTAATTCTTCCCATCTGGGCCAGGATTTTCACAGTCTGACTTTTCTAATGATTTCCATACACCAGTGCTTATTTGTAAGACTGTGGTATTACTTTTAAGACCAGCACTCTTGAATGGCATACAATCCTGGTATCATCTGATACACCTGGATATCCATCTACTATCGTCTATAAAATACTTACATATAAACTTAAACTTAAAACAACCTCTCGTTACACGAATATGGATCTACTGTCCCGGTCATGCCGGGGAACGTAACAATGAAAGAGCACCCAAACAAGGTTCACTGGCCATGGATAAGGAAGAAATACTGAGGGCAATTCATGTTCGTCTATTAGAAAAACACACTGCAATCGATGAATCATCAAGGCTAAGATTGCTGGAAATCGGCATTAAACGTAAGACCAGCAGGGATGGACGTATGAGAGGACGCATTCGCCATGTCTACATCCAGTGCACAACAGGAACAATTAGCATTCATACCCTTCGAGATTTGCTGAGGGAGACTGATCACCTATGGGTTTGCCCGGAGTATAATGACGTCGATTCTGATGAACAATAACAATGCAATGGAAAAAGCGGCTGTATTGGATCCTATTCTTCTAATTCAACTAGCAAAACGTTTTGTCTTTCATTAAACAATCAATACCAAATCTAAGCAGACTGTTGATCATTATCTTAACTTATCGAAAACAACCATATACACATTAAAAAAAAAAATAACATGTAAAAATGTAACGCCCTAATAAAAACAAACAAGCAAACAGATAAAAACATATATTTTTTAAATACCTGCTAGTGTATCTTTCTAGACAAATAATAATTTAGTGTATGTTTAAACTTCTACTTATCGAAAACAAACACGAACAGATAAAATAATTTAGGTTATATATTTTAACACCCTAACGAAAACAGACAAAGACAAGGACAGACACACGGGGACAGATACACAGACACGTAAAAAATATACAGAAATTTTTTTTTTACAGAATACACTTAACGAAAACAGACACAGACATATAAACTTTATATATTTTTTAAATACAGAAACGACAGAGATATTTATATTTAATACAAACATATAAAACAGAATAACATACGTTTTTGTTGGTCTGGTTTCAGTGGCTGGTCTACAAACAATTGGTTTTTCAGAAGGTTGTTTCTTTTGGTTTCAAAACGGATGGTCTCGAGGTCTTTACTCGTCGAGTTCTGTTGCGTGAATGAGCGGTCTACAGGCTTTGTCTTAGATTATATCAAAGACTTGTCTCTCACAGATGCGCAGTGCGCATGCGTAGACGCGATAATGTCAGAGCTCGCGCGCGCGGCTTTGTTACAGTGGATAACGGTTTGAAGTTGTCAGAACGTTTGGAACCCGTTATCGATTAGGCAATTTAGAACCACGAAGTTTAATTGGATGCAGGTGCGCATGAAAAATTAGTTGGTCTCTCTGGTCAAGAAATAGTTAATGGCATTTTACTATCGAACTGTTGAACAAAGGAGGACATTTACAAAAATAGAACTACGTTTTTTAGTTAAGATATAACTGTGTGTCCGTGACACTGTTTGTATGTTAGTGTTCGTTTGTCCGTTTGTCTGTTTGTTAATGCAGTATGTAAAAATATATATTGTCAAACTAGATATTTTATTTGTGACAGTGTTTGTTAGTGTGATAGTATATAAATTAACACTTTATTAACCTTTAAAAAGCAACCTTTAAAAACCAAATGGATACTACACACATTGTTTATTTGGTATTGTTGCCTAAAAAATGAATAAGTCACGTGACTGAGTGATATTTGTTGTTAACTGTAAAAAGGCTCGTGACTGAGTGATTAACGAGTGGTTCTCATATTGTTGAAAACACGTCGCTGGGAGTCTCACGTTGTTGACAACAGGGGTTCTCAGATAAAAAATAACTGCGTATGAGTTTAATTTATCATTGTTAGCTCTGGATCCAAGATGGGTACATCCGCTCACAGCGCTGATAGCCGTGCCCACGGGCAGCGGGAAATCTGTCTTTGTACAGCGTTTCTTGCAACATATCCGAGATGTGATGGTACCTGCGCCTGACGAAATTATATGGTGTTATGGAGAGTGGCAGTCCATGTATAATTCGATGACGGGTATTCAGCTTATTGAAGGACTACCGGACATGGACCAATGGACAGGTGATGAGAAACGTCTGCTCGTTATAGATGATCTGATGAGTGAGACGTATGATAGAATAACTAAACTCTTTACAAAAGGCAGTCATCATCGGCATATTAGTGTAATGTACATTGTGCAAAATTTATTTGGCAAGAACAAAGAACACAGAACCATTAGTTTGAATTCTCATTATATAGTGCTTTTCAAAAATCCACGCGATGGTTCGCAGATTACGAATCTAGCCAAGCAGATGTACCCAGGTCGTATTGCCCGTGTCCAAGAAAGTTTTAAAGACGCGACGTCGGCCCCACACGGTTATTTGCTAATTGACCTTCGTCAGACAACACCCGACGCTTTACGATTACGTAGCCACATATTTCCACACGAACAACAAGTCGTCTATGTCCCCAAATAACGAGATGGGGATAAAGTGAGACGCCATGCTGAAATGCTGAAGTTTCTAGGTAGGGCCAAACCCCCAGCCATCAATGCTGTTATGAAAACAGCGTCACCCGATCTCGTAGGAACACACTGCGAGTGTTGTCACAACGTATTAAAAGGTACCGTTACACTGACACACCCTAAGAAGAGGAGTATGAGTCGTTACAAAAACATCCTGTGAGCGCTCACCAAGAAGACATCGCTCAAAAGACGAAAATAATTTTTACAAACTGGTGGTTTTTTAAGTGCGTTGTTAACCCCACTACTAGCCGTGTTAAAAGGGATCTTGTAGATGGCCAAGAAAATGATTTTGATGGACCCTGTTTGTTAGAGGCTCAAAAACCTTATAGAACCCCAGACGCTCTAAGAGATAACTTGGGAGAATTGGACACTCAAATGCAACTAGTCTTGGAGCGAGAAGATTTACCGATTGGTGACAAAGCTAGATTATATCAGCGAACACTGCAGCGTTATTTACTCGACTAGAGCAGTACAGTCACGTGCCTCTAGGTCTCGTGGACATTAAGTCTCCACTTAACGAGTTGAGCTCGAAGCCTCCCATCGATCAACCCACTGTACTTAAAGACGAGGTCGTGGACAAAACTCTTCAGTCCCCACCCGAACAAGTCACACCCACTCATCGAAAAAGGTGGTTGCCAGTGAATCGCGAGAAACATCGTCGTATTCGCTCAGAAGAAGGAAAAAGACAAAAACTTCAAAGTGAGAAGCATGGCCAAAGAAGTGAATAAGATTTTAAAACAACATTACTACGACCCGAAGCTACCTGGATCTTATGGCGGAGTCGGTGCCTTGCAACGTAGTTCCAAACTTACTCGTAACAAAATTGAAGAGTGGTTAAGCCATCAGGATACGTACACCTTTCACAAACCGGTGCGTATAAAATTTACAAGACGCGTGATCATCGCTGGTGGTATCGATCAACAGTTCCAGGATAATTTAATAGACTTGCGGGGTTTAAAAAATTCAACAATGGGTTTTCCTATCAAGTGACGTGTATCGATGTGTTTAGTAAATTTGCGTGGCCTGTTCCGTTGAAAAACAAAACTGGGAAAGCTTTAGTAGCAGCGGTGAAGACCTTTTTTACCAGTCGCAAGCCTTTATCACATCGAGTCCATTTTGCAAGAACGGCGAGGTGTCAGGGGTGTTAAAGAGTATTTAGTCAAATGGTTCGGTTATAACTCGTCATTCAACAGCTGGATTTCCGCCAAATAACTAGCGAGATATCGAGATTGATGGAGATAGAAGATGTGAGCACCCCAGTTTTGCGGTCACCCCCTCCCAAGGCCACAAGAACCTCGGTCTGGCTTTTTTTGGGAAACTAGTCCCGCTGCTAGAGATCGTTTTCATCTGTCAGATGATCGTTATATACTACTCGTCAAAAGTCAAGGGCTACCCTATTATTTTCAATACACTTTGATATAAGTGCATAGAATGATTAAATGAAGGAAGTTTTTAGTAAAAATTAGGGGAATATCGTCCTCTGACAGTCCGCTATGAACGTTAAGCATAAAAACAACTCACGGACAACCATGGTGATCACGTGCAATTTGGTTTGCTGACCATATATTCACATTTTTAATCTGTTTTTTCAAACTTCCGTAGAACCAAACAGGTAAAGTAATCGTGCTGATTGACATTCCACGTGCAATGGCGACTTTTCGTGAACAGAGTTCACTCTTAATTTGTTTTACAATCAGCAGACTTAGGGTAGTTTCATCACTTGCAAAAATCATGCCACCGAGAAGAAGTCTTGACACCTTACAAAGAATGAGGGCTATAGCGTGGGTTGAAAGTGGTTTATCTGTCCGTGAGGTTGCTAGACGGCTTGCAGTGTCACACTCTACTATCCAAAGAATTTTGGAGAGACTTCAGGCCACAGGAAGTGTGGAGGATTGCTACCGGCCAGGTCGCCCTAGATGCACCAATAGACATGATGACCGTTACATCTTGTTGTCAGCCCTGCGCCATCGAACAGTGACTTGTTCCACACTAAGATGTCAGCTGAGACAAACTGTAAACGTTAATGTCAGTCAAAGCACAATTCGCAGACGTTTACATGAATTTGGACTGGCTGCTCGACGTCCTGCAGTCAGAATCTCTCTTACTCCTGCTCATCGCAGAGCCCGTGTTGCTTGGTGTCGCGAGCACATCCGATGGACAAGGCAACAATGGAGTCAAATTCTCTTCACTGATGAATCTCGCTTCACTGTTTCATTCAATGATGGCAGGATTCAAGTTTGAAGACGACCAGGAGAGCGATTTACTGATGACACAATTCGAGAGGTGGATCGTTATGGTAGGGGTTCTGTCATGGTCTGGGAAGGCTTCTACAGACACGACAGGACCCCACTCTACATCATCCAAGGCAACTTGGCCGGCCCAAGATACCAGAACGAAATCTTGAGACCAATTGTTCAACCTGCTCTGGAGGCCATAGGTGGTCATGCCATCCTCCAAGATGATAACGCTCGACCCCATCGAGCTCGTGTGGTGAATGAGTTTATTCAGCTACATGGGATCATCAGGATGGCGTGGCCAGCTCATTCACCTGACCTTTCTCCGACTGAGCACCTCTGGGATGTCCTTGGTCGAAGACTGTCAACACATCACCCCCTGCCAATGGATGTTGCACAGCTGACTGCATTTCTGCTTCAGGAATGGTAAGCTGTTCTTCAGGATACTCTTCGGACCCTTGTGGACTCGATGCGTCTACGCTGTCTTGAATGTCTTGCTGCAAACGGTGGTCATACCCGATTTTGAAATGTCTATTTGTGCAATATCTATTGTGTGACTTTGAAAAGGTGAGTGACACACTTCACAGCTTCATTGCGTTTGAATGTGTGTTTCCATTTCTTTACGTGACATGTCAATTTGGTATTCAATAAATGCCGTTTTGACTGATACCAATTACGTTTATATCAGATTTGTTTTATGGTTTCAACCAAGCTATTTCTAAGTGGCCCTTGACTTTTGACGAGTAGTATATATGTCGTCATCGGGGTCTCGTTATTCAATCTGAGTCGGAGCAACGCCGAGGGACCGGACGGCAAGTTTTGGATCGCCTTAATGAGCAGTTGTTTGGGTTACATGTTACCTAACCCTAAGATAGGATGAGTTTTTACGTGACTTTACCAAGCAATGCCTCGATGAAAATATACCCGAACAATAACGCCGGTCACTTTTTCGTCAAATTTCCACAGACTATAGACTTGACTTCACGTTACGAGGATGGCTTGGTTGAGATTCAATTTCCCAAAAGTTATTATAACGTTCTAGAGGATAAAGTATGGATACATTACTTCCCCAAAAAAGACGACGAGTCTATACTACTCACGTTACCCGCCGGTCTATACACGTCACCCGATACGCTGATCGATGAGTTGAATCGTTTGCTTTTAAGCACGGATGTGAATGAAAAAGCCCGAGTTAGAATCCATTTTAACAATAATAAGGCCACTTTGAATCTGTATGAACAGGGGGCTGAAGTTAGAATTAGCGAGACGTTGAAACACGTGTTAGGCTTACCTTCCTCGCTTGCCACAGACATTGACCCAATACTACGAGGAGAGACTGAAGTACAAATGGATAGCGACATGAAAAATGTCTACGTGTACTGCGACCTCGTAGCGGCGAGACCGGTTGGGGATGCCTCTGTTCCTTTGTTAAGGATTGTCCCTATTTTGGACAGGACTACCGCTTCGGTTTTTAGGATTTTCGACAAACCACACTACGTACCCTTGAGCCGTTTTTCGTTTGAAGCTGTGGCAATCCTTTTAACTAATGACCAGGGTAAGACTATCCCATTCACGAGCGGAACTTCGGTGTTGACAATCCACTTCCGAACTCACAGACGGTTTGATTTTGACTAGAAAAAAAAATGGTCAGACATGTACCAATACGACGAAAACCCAAAATGTATGAGGAGTTTTACTGCAACCAAGCTGGACACGGGATGCCAGTGTTTATCGGAGGCAGAAGTCAAAGAGGACATGGCTTGGGAAGTTTTTTCAGCGGGCTCGGTCGCATGGTTCTCCCGTGGTTAAAAACTGGAGGTAAAGCTTTACTCAGAGATGGGGTTGACACCGGTCTACAGGTGGCGAGCGACGCGTTAGCTGGCAGAAATATTGGTGAGTCATTTCGTGATCGAGCCAAAGAATCGGATCAGCGTTTATTACAGGGAGCGGTTGACCACCTTCACCACTAACCAATCGGGTAGCGGTCTTAGCAGAAAAAAGAAAAACGAGAGCTGCCCCACCTGGCGAGCCGAAAAGAATAAAACGCCCTTCTCATTCCCACCAGAACAAGCGATGGTACTCTGATATGTTTGAATGATGGCGCTTATTCACCCAAGCTCGTGCGAGTGTCTTCACAGTAGTCTAGATTTGTTTAGCGTGCCACCAACGCAGACAGCCGTAGAAGAGGGTCAATTTGTGCAGATACATCCGTTGGCCGCCTTAGCCCCCCGGAGCCCCGGTGGAATTTGTTATATCGGGGAACGGTGAAGAATATCTAGATTTGTTCAATACTTTTCTGCGCGTGCGCGCCAAAATCATGTTAGCTAATGGTAAAAAAATTACCCACTGATGCAGAGGTGGCCCCGGTCAACTATTACCTGCATAGTTTATTCTCCCAAGTCGACGTTTCCCTAAACGATACGCTGATTACACCCAGCGAGAACACCTATCCTTATAGAGCTTACCTGGAAGCCACGTTGAATTACGGGGAGGAAGCAAAGCGAGGTCATATGACAGCGGCTCTGTTTTACAAAGATACCCCAATTTTTATTACGGAAACAAGTGGTGATAATAACAACGGACTAAGACTGCGTCGACATATAGCGGCTGGCTCTCAGGACATTGATATGATGGGTCGGTTACATTCAGATATCTTTGCTCAAGATCGCTATATGTTAAACTCACGAACTGTAAAGATGCGTTCAACGTGCTGGGAAAAACCACGCTGGTGGTTATAAATCTATTATAACTTATGCGGCTCTGGTTATGCGGGAAGCCGAATTAAACCCCGCCGTCTCTCTAGCCCACGAGAAAGCCTTGTTGCGAAGTAATGCCAAGTACCCTTTGAAACGAGTTGTGCTAAAAACTTTCTCTATTCCTAGAGGCATGCTATCGCACTGTAACGTACTGTTTATGCGTGATGTGAAAACTGGCAGAGTGAGCGTGTCGTTTATCACCTGGACGGTGTAATGTTGCGGTGTTGATGTAGGTCACCAGCGTGAGGCGCTGCCAGGGGGTAATATGGTCACTAACACAAAACAGCATACCTGTTATTAGATGTGTGGTACTGATATTATGATGTGCTGAGTGTGGGTGTAGACGAGAACGCGAATGCTTGAAGCTCTTAGTAAAGTCGATAATGCATCCATACACTCGCATGCAGTAGACAATGATGTTTGAAGACTGCTAGCACGTTTCAAACATTTATTCACGAAACTGACGGTAGCATCAACAGGAACAGTCAAATTGACAAGATCAAAGACTTCACATAAATACGGAATGACTGTTAAATGTCTGGTAATCTAAGGCTTGAATCATACATCGATTAGGACATACTCAATCATCATCTGTCCTTATGTTACAGTTTATAATGTAGCTTCCATACCATTTACTCAGCGCGTCAGGTACTTAATTAACTCCGTCGTCCAAAAAACGAGCTCCTAAATTGCGTAGCAATAATACTTAAGGTTGTTATTTAACTGGCATAGCCCGCCAGGTATATTAACTCTTGCTGAAAAATATTGGCCGTAATACAGGGCCTCAATATGTAGACAGCTGTGTATCCTTCGTTAGCAGGCACGATCAAACCATGCTAAACCTATATACCGCCAACCTGCGGCGTCCACAATAATCTATCATCATCATTAGGCTTCTGTTCAATAGAAGACACATAGTCTCATTTGGCTAACACAAGAAGCAAGAAGGAATTCAGTCTCTCAAGATCTGTGAGCCTCACTCGCAGATAGGTAACTTCAAATGTTCTGCAACCAAAGGCATATTAATAAGAATGTCTCTTTACCTTTTACAGAATCCTCCGGATACACAATTAATAACTGTCGTCACTCTTGACGAACAGGTAATCTCTGGGGGAAAAACATTGACATTTCAGTCATATCAAAGACTTTCCAATCCCCACGATGATATGGAGAAAATCACAACGGACATCATGTCCGACAGCCCAAAACACACTCTTCCTGGCGGAAGTTCCCTCAGTTTGCGCTCAGAACTTGCTCATGCCCAGACAGCATAAATCTGAGCATCGTTAAGACAGATCAACGACAATGATTGAAAGACAGGGAAGATAACCCTCAAACAACCTGTCATAGAAGTTAAAACCCAGTTCTCCAACTTTGACCAACAAAAGTATTAAATAGATTTACCTTTTATGACTCCGTCAAAAACGACTGCAACAGACTACCGCACCCCCGTATAAAAAAATGACCCATTTAAAAAATAATACATCAATGAGCAAGATACCACAAGCTCATGACGCATGAATAATGCGCCAATGAAAGAATCAACCTAATGTCAGGTTGAATCGACGCACAAATAGAGCGTCTGGAGAGAATCAAATCATCTCACCAAATAAGAGAAAATATATTCGGAAAGGTACCATCAAAGAAACCTCAGTTGCTGGCGATACTAACAAAAATTACATACCTATCAAAAAATTATGCAATACTATAATTATAGCAATGACAAATGACAATCTATCTCGAGAAGTCATATCAATATACAAATTACAATGTTATACTATCAATATATGTAATAGATGGACATGACCAAATTTGTTAAATTCCTTACACATTATCTAACAATAGAAGTATATTATATACAAATAAGGGCTGCGATCTCTGGAATAAATGTAAGGTATGACATCATCATGGTTCTCACAAGCGCTCCGTACTTGGTACTAGTTTGCACTGAGAACTATATAAATGACACAATTAGTAACATGCTATAAAGCACTATAGTCACTACAAAATTATTTAAGTATTATATGTTGCCATTTTAAAATTTTTCCTTTTCTTATTTTTGACCTTTATTTTATGTTAACACAACCTTCCACATTACACCAAAGATAGCAATAGAGAAAGAAAACAATCAATTTACTAATCTAAGGTGAAACAAACGTGTTAATGTATATTATGAACAGACATGAGTCTGGAAGTGTATCATGAAATCTAGGACACAAGACTTAAGTGGAATCATGTGGGCATCTGTGACGAAAGTACTGAGATTCTGTCTTTCAAATTCTGGAACATTCAATTTGACAACAATGTTCCATATAATGTCAATAAAGTGGTTATAAATTCTGGCCATGTTAGTTGAGTTCTTAGATGGTTTCATTCAAGATTTTCATCGTGTCAATTGGTGTTGCTTTACGCGAATGCGGGTTGGGGTAGAAAAACGTGTGAGAAAACATTTGAAAGTTGCAATTATATTGAACTTGTAATTCCATTGACGTGATAAGTCGGTTCATTGAGTCCATACATTTATTCACAGTGATACATACATGATGATCAATTCCAATAGGGTAGAGCGTAAGTCCATATAAGTCATGCATAAATTAATCAACAACGTAGACTGCTGGTTATGTGTCAATGTCCGTTATGAGGATACAATGCAGTATTGTCGTCAGAACATCACAGCTATATGCACGAGCAGATAGACATGGCTACCTGCCGACAGTGAGACTGCGAGTCTGAATAATTCATAAGAATTTTGACGATTATTCTTCTCCTTCCGAGAATTCTAGTTAAATACTAACCTCCATAATTTCCCTCTCAGATAGAGTTCTAGGACTGACCCTGGTCCATCATAAATACACATATAAATGGCTATATCATGCCATCGAATTGGAAGGTTAGAAAAAACGCAGCTATTCAGCTTTGCGGTCAAGTACAAAAGGGTAGCGTTTCTTAGTTACCGACTGTGTCCTAAACAACGCTATACACGTCATAATCGATCGTGTATGAAGCGTTCAGTAATTGAAACATCTATCGCAATATATTAAATGTCTTAACCTTTACAATTGCACGTCTGGTAACCTTTAGCAGACGGCGTTAATATCATATACCGTAACAATTCCCTGTACACCGGGGAAAAAAAATCGATAGATTTTTTTTCAATATCTATCCGACTTAACAATTTTTCAAAAAAATTTAACACAATTGTGACATATAGCCGACGATGTTCTGAGTAGAACCGTGTTGCGGTCGTGTCAACTAACTATTTGTCATCTAACATAAATCACATTATATATCAATATTATACATATTATTATATCAACTAAATAAATGTCCAATGTTAATAGTGAATGATAAAATTAAATTAAAGTAAGGTCTGTCGTATTAGTATGTCATATAGGAATTAATTTGACTAATTAAAATTAAATTAATTAATTAAATTAAGAGTTAAATTATTAAGGTTCTAATGTAACGCGATGTTATGAGAGAAGAAAAAGACAAAATAAGTGAGAAGAAATAGAAAGAAATTCGAATATAAGTTTTAACTTAATTGTGTGTGTTAAGTGTGAGTGAATAATAACTATCTAATTTAACTAACTAAATAATGTATAGGTACATTTAAAAAAAATTAATCTAATACTTGTGTGAGATTTATTTTCTCTTTTCATAATTTCTTCTTTTTATATTTCGTTCTCTTTTTTTGTTCTTTCATTTCATTTTTTTTCTCACATTTCATTTTATTGATAATAATTCAATTAAGAAGTTAAGTTAACTAATTAATTAGTATAGGATATGATGATCCATCCGTAGTCTTGATCCTGATGAATTCTTTTAGGCAAAAATGTTCAAACGTTTACGTTGGAAAGAAATGTCATTTATCCCAGCATCCAAGAATTAAGTGCACCTAGGATAATAAGTTCGACTTGTCGTCAGATATTGTTCCATGATTGATCAATGATATTCGTATATCGTGTATGGACATTAGACGAAGTTCGAATGTCAGTATATATACCTTGATTGTCTTGTAGTTCAATTCTGTGATGCATATAGTGTATATAAAGTTTAAATTGAAGGCAAGGTTAGTTCCTTTATAGTTGATACTTCGTTCAATCCAATGTAGTGCTGATTGAAATAGTTTAAGAGTGTCAATGTTGATTATTCGTCGTCAATAGGATTACGTGACAATGCATCTGCCACACAATTTTCAGTGCCAGGAATATGTTCAATGGAGAATTCAAATGGCTGTAGGATGATTGAATATCTGGCGAGTTTCTGGCTTTTATGATTCGATCGACGCAAGGATGCTACAGCACGTTGGTCCGTCTGTATGGTGAAGGGAGCACCGAGCAAGAATTTTTCAAGTTTGGTTATTGCCCAGATCACAGATAAAAGTTCCTTGTCGACTGTTGAATACTTTGTTTCTGCCGGCTTCAGCTTTCTTGATATGTATAAGGTAGGATGTAGAATGCCATCATGGTTCTGGAGCAGGCATGCACCAATGCCGTAGTTACTAGCATCTGTTCGTAAGAAAAATCTTTTGGAAGCATCGGGAAGTCTTAAAATTGGTTCATGCGAGAACAAATTTATAATTTTGTTGAAAGTTTCATTGCATGTACCAGTCCATGTCACCTTCACCGGCATATCTTTTTTTTAACAATGAAGACAATACAGCCGTGATGGATGACAAGTTTGGTATGAATCTACTGTAATATTGAACAAGTCCTAACAAACTCCTGACCTGTTTCTTCGTCTGAGGAACTGCTATGTTTAGAATTTTGGAGACTGTACTAGGTAACGTTCGGATATATCCCGATCCAATGATATGTCCCAAAAAGGTTATCTCATTACACGCGATTTGCACCTTTGTAGGTTTAGCAGTTAGATGATAATTCCTTAGAGTATCGAAAACATATCTAAGTCCCGAAACATGTTCCTCAAACGACGAACTAAACAAGCATATGTCGTCAATATATGTAATAACGTCTGGTCTACCTGATAAAATTTGTCGCATCAGGCGAATGAAGGTAGCTGGCGCATTAACAAGCCCAAAAGGCATCACATTCCACTGGTATAGACCTTGTGGAGTGGAAAATGCAGTGTAGTACTTAGCCTTTTCGGTCAGTGGTATCTGCCAATAACCTTTAGTTAAGTCTATCTTACTAAATATAGTTGCGTTGGATAGACGTGGTAGTAAGTCGTCAATAAGTGGATGTGGTTCGCTGTCAACTATAGTCTTAGCATTTAATTTTCTATAATCAACACATAGTCTGATGTTATTGTCCTTCTTCCGGACAATCACTAATGGAGAAGAGAATGGCGAATTACTAGTCTCAATGATTCCCAGAGACAACATCTGTTCAAGTTCCTTAGTAGTTTTAGCAAGGAAATGTAAAGGAACAGAATAGGGATGTACACGAATAGGTGTATCATCATTGAGAGTAATGTCATGACTGATAGCCGATGTGCGACCCGGAACGTCGGTCAACACATCTGGATAAGATTGTAATAGATTAGCAATCTGTAGACGCTGTTGCGGTGTAACCGTTGAAGAGATGGTTACATCCCGCCAAGATTCAGTAGGTTGAACTACTGGTACAGGTAACGGTAACTGTACCTCAGGAAAAGAAGATTCTTCTTCCTGGATGACAGATAAGTTAGAATAATGACAAGTGGATACTGTGTTGTCATCTAGTTCATGAAAAATTGACTGTAAGTGTTCAGGACGTGTATGAAATTGCTTGAGCATGTTAATATGAAATATCTTTTTGTGTCCCTTGATATCTAAGACGTAATCAACGTCGGAAATTTTATCAATGACTTTGTAAGGACCATTCCAAGATATCAATAATTTATTGTTATTGTGAGGAAGTAACACATAAGCTTCGTCGCCTGGGAATAATTGGCGTAATCGTCGAGACCTATTTTGTAGAGATCGAGCCTTAGCTTTTGCAGCCTCAGAAGAAGCTGTTGCCAACTGGCAAGACTCAATAATGTTCTTCCGAAGATTAATTACGTACTCGTAAGATGACTGAGTGTCCTGAGTCATCTCCTCGTCAATTAATAAGTTTTTTATTAGTCCCATAGGACCTCTTGGGGGAGCACCAAAAACTAATTCAAAGGGAGAGAAGCCAGTTTGTTCATGCGGTACCTCCCGATAAGCAAATAGAACAGCTGGGAGTGCTCTGTCCCAGTCATGAGGGTGCTTAGCAGTAACCTTATGTAGTAGTTGTTTAAGTGTACGGTTAAGTCTTTCAACCGCACCATTACTCATCGGATGATAAATACTACTTAAATTCCTATCAATGTCCCAAGTTTTCATGACTTCCTTCATGGTGTCAGATATAAACTGTGACCCATGGTCTGATAAAAGTTTTCTAGGAAACCCTATTCTAGAAAAGATGAGATGTAGTGCATCAGCTACATCTGTGGTAGTGGTGGTCTTTAATGGGATAGCTTCTGGCCATCGTGTGCACAAATCAATGCACGTAAGGACGAATCTATGTCCTCTGGCCGATGGTAGCAATGGACCAATAATGTCTATTGCCATCTTGTCAAAAGGTCTCACTGAGATATCGCAAGCCTGAATAGGCGCCGTGTGAAAAGCTCCACGTGCTTTCACTTCTTGGCATGTAGTACAGGAACGTACATACTGCGAAATATCTCTTGACACCCCTGGCCAAAAGAATGAAGACAGTACTCGAGATCGTGTTCGAGTATATCCCATATGTCCAGCACAATGTGAGTCATGTGCATGTTGAAGAATGTACCGTCTAAAAGTATATGGGACCATAACTTGTTGTTTCATTTGTGATTTGTCATTAAAACATCTAATCAATATGTCATTTTTAATAACAAAACAATGTTTGTTATTATTACCTGAGGATAGATTGTCAACTTTATCAACCAACTTAAAAAATTTTTTTTAAAGATTTATCCTCTTTTTGTTTGGTTGCAAATGTTTCCCTGTCAATAGGTGAATTGACTACAAACTCCTCTTGTTGTCTGCATCCATCTTATTATCATCAACTTTCTCCATGAGTTGAGTCTGCGCTCTAGTCGTCACGGCGTTTCCAGTGCATAGGTTATGTTTCTCCCATTCTATAATCTCATCTGGAGTACAATCTTTACTGCCGTGTATACGACCGACCATCAGATCAGCTATAGGCTTTTTTAGCATACATACTTTTACATTCCCTGTGAAAAAAGGAGTGTTAACATGAATAATAGCTGTGGGGTAAAACTCTATTGTTCCACCAAAAGTCATGCAACGGACATATTCCCCTGTTGCACAGCTAGGATGTACCAGCGACTGTCGTACACCAATCGTTGTGGATCCCGAATCCCTCAACACTGAGACGACGGATCCATTAACTAATCCTCTGTTAAAAATTAATAGGCCTGTTCCATCGTTGACTGCAAGACCTACCTCTGGTGTAATATGTCCGCAGTTAAGCACTGTTTCTTTCGCCTTCTGAAAAATAAGATTGCATTGTTGGCAACTATTTGCCACATTATAATTAATAGCAAAACATGCAGCAGAAGACTGTGTTGTGTTATTTTCAAGTGGGACCTGAGCTATAGGGGTAGTATTATTTGTAACTGCCGCCCCTGTATTATGGTTGTAATGAGATGATCCCCGAGAATGAGATCGATTCCGAGTATAATTGTTAGAATTATCTCGTCGTCCTCTATAGTAACTATTATCTCGATGTCTCGAGCCATGATTATTACCATTCCAGTTATTATTATTATTGGGAGTATATGATCGATTATAATTAGTGTTATGTTGACCATTGTGGTAGTTTGTTTGAGGTGAATACTTTCTATCTCGTGATCTACCTCTGTTGAACTCATTTTTATTGTTGAAATCATTATTATGTCCCTTCTGAAAGTTAACATTGTGATTTCTTTGGAACCTGCTTCTGTCTACACTGTGATGTCTTTGTTTGTTATTATGATTGTAGGCCATATTAGACGCCACAGGTAGAGGTTCTCTTAATGAGGAGTTAGAAATGGTTGCATTCGGATGTGCCGAACAGTAGTTTAAAGAAAAATTTTTCTAACTCATCCATAGTACCTGGTTTACGCTCCTGCAAATATGCAAAAAATGGCTGGCTAACCGAAGATAATACCTTATCCCGCAGTAGTAAATCAACTAATTTGTCGTATGATTTGTTGACTTCTGCCAGTTCAACCCATCTATTAAATGTATTGCGTATGTTCGCAATGAATCCTGCAAAATCCCTTGGAGATTCAGGTAAAATTCCCTTAAATTTCAACCTACAGTGTTCCTCGTCCAGGTGAAACCTTCGTAAAAGCAAGGACTTAATAGCACCGTAGTTATTTGCTATTGATGGGTCAGCATTTTGAGAAGCTGTCAATGGTTCTCCAACCAAGAATTCATTTAATTTGAGTACCCATGACTCTTCAGGCAAATGGTTAGATTTGCAAGTCTGTTCAAAACGTGCCAGGAACGATGAAAGGTCGTCGACGTTCAAGTTGAAAATGGGTAATTTAAAGTTGTAGAAGTGTTTAGTTTGGCTGGATGACGATCCATTTTGTGCGTTATTATTCTGGTTTGCATCAGCATTTTGTGCTTGTAATCTTGCTGTCTCCAATTTAATACGCGCCAATTCCATTTCTTGTTGTAAAATAATTTCCTCTCGTTTCAATTTATTCTCTTCTTCCTGTCTGGAGATTGCTCTTTGCTCTTCTCTTTCACGTTGAGCAATCTCTCTCAATTTATTTTCCTTGTCAATTTGCTTCATCTCAAGTTCTGCTTCCTCTTTCCTTAATGCAGCTTTTTTTCTCTGCTTCTTTTCTTTCATATTTTTCCAGTTCTGATTCAGCAAACTGACGAAGTTCTTGAGATTTATAACCATATTCCCGACCAATTTTAACGAAATGGTCTATAGTAAGCATTTTGACTTTTATCTGTAAGTAATTATTGATAATTACTGATTAAAATAGTCAATAGTAGCTTCAGAGTAATTATTATACTTACTCAACTTAGAAATATTCAATATAAGTAATCACAATAGTACTGAACTTAATGTCTAAGTTCAACTAATAGACAATATTTTGTAACAATATTGTATCTAAATAATACTATATCATAAATAGTTATGATATCTGTTAAATATAATGTAATTATATCACACAATTAATCTCAATATCCAATAATGTTGGGTATAATTCCTAGTAATTATATTGTTCAAGGTACTAAGTCACTCTCTTAGTACCAGAAAAGTATATTAAATAATATACAATGGGTCTATTACCTCAAAGGTAGCTATAAGATTATTTTATTTTGTCAATATATATATTATATTATTATGCCCTAGGCATCTATTATAAATTGTAGTGCTACTTTCTTGGACTATCACTGCATAATTATGCAATGTCCCATATTAACCTTAATTATCAGAAAAAATTAATTAAATTAAATTACAAGTGTATTATTGCATATAATATCATATTATTAATGTAGTATTAATATATATTATGAGGACAAACAAAACAATGATGCAACTAAGGGGTACAAACAATGTTAAGACGCAAACAAGACATTTTCACAATTAAAAATGAATTTATGAACTAAATAAAACAAGCGGAAATGTCACAGACCAAATGAAGGGTCAAGGTCTGACCCGAGGTCAACTGAATATTCAAAGTACACACACAAAAAAAAATGACTGCGAAAAATGATGACGTCACAGGACTCATAACGGACGAAAATTTAACAATCATAAAATAAATGATAGTCAGAGGAGACTGGACGAATAGTAACGAACATGGTACAGAACTGAATAAAATTATTAACTGAGTACGAATAAAATACACCAATTATCTACGGGACAGTACAGCTAACGCAAATCGTCAAACGATAGCAGATTTGGACAACAAGTCCAATGTCAAACCTCAATGGGGTTTCCAAAGGTGCAATCGTTTAACTGCCCTAAGAAACGACCGAAATCAATTCAGGCATCGTGAGAGCCGCAGAATTTAATTTCAGTTCATCCTCCCTACCTCCCACGAATTAACAACAAATACATACGATGGAAAACAAATTTAACATATATACATGAAAATACATAGACATGCCTGATCAAAGCAAAATGGACTCAGCACTGTTATTTATCGACCGACAAAGGTCACACTTAAATGACTTATCTTTTGTGTTGCTTAGATCAGTGCTAGAGGTCGTCAACAGCTAGGCTAAAGCCCCTGACTGTCTGCTCCGTAGTCCATATCATGTATTTGCTTCAAATGGCTCATGTTTCCCCTGGTTAGACTTAGAAACGGCTTGATTTCTCCGACAGATCACGTACACGACTTTCGGTGACGTCACGTTGTTAGGGATTATACTGAGTACTGCGTCATAGGTCATAATTCAGCACATCATGTGATCGTCCTTCAAATGTAAACAATTGTTAATTTCCGAATTTTTTTTCGATCCCCAATCAATGGACACCATCTGTTGAAGGCGATCTTCTCTGTTGTTCTGGAACATTCAATTTGACAACAATGTTCCATATAATGTCAATAAAGTGGTTATAAATTCTGGCCATGTTAGTTGAGTTCTTATATGGTTTCATTCAAGATTTTCATCGTGTCAATTGGTGTTGCTTTACGCGAATGCGGGGTGGGATAGAAAAACGTGTGAGCAAACATTTGAAAGTTGCAATTATATTGAACTTGTAATTCCATTGACGTGATAAGTCGGTTCATTGAGTCCATACATTTATTCACAGTGATACATACATGATGATCAATTCCAATAGGGGTAGAGCGTAAGTCCATATAAGTCATGCATAAATTAATCAACAACGTAGACTGCTGGTTATGTGTCAATGTCCGTTATGAGGATACAATGCAGTATTGTCGTCAGAACATCACAGCTATATGCACGAGCAGATAGACATGGCTACCTGCCGACAGTGAGACTGCGAGTCTGAATAATTCATAAGAATTTGACGATTATTCTTCTCCTTCCGAGAATTCTAGTTAAATACTAACCTCCATAATTTCCCTCTCAGATAGAGTTCTAGGACTGACCCTGGTCCATCATAAATACACATATAAATGGCTATATCATGCCATCGAATTGGAAGGTTAAAAAAACGCAGCTATTCAGCTTTGCGGTCAAGTACAAAAGGGTAGCGTTTCTTAGTTACCGACTGTGACCTAAACAACGCTATACACGTCATAATCGATCGTGTATGAAGCGTTCAGTAATTGAAACATCTATCGCAATATATTAAATGTCTTAACCTTTACAATTGCACGTCTGGTAACCTTTAGCAGACGGCGTTAATATCATATACCGTAACAGTAGGGCTTAATCCCGTTTCTTTGTCTAAAACCCATGCACGTTGCATCAGAATGATCTAAGGTTCTGATTGGCTGAGAGCTAACTGCAGTTGAAATGCAGAGCTCCCATTGGCTTAGAACCACGCCGCGCATATGACGTCATAAAGTCGGCGCGTGGGGTCTTGATAATAAATACGCCCGAATTTCATAAGTTCGGTCTCTAAAAATTAATTGCCAAGCCGCGTTCCTGATTCAAATTATCGATTGCCTTCAGTGGGAAAATTCGAAATATGGTAAGCAGAATTTTCGTGGTAACTTTATTTAATTTTGTCTAAGCCTAGGCCGAGAAGTAACGTTTCTTGGGAAGTTTTAGTTTAATTTAATTCTTAACTCCAGAGCCATCAATACTATCCTGGTGATAAGACTTGAGAGACCTAATAGGTCCAGTTAATTTTCTTATTGAATGAATAGCGTTGTCTAGATGGTTTAGATGTTGCGAGGTTACGGCCATGCTTGGATTTATTTCAAAAACAGGTCTGCAGAGAAACCCGCATCTGCGAATTTTATTTATTTACAGAATAGTCGGGAGTCTGTGTATTTGTGATTTTATTGAGAATGTAATGCTACAAGTTAATTATATTATATAGTTACCCATCTATCTGTAAGCATGGGAGTGATAGAGGTATTACTTGGAGCACGTGGGTGCGTTCATTACGGTATATTTATTTGATACGATGTTCAGAGGGACGAGGGGGAGAGAAGCACGTGGTCATAAAAATGGTAACCACGTGTTTGTAACTACTGAGATTTAATTGATAACCATTATGGATAACTCCTAGGCATGTTTATGCTAGCATCTAAAAGGGTTATATGTTATTGATTGTGCATTATTGTTCTGTGTAGTCAGACGACGTGAAATATAATTTTAAAGGGAGTTATTTTGTATTACATTTTATGTGATCTAATTTTTCTGAACGGGATATTGATGCCTAGAGATATTTTATTTTGTGTTAAGCATTATGGCTGCATGTTGTCAGCGCGAGAAGTGGGCCTTAGTATTTTTGGACAGGTCAGTCCTCAGTGGGAAAAAAACGGTTGTGGTTGTAACCAGTCAGGCAGAACCCTAGGTCAGACGATCTGGGTCAGCCATTGTTTATTTTGGGCTCAGGTAGAGATGGGAGAGAAGGGAGCTCAGTGGGGGAGCGGACTTTGTTGGCATGATTTTGTATGGTAATAGGCTAACGGGAGAGAGTAGGGGAGTTATATGTTATTAGAAATGTATTATTTACGTGTTGTTTAGCTGTTGTGTTTTTTTTTTGTCTAACAGCAGGTAGCGCGGCTTTTTTTTTGAGGGAGCAGAGCGGAAGTTGCAATAACTTCCTCCCGGCAAAAAGATTGGCATCTCAGACGCAGGGTTTGAGATCTTGCCAGAGGAGGACGAAGAAAAGAGAACAAACCCGTTTTCCAGGCAGGGGAAGACATTTCTCTAGTGGAAATAGCATTCGTGGGAAAATCCATGAGCGCTAAGCTCGTTCTGTTACACACGCAAAATTGGCATGCTGCCAGCGTCGTCGTAATTATTTCATTTCGTCCCGGCCATAATAACGCCAAAGGCCTGAACCCACAGGAGGGAGAGGGCAGGTAACTCCAGAGGTGTTTGGAGAAACCAGCTACCTATTCCAATTTCCAGAATCCAGTGGGGTCCTTTTTTAAAACCTTAGTCATCAGTTCCAGAATGGTGGAGAGAGAGAGGGTGACCATACTCTCCACAGAAGTCGTCGCAGTGTTGTCCCAAGTATAGCAGATGACAGCTGCTGACGTTTTTTGACGAGTTAATTGTGTAGCACTGTGCAAGAGATGTCAGGATAGGATGTGTAGAAACAGAGTCTGCGCAGAGTTGGTGTAGACACTTTGTAGTTGTTCCAGCGGACTGTGCACTTAACATTTAATTTAGAATAGTTGTTGAAGTGGAGAATTGACATCTGAAACCCCACCTAGGGCATTGTGGTTTATTTTGTTTAATCCTAACTTCTGTCCCCATACAGGTTGCCTTTTTGAGGGAGAAGGGTTGGGGTTGATGCATTTTAACTGTGCTTGATTGTTGTTTTCAGGTGTGCATCCTCGCACTTTATGTATGGGACATGCATATGTTTGTTTGTTTATAGGTGTATAATAAACTTGTATAAATTGTAGCTGGCATCAGTCATTTCATTTAAGTACAGTACCTATATGTTGTCTGTATC
Organism: Oreohelix idahoensis; assembly: GCA_024509875.1. NCBI lineage: Eukaryota > Metazoa > Mollusca > Gastropoda > Stylommatophora > Oreohelicidae > Oreohelix > Oreohelix idahoensis. Next base: position 981,663 of record JAMPIV010003725.1, on the reverse strand, counting down.
TTGGTGTTTGTGAATCTTGATATAACCTTATCCCCTGAGGGTAGCTAGAGGTCGTTGACAACTATAGCACATAAGACGTCCGAAGTGGCGAGGAAAGAATCAACCTCAGTTCTTAACCTCGGAGCCAATAGTGTCAACTGTTCAAATTTCACTATCATTTTCTTCAAAATCTATCTTTTCAGTCTTTCTTCTCACTAGTGTCTTGTCACCATAGGTAGACCGTCTCTAGTCTTAAATCCATTTCGTGACAAAGTGGGTGGCTACGTCCGGGATAAAGTCTGTGATTGTATCTACATTCATAAATTGTCTCTGAATAAAGTTCTGGAAATAGATTTCTTAAAAATCTCCTAGACTTGAGCTATATTAAGACTGATCTAGCTATACGTTTTTTCCACAGGTTGTAGTCAGTTTAGATGTTAGTTGTAGTAAGGTTGTTTATGACTTAGAAGTAATTGATGGCTAATCGAATTGGTGCTAGTCTGAGTGCGGGTTTTTGCGACAGCATATTCCTAGTAGGTAACAGTAAATTTTTCTTGTTCCTTTTTTGTCATTTCCCCTCGTTGTGAGTACTGCTGATTTGTCAGGTAAGATGGCTGAATTGGTCAAGCTACTTACTGCATGGAAGGACGCAGCTAAAAGCATGGGAATGGATGAGGCCGAGACTAGGGCTTGCATTATGAGGGAACAGGACCGGCAGACGGAGAAAGAAGAGAGGGTCCGACTGGCAGAGATGGACCTGCGTAAATTGGAAGTGGAGAAAGAAGAGAGGGCCCGACAAGCAAATTGAAGTGGAGAAAGAAGAGAGGGCCCGACAAGCAGAGGAGAGAAAGGCAGAGAGGGAGGCGCAGGAAAGGGCTGCAGCAGCAGAAGCAGCGAAACAGGAGAAGGCAGCAGAGAGACAGCATGAACTTGCCCTGCGTTCACTGGAACTGCAGTACCGATCTTCGGAAGGCAGTTCGGCTAACGGAGATTCTCCCGGAGCAGGGGCGACAGACACCTCAGGAAACGGAGGGCCCCGGATGGCAGCTATGAATTTTCCAATGGACTCTTTTCCTAACGGAAACGAAAAAATTGAGGTATTTTTGGAAAAAAATCGAAAAAATGGCAAAGGCATACGGTCTGGATGATAGTCTTTGGTGTCTCAAACTATCTCAATCACTAAGAGGACATGGGTATGATGTCTATAGCAAGATGCTGGTAGATGACCAGAATAACTTTGAGGCACTGCGGAACGCCCTGTTACAGCGATTCCAGTGGACTCCCCGGAAGTGCCAAACGATGTTTAGGGAAAGTCGACTGGAGAAAGGAGAAAGTTTTCCCCAGTTCGCAGAGAGGCTGAGGAATTACCTCACTCGCTGGAGAGAGTTGTCGGGTTTGGCTAAATCTTTTGAAGGATTGGAAGAATTAGTTCTGTGCGAACAGATAAAGGCCCACATGTCTCCAGACTTAAGGAAGTACCTGGCGGAGCGGGACGCCCAGAAACTGGACCAGATAATTCTATTTGCAGAAAGGTTCCAGACGGCACAGGCCGAGGTACTGTGCCAGAAAAGAAAACACCCTGACCTGCCAGCCCCGGACAAAGGAGCATCTTCATCGCATTCGCCTTCCTCTTCAGCTCACAGCAGCAAGGGCCGTCTCGAAAGGAGCCCCCTCCCAGTCATAACATGCGCTCCCAGCCGCATAATAGAACACAGGGGCCGATTTCTCATGAACCCGTCAGGACCCGGGGAGATAATGAGAGATATTGTAGGTTCTGTCGGACTACCTCTCATTGGACAACACGGTGCCCAAACAAACAACCCGCTCATCAGGTGGCTTGTTTAAGGCCTGTGAGGGTGAAACAAGGGAAGAAGTGGAAACCCTTCCAGTCAGAGAAGTTGTTTTCCAACAGCGGACCAGCCGAAGTGAACGGGACTGAGACTACATGCTTATTTGACAGCGGGCTTACATACCCCAGCATAGTCGCCCGACATCTGGTGAAGCCCTGGCAGATGACAAAGGGAAAAGTGAATATTGGTGGAATTTTAAGGAAAGGGACCTCACAGTGCTTTCCGGTCGCCAACATTGAAGTGAAATGTAAGTTTGTGTCTGGCACGATCAAGGCAGCTGTGATGGCTCAGCCAGCCTATGACTTCATTCTTGGCAACCCATATTTAGTTTTGGGGAACCCGCCCACACCGATCCTTGCTGAGGCAAGGGGGCCTACTGCAAGCCAGATACGTGAAAAAGGAGAACCCGTAATTCTCGAAGCCCCGAGGGAGCTCGAACATAGCTGTCGTGCTACGGAGAGTTTAGAGGCCTCTCAGGACAGTGGCATGTTATATGCAGAGGCTAATTCGTCTGTCAACCATTTGCATCCTAACGGACAAACGGTGGTGACGCCTCTGATTCAGGAAGTACACTCTTTGTTGTCGGGGATTAGGCCCCCGATAGTATTAGCTCCTTCAAGTGAGGGACATACTGACAAGAGCGGTATTACATATGTCAACGACCAGCGCCATCTTCATAGGGCACAAGATAGCGGTCTGAGCGAGCATATAGTTCCAATCAGCCCTGGAGCCCCATCCGACCAGCACTTTTTTCAAACGGAGGAGGACAGTGATCTGCGTATCCGTTTGCCTATAGACGGAGGTGGGCCCCACAACTCTAGTATCTCGCCGACAGGAAATCACTCCTGCAACGAGGAGCCTGAAATATTGGCTAAATTTTCCAATACGTTTCACGGAACATTGGAACAAGGCACTGAGAGCTTTAACTCAGATACTCCGCGATCTAACGGGATCTTAAACCGTCAAGTGTCACTGCAGGACACATTCCAACTGACGCCATCAACTCTCGACGGGGAGGGCAAGGTTGAGAATTTTCTTAGAACCAGAGTTTTAGACGGAGGACTCTCTGGAACTATACGGGCATCTCACAAACTTTCCAGGCCAGGAATTAGTGAAGGAAACTGCCTTATAACTTTGCAAGGAGCTATTTTGGAGAGCTCTGTCCCGCTTCAGATTGGTAGGGGAAGAGCGAGTGCAGAACCACTGCCAGGGGCAGATATTACCTACCTTTTCCCAAAGGTAGAAGCTATTGAGATCAGTGAGGACTCAATTGAAACCCAGCAAGAAATCGGAGGCTCTACACCAGATGAACCCGAGACGTTGCATCGTTCTCGCACTGTACCAGCGGTCACAAACCCGCTGATGCGCAGCGAGGAAGTCGCCAGGTCGCCACAGCGCCAGCCGGTCACATCAGCTGACCAGGACAGCCTTTTGACGGTCATAGCAAGGTAAAGTTCAGACCCGCCATTAGACGGCACAGGTCCGAAGAGAGATCAACTCTCCCAACGGAGCATAGGAGCTCATTCTAGGAGAGGAAGAAGGAGGAAACGCAAAAGAGGAAGGTCGAAGTACACTGAATAGGAGGGGTAAGGACAGACAGCCTTGTAGACAGAGTTAAGGGCCAGTGTGAAACACAGAGATTTCAGTAATGAGATCGTTGCTCAATCTTCGAAGGTGGGAGTGATGTGACGAAAGTACTGAGATTCTGTCTTTCAAATGGCCCATGTCTTTTTCCCCTGCATTTTGTTCACTATTTCTAGGAGGGATTACAGAAAAAATCCTTCCCCATGTTTCTTCGCCTTCTATTTAATTACATTTTTCAGAGAGACTACGGTGGAGTTTCATCTCATCTACATCTATGTTCCTTCTCTATGACTAGTAGTCTTGTTTAGTGTTGGTGTGTAGGGAACTGTTGCATTATTATTCTAGACGAAGGACTTTAGAGCCTAGATCAGATTGGCACCAGTTTTAGTCTTTTTAAAGATATGGCATGCGGCTAGACGCATTTTCGGGATTTTATATATATATATATATATATATATATATATATATATATATATATATATATATATATATATATATATATATATATATATATATATATATATATATATAATTCCGACAGTGTTGCTTCATTTGCTACTAGAGGGTAGGGCTTAATCCCGTTTCTTTGTCTAAAACCCATGCACGTTGCATCAGAATGATCTAAGGTTCTGATTGGCTGAGAGCTAACTGCAGTTGAAATGCAGAGCTCCCATTGGCTTAGAACCACGCCGCGCATATGACATCATGAAGTCGGCGCGTGGGGTCTTAATAATAAATACGCCCGAATTTCATAAGTTCGGTCTCTAAAAATTAATTGCCAAGCCGCGTTCCTGATTCAAATTATCGATTGCCTTCAGTGGGAAAATTCGAAATTTGGTAAGCAGAATTTTCGTGGTAACTTTATTTAATTTTGTCTAAGCCTAGGCCGATCAGTAACGTTTCTTGGGAAGTTTTAGTTTAATTTAATTCTTAACTCCAGAGCCATCAATACTATCCTGGTGATAAGACTTGAGAGACCTAATAGGTCCAGTTAATTTCCTTATTGAAGGAATAGCGTTGTCTAGATGGTTTAGATGTTGCGAGGTTACGGCCATGCTTGGATTTATTTCAAAAACAGGTCTGCAGAGAAACCCGCATCTGCGAATTTTATTTATTTACAGAATAGTCGGGAGTCTGTGTATTTGTGATTTTATTGAGAATGTAATGCTACAAGTTAATTATATTATATAGTTACCCATCTATCTGTAAGCACGGGAGTGATAGAGGTATTACTTGGAGCACGTGGGTGCGTTCATTACGGTATATTTATTTGATACGATGTTCAGAGGGACGAGGGGGAGAGAAGCACGTGGTCATAAAAATGGTAACCACGTGTTTGTAACTACTGAGATTTAATTGATAACCATTATGGATAACTTCTAGGCATGTTTATGCTAGCATCTAAAAGGGTTATATGTTATTGATTGTGCATTATTGTTCTGTGTAGTCAGACGACGTGAAATATAATTTTAAAGGGAGTTATTTTGTATTACATTTTATGTGATCTAATTTTTCTGAACGGGATATTGATGCCTAGAGATATTTTATTTTGTGTTAAGCATTATGGCTGCATGTTGTCAGCGCGAGAAGTGGGCCTTAGTATTTTTGGACAGGTCAGTCCTCAGTGGGAAAAAAACGGTTGTGGTTGTAACCAGTCAGGCAGAACCCTAGGTCAGACGATCTGGGTCAGCCATTGTTTATTTTGGGCTCAGGTAGAGATGGGAGAGAAGGGAGCTCAGTGGGGGAGCGGACTTTGTTGGCATGATTTTGTATGGTAATAGGCTAACGGGAGAGAGTAGGGGAGTTATATGTTATTAGAAATGTATTATTTACGTGTTGTTTAGCTGTTGGGTTTTTTTTTTTTGTCTAACAGCAGGTAGCGCGGCTTTTTTTTGAGGGAGCAGAGCGGAAGTTGCAATAACTTCCTCCCGGCAAAAAGATTGGCATCTCAGACGCAGGGTTTGAGATCTTGCCAGAGGAGGACGAAGAAAAGAGAACAAACCCGTTTTTCCAGGCAGGGGAAGACATTTCTCTAGTGGAAATAGCATTCGTGGGAAAATCCATGAGCGCTAAGCTCGTTCTGTTACACACGCAAAATTGGCATGCTGCCAGCGTCGTCGTAATTATTTCATTTCGTCCCGGCCATAATAACGCCGAAGGCCTGAACCCATAGGAGGGAGAGGGCAGGTAACTCCAGAGGTGTTTGGAGAAACCAGCTACCTATTCCAATTTCCAGAATCCAGTGGCGTCCTTTTTTAAAACCTTAGTCATCAGTTCCAGAATGGTGGAGAGAGAGAGGGTGACCATACTCTCCACAGAAGTCATCGCAGTGTTGTCCCAAGTATAGCAGATGACAGCTGCTGACGTTTTTTTGACGAGTTAATTGTGTAGCACTGTGCAAGAGATGTCAGGATAGGATGTGTAGAAACAGAGTCTGCGCAGAGTTGGTGTAGACACTTTGTAGTTGTTCCAGCGGACTGTGCACTTAACATTTAATTTAGAATAGTTGTTGAAGTGGAGAATTGACATCTGAGACCCCAACTAGGGCATTGTGGTTTATTTTGTTTGATCCTAACTTCTGTTCCCATACAGGTTGCCTTTTTGAGGGAGAAGGGTTGGGGTTGATGCATTTTAACTGTGCTTGATTGTTGTTTTCAGGTGTGCATCCTCGCACTTTATGTATGGGACATGCATATGTTTGTTTGTTTATAGGTATATAATAAACTTGTATAAATTGTAACTGGCGTCAGTCATTTCATTTAAGTACAGTAGCTATATGTTGTCTGTATCTTGGTGTTTGTGAATCTTGATATAACCTTATCCCCTGAGGGTAGCTAGAGGTCGTTGACATTTATAGCACATAAGACGTCCGAAGTGGCGAGGAAAGAATCAACCTGGGTTCTTAACCTCGGAGCCAATAGTGTCAACTGTTCACATTTCACTATCATTTTCTTCAAAATCTATCTTTTCAGTCTTTCTTCTCACTAGTGTCTTGTCACTATAGGTAGACAGTCTCTAGTCTTAAATCCATTTCGTGACAGCATCTAGACAGTATGTCCGCCATCATATTATCCGAACCCCGGATAGCCCGCACCGTGAAATGAAAAGGTTGAAGAGCAATAGCATATCGAGTAGATCTCGAGCTCTTCAAATCCTTGTTCTGCATAGCGCTAAGAGCTTTTTGGTCGGTTTCCATAATGAAATGCGCGCCTAGAAGGAATCTTTGTAGCTTAAGAATGGACCAAACCATAGCTAACAATTCACGGTCTAGAACCGAATAGTTCCTTTCTGCCGCATTCAATTTCCTAGAGATATACATCACAGGATGCAGAGTTCCTGAATACTCCTGCATAAGTGTCGCCCCGATCCCAGTGGAAGAGGCATCACTACGAAGGACAAAAGTCTTTTCAATGGATGGTAGTCGTAAGATAGGAGGAGATGAGAACAAATTCTTAATCTGATCCAATGAAGATTGGCATTCTTGACACCAGCGCACCATATTAGGAGAACCTTTTTTCAATAAAGTTGAAAGAGGTGCCATAATGGAGGACAGATTCTTAATGAATCTTCCGTAGAATTGTATTAATCCCAAGAGACTACGTACTTGCTTTTTCGTTTTAGGAACGGAGATATTTAATATCTTAGAAATGTTTTGGTCCTCTGTCTTCAATAGACAATGACCAACACGATGACCTAGGAAAGAAATTTCACTAAACCCAACAAAAGATTTAGAGTGTTTTGCAGTCAAATTATGCTCGCGTAGAGTAGACAGTAACTCATTTAAACCCGAATAGTAATCTTCCCAAGTATCGCTGAAAAGACAGATGTCGTCTAAGTATGCGATGACATCTGTACGATATGAGAGAATTCGACGCATCATGCGTACGAAAGTAGCTGGGGCGTTCATCAGCCCGAAAGGCATAAAATTCCATTGATACAAACCCCTAGGTGTTGAGAAAGCAGTAAAAGGTTTGGCGCGTTCAGTTAACGGAACTTGCCAATAGCCTTTCGACAAGTCAAGTTTAGTAAAAAATCGCGATTTAGAAAGTCTAGTAAGTAGATCTTCCAATAAAGGCATAGGTTCAGCATCGAACTTCGTAACTTGGTTCAATTTGCGATAATCGACGCAAAGACGTATGTTATTGTCTTTCTTTCGAACAATAACCATGGACGAAGAGTATGCTGAAGTTGATGGTTCAATTATTTTCAATTGTATCATTTCATCCAATTCTTTCTCGACATGTGCTTGGAAATGAATAGGGATAGGATATGGTCTTACTCTGATCGAATTATGATCAGTAAGTATAATGTCATGTTTGATAATATGTGTGTGTCCAGGAATGTCGGTAAGGACATCCTGAAATGATTGTAGCAAAGAAGATACCTGACGCTGTTCCTCAAAAGACAAATTAGAAGAAACCGTAACGTTTCTCCATGATTCCGTAGAATTGAGTGGAATCATAGGAAGAGGTAGATTAACATCTAAAAACGTAGTTTCCTCCTCCTGTATAACCGACAAGGATGAGATATGACCATGTTGGACTGGAGAATCGTCCGTCGCCTGGAAAAAAGGCTGCAAATAGTCTGGTCGTTCAATAAATTCCGTAAGCATATTTATATGGAAGGTTTTATGCCTTCCATCAATATCGACAACATAGTCGACATCGGACATTTTTGAGACTATTCTATATGGACCTTTCCATGCAATGAGAAGTCTGTTCTCCCTCGAAGGAAGTAAGACAAACGCTTTGTCTCTAGGACAAAGTTGACGTAGGTGTCTCTTCTTATTAGCGAATCGCCTCGCCTTTTCTTTGGCAAATTCGGAGGATGAAGTCGCTAACTTGCATGCTTCGATAATCTTATGCCTGAGAGCAATGACGTACTCATATGAAGATTGAGTGTCATCGTCAATATTATCGGCAGTTATTAAATCGTTTAGCAAGGACATAGGACCGCGCGTTTGCGCGCCAAAAACAAGTTGAAAGGGAGAAAACCATGTATGCTCGTTGGGGACCTCTCTATAGGCAAAGAGAGCCGCGGGTAAAACCCAATCCCATTCCTGAGGATGATCCTCAGTAATCTTGCCAAGTAAGTTCTTGAGTGTTCTATTAAGACGTTCAACTAACCCATTAGACATTTGGTGATAAATACTACTGAGAGACCTTTTAATATCTAAGATAGACATCACCTGCGACATAGTGTCTGATATCAATTGAGTACCATGGTCTGACAATATTTCTCTGGGAAAACCCAAACGAGAAAATATTAGCAAAAGAGCGTCTGCGATATCGGTAGTAGATATGCTCTTTAGAGGTATAGCTTCTGGCCAACGTGTGCACATGTCGACGCATGTTAGGATGAATTGATGTCCTCTGGCTGACTTAATCTTAAAAGGGCCAATAATATCTATTGCCATCTTCTGGAATGGTCGAATAGGAATGTCTGCAGCCTGGATAGGTGCAGCATGTCGTGGACCTCTAGATTTGACTTCTTGACAAATCTTGCAAGATCGGCAATAAATTCGTATGTCTTTGTTTATGAATGGCCAAAAGAAAGCCGCTAGAACTCTCGACTTAGTGCGAGAAAGACCCATGTGTCCAGCACACTGAGAATCGTGTGCATGTTGAAGAATTAAGGCTCTCATACTTTTGGGCACAAGAATTTGAGAGTGCATAGATGTGTCTCAGTGTTTTACCATACTTACTAGTATACCATTCTTTATAGTGATATACGATTTGGGAATTGTATTTTGATTTGGATCACCGTTTTTAGCGAGAAGAAAGTATTTATTTAGAGAAGGGTCTTCTTCTTGTAGTTTCACAAACGAGTCATGTGAAATCACCAAGTGATCATCTTGGCTACCAACTTCATTACCATCATTAGATGAAGTTGAAGGAATAAGAGCTTGTGCTCTTGTTACAACCACATTGGCTGTTTCGATATTCTGTTCTTTCCAAGCAGCAATTTGCTGCGGGGTATATTCCTTAACCCCGTGAATACGACAGATTATAAGGTCCGCAATAGGATTAGGAAGAAGACACGCGTGGACATCTCCTGTAAAGAAGGGAGTATCCATGTGGATTATAGCAGTAGGATATATCTCCAAAGTGCCACCAAATGTCACACATTTAACCACCTTTCCCGTGGCACAGCAAGGATCTATGAGAGATTGCTAACCCCAATAGTAGTACATCCAGAATGAAAAAGGACTGAGACTGGATTATCATTTACTAGACCTTTATGTAAGATAAGAGATCCACTCCCGTCATGAGCAACTGTAGCAGGAAGAGCGGGAAGAGGGTGACCACAAATTAGGGTAGATACTGTAGATGGCTCGAACAATGTTGAGCATTGGGGGCACTTAGCTGCTCTCCCAAAATCGAAAGCAGAGCCAGTAATAGCATTAGAGCTTCTACTATCGTTCACCTGACTACAGGCGTCCTGAGACTCATGTTGTGCAGCGTTTGCCTGACGATAAGATTTTCTTTTGTTATGTCTAGGTCTGCCGCGATTATTATTTCCCCTATAATTATCATTATATTGCCCATTATAACCATTATTCTGGTTTGAATCACAGTTTCTATAACCATCATCGTAATATTCTTTACGGCGAGGATAATTATCTCGAGAAGAAAAACTCGGATAGTTTCTATTGTGATAACCTTTCCTAAAGTGTCTATAATTATTCGACCCAAAATTACGAGGATTATCAGCTCGTCTCCAATTCTTTGAAGAAAACCCATTGTGTGATGGATTGCTTTGATATTGAGTGTAATTCTGATTACTCTTCTTATTAAAACTTTGTTGAGCACCTTGAAATTTACGATTGTAATTAGAGCCATATGGTGCTGCTGCAGCAACTGGCAACCCTTCTTTCGCTTTAGAATTGCTAACTATAGCATGTTGATGCGCAGTGACGTACTGGCAACAATATTCCTCCATGTCTTTTATGTTTTTAGGTTTACGCTCATGAAGAAAAGCAAGGTAAGATTCGTTGACCGATGACATAACTTTGTCTCGAAGTAATAAGTCCATTAGGCCTTCATTATTTTTTTTCAGTCTGAGACAACTCAATCCAATTTGTGAATGCACGACGTATCTTTGTAATAAAGTCAGAGAAATCTACTCCATTTTCTGGCAACATTGTCTTAAGATGAAGACGATAATCTTCTTCTTTTAGTTGATATCTTTTAAGTAATGCTGCTCTGACAACATCATAGTTAGTCCTGTCATGTTCCTCTATTGTCATAAGAGTAGTTACTGGTTCACCTGAAAAAAATTCCATCAGTTGTTCGACATATGTTTCCTTTTTTTATTTTATACGTATCGCATAAAAATTGGAATCTATCAAGATAATCCGTTATGTCGTCCTTTAAAGGATTGAAATGAGGTAATTTGATCATATTAGAATTCTCCTTTGTCGTACCCGAAGTTGCTTGATGAGCACCCGCATTCATTAATTTTAATTTCTCTAACTCCAAAGCTGCGAGTCTTTCATCATGTTCCATTTTTGCTTTTCTCTCTTCAGCAGCAGCTTAAAATTTTCTCTCCTCAGCAGCAGCTTGAAGTTTTTTCTCTTCAGCAGCAGCTTGAAATTTTCTCTCCTCAGCAGCAGCTTGAAGTTTTTTTCTCTTCAGCAGCAGCTTGAAATTTTCTCTCCTCAGCAGCAGCTTGAGCTTGAAGTTTTTTCTCTTCAGCAGCAGCTTGAGCTTGAAGTTTTTTCTCTTCAGCAGCAGCTTGAAATTTTCTTTCATCTGCCTGCATCTGTAATCTTAAATTCTCAGATTCTCTGTCTAATCTTTTATTTTCCTCTTTTTGTCTCTTTTCTTCAGACTTCAATGCTTCGTCAAATTGAGCAGTTGCGAATTCTTCTAACTTCTCACCTGTCTTCCCAAGGGCTTTCCCTTGTTCAATACAGTAGTCTAGTGTAGACATTCTGTCTAACTATGTGAGATCAGACCTGAAAAATTAAATAAATTACCTTATTCCACTTCGATGGGAGACAAGTCTGTAATACTAGACTTGTATACTCACTTCACTTTATTTCACTCTCTTTGAGAGACAAGTCTTAGTCAAAGACCTTGTATAGTTACCCTGTTTCTCTATAATATTATCATTATAAATAACCTCTATCTGAAAAGTGTATGATATTAATAATAATAGTCCATGATCAAGTATATCTATAGACTGTATGACAACACTGTATTACAATAATAAATACAAGGACAAGAATACAAAACAACAGCCGTAAACGTTCGCAGAAGTCAAACAAACAATACAGCGAAACTTAAGAAATATTGTTACAAAATATGTAATGATGACTGCGAAAATAAACAAAACAAATGGCAAAACTGTTATAAACAAAAAGATGTATAGAAATAAATGATAGACAGAAGAGGCAGACAAATACAAACAAATCAAATCAAAACTAAAGAACAGAAAAAATATTACAAAAACAACGAAAAGGCACACTTCATCACAACTAAACGTAAATAGCAACAAATATTGCTAACAAATTTCCCTGTGGAAAATTTGCAAGGTCCCTACAGAAAACGCTCTCAGTAGAACCTCTTTCACGTGGTATATTCTAAAGGAGTCACCTTCCCAACCAGCCCGCAGAAATACACACTAAATAAACATTTTTTTTTTTTTTTTTTTTTTTTCGTACGCCCGCTAATACTCGAGGCGAAATCTCAGGTTATTATTTTTGTAATGTCTAACCTGACATTGATTTTTACGTGAGTATCCTATTTTCTTGTACAGAGACAAGTGTCCCTCGCCATTCAGGCATATACTCGCCGTTTTCGGAGGTACCCATTAGAGCTGGGTCGGCTCAGGAGCCGCCAGTCCATGGTCGACGACACTCCTTCAAATGTTCTCGCCAGGTCTCGAGTTAATCCAGTCCAAATCCCGGTCGACGAAAAATCCTCAAATGCCGTCGCCCGGGTTTGATCCTGAATCACCCGGTCGCCAGAGCGGTGTTGTAACCACTACGTTAGCGCGGCTCCCTAAATAAACATGTAAACAAAAACATGTATACAAAACACATGCATGGCATATGTAAATACACAATATATAAAATGTGTATAGAAGAAGGCTCAGCTTTACACAAAATAAAGGCACAGTTTACACACTGAACAGGCTACTTATCTTTAAGCACAATCCTCAACAGCCGCAAAGATGCAGTACAATGCCGTATTACTGTCAACAACAATGGTAGACGATCCACCGTTGAAGGTCACCGTAACTTGATAACCGGCAGTGGTCTCCAAAGTGTAGCTACAAAAATTATACTCGACACCAATTGAGACTAGAAGATCCAACGTCGATATGTTTGTAGAATGTAGTATAAACAACCAGAGGTATGGTTTACAATCTTAGGTTGACAGGGAACGACGTGACTTGATCGCCCAGATATATTGCCATCATCTGTAGAACTCCAGAAATGTATAACAATGTCACTTCACTTCCGTAACAGTTGTGGTCCATGTAGTAGTAACACAAAGATGCCAACGCCAGTGTTTATGTGAGCCAGCAGTTGTTAACCTATTTACCACTGTCTTGAAAATGTAGAAAACCCACAAATCTGGTCCACCAGAAATGTAACGTACTGTTTATACGTGATGTGAAAACTGGCAGAGTGAGCGTGTCGTTTATCACCTGGACGGTGTAATGTTGCGGTGTTGATGTAGGTCACCAGCGTGAGGCGCTGCCAGGGGGTAATATGGTCACTCACACAAAACAGCATACATGTTATTAGATGTGTGGTACTGGTATTATGATGTGCTGAGTGTGGGTGTAGACGAAAACGCGAATGCTTGAAGCTCTTAGTAAAGTCGATAATGCACCCATACACTCGCATGCAGTAGTCAATGATGTTTGAAGACTGCTAGCACGTTTCAAACATTTATTCACGAAACAGACAGTAGCATCAACAGGAACAGTCAAATTGACAAGATCAAAGACTTCACATAAGTACGGAATGACTGTTAAATGTCTGGTAATCTAAGGCTTGAATCATACATCGATTAGGACATACTCAATCATCATCTGTCCTTATGTTACAGTTTATAATGTAGCTTCCGTACCATTGACTCAGCGCGTCAGGTACTTAATTAACTCCGTCGTCCAAAAAACGAGCTCCTAAATTGCGTAGCAATAATACTTAAGGCTGTTATTCAACTGGCATAGCCCGCCAGGTATATTTCCTCTTGCTGAAAAATATTGGCCGTAATACAGGGCCTCAATATGTAGACAGCTGTGTATCCTTCGTTAGCAGGCACGATCAAACCATGCTAAACCTATATACCGCCAACCTGCGGCGTCCACAATAATCTATCATCATCATTAGGCTTCTGTTCAATAGAAGACACATAGTCTCATTTGGCTAACACAAGAAGCAAGAAGGAATTCTGTCTCTCAAGATCTGTGAGCTTCACTCGCAGATAGGTAACTTCAAATGTTCTGCAACCAAAGGCATATTAATAAGAATGTCTCTTTACCTTTTACAGAATCCTCCGGATACACAATTAATAACTGTCGTCACTCTTGACGAACAGGGAATCTCTGGGGGAAAACATTGACATTTCAGTCATATCGAAGACTTTCCAATCCCCACGATGATATAGAGAAAATCACAACGGACATCATGTCCGACAGCCCAAAACACACTCTTCCTGACGGAAGTTTCCTCAGTTCGCGCTCAGAACTTGCGCATGCCCAGACAGCATAAATCTGAGCATCGTTAAGACAGATCAACGACAATGATTGAAAGACAGGGAAGATAACCCTCAAACAACCTGTCATAAAAGTTAAAACTCAGTTCTCCAACTTTGACCAACAAAAGTATTAAATAGATTTACCTTTTATGACTCCGTCAAAAACGACAGCAACACGCACATGCAGGATAATCTGTTTCTCAGTCAAATCCCGACCCGCCTAGTGATTGGTCTAATCACTTCGACCGCTTTTAACGGATCGTATACGTCTAACCCGTTCAATTTCGCTACTTTTGGTCTGACATTTTTAAATGTCAGCGCGGACGGCAGAACAGTCAGTGGCAAGCCTTTGTCGATGGATTATGAGCACAACCAGTACGTGAGAGCCTTCTTCGGGACGAATCTAGCCATGGGACTGGTTGGTAAAGACGCCAGCAACGACCTTGATTATAGACATTTTAAGAATGGGTACGCCTTATACGCCTTTGACCTCACCCCCAGTATACTGGACGGTGACCAGTTTGAGATGGCCAAGTCAGGCCCTGTCTCAGTAGAACTTAAATTCTCCGAGATCACACCCGAACCATTGCAGGTCCTCGTCTACGCCGAGCAAGACTCGATCTTGGAGATCTCGAAATCGCGCCAAGTTTTGACAGACTACACCACTTAGACGATGAATACAGACGAGATACGGACTATACTCCTGTCGGATATATTTGTTAAACGAATTGGGCTCGTAAAAGTTTTAGCTTGTGACCAATTACCTCTACGTATGGATCCGGCTAAGACAGCGGCATTCGTCATTAACACTGACCCTAGCTATCGACCCGGTGACCACTGGGTCGCTCTATATTATAATGGCCTTGGCACTTTTGAATATTTTGATTCTTTCGACCTACCACCTACACACCCGGACCTGGTTAATTTTATAACCAGAAACTCTAACCGACCTTTTAACTACAACGCTAGACATTTACAAGATGTAGTTACCAACGTTTGTGGCCTCTACGCGCTTTATTTCGTCTTGATCAAAGCTCGCGGTGGTACTGTGCAGCGCGTCCTACTGCCCTTTTCAGCTAGACAACACGCCAACGATCGCTTAGTTTTTCGACTAGTCAGACCCTGGCTAGTACACCACAAGACTGTTTTTTCCTTCATAGACACTTACCCTTCACATGACTACACGAAAAAGATGTGACAGACTCACCAAGTAACCCGAAACGACTGTGATCTGAGAGCTCCTAGGCGTACACGAAAAAGAAGTGAGGTTAGACGTCACCAGCACCCATAGACCAACTAATTTTGTCAATAATAATATAAAATGTATCTAGTGTTTTCTTATATATATATATATATATATATATATATATATATATATATATATATATATATATATATATATATATATATATATATATATATATATACATATATATAGTATAACTGTTGTAGTATCGTCTAACTGTTGTAACATAAATATTGTCACACCTCTTTTGTAATATAGTCTACCTGTTGTAACCCCTGTTTTGTAATATATATTGTAAAATATATATTGTCTAAATATATGTATAACATGTAATACACAACAAATAACAACCTACACACAATATAGGACGCAAGCTGATCGTCAGAGGAAGTCACCCCGTTTAATATATATATTGCTATATAAAAAGTCATGTGCCACCTCCGGACGCGCCACCTCCTGAAATCGATCGGAGTATTTTGTTATATAAAAGTATTGTGCCACCTCCTGAAATCGCCTCGTTTCCTTACTTACTAACGTAGTCGTTCCCCTTCTACCGTGAGGTGTAGAGTTTTGGAAGAGAGAGCACCAGACTATTCTATCAGCTGTCTTCTTCCTGGCCTGGTTCCATTCTAGTCCTCGGTCCTTCAAAGATTGTCTAATGTTGTCGTCCCAGCGGACTCTGGGTCGTCCTGGAGGTCTGGATCCCTGGCTCTTTGTTTCCCATGCTTGTCGTGGTAGCCGATCTTCTCCCATTCTGCAGACATGGCCAAACCATCTTAGTTGGGACTGTTCTATTTGGGTCTGCAGCGGGTGGGATTTTAGGCCTTGACGTATCGTCTGGTTGCGGACCATGTCTCTTCTTGTTACTTCAACCACCTTCCTCAGATACCTCATTTCTGAGGTTTGGATCTGACGTTTGTGGGTTGTAGTCATTGCCCATGACTCGCATCCATATGTCAAGACTGGGACATAGGTCGAGCGGTATACAGCCATCTTCGTTTTCTTACCAACCTCTTTCTTGCTGAGGAATCCTTGATTTATGGCCTGAAAAAGTCTCCCAGCCGCTGCTTTTCGAGTGCCAACTCTTCTTTGATGCCTCCCTTTCGGTCTATAATAGCTCCGAGATATTTAAAGTGGTCGACCTGCTCCAGGACCTGTTCTCCCAACTTAATCTGATGTTTTCTTTCTTCTCGTGATATCACTATGGATTTTGTTTTAGAGCTGCTTATGACCATCCCTCTCTTCTCCAGCTCTTCCTTCCAGTCTTGCAGGTTGGATTGGAGATGTGTCTCTGATTTAGCAATCAAGACAACATCATCAGCAAATGCTAGCTCTGAAATACAGACCTGTCTCATCTTCCAGTACCCCACTGAATACTTTCTTGTTCTCTCCTTACATGCCTTGATGACATCGTCCATGAGGAGTATGAAAAGACAAGGTGACAGGATATTGCCTTGTCTTACACCAGTGATGGTCCTGAACTCTTCTGACTTATAGTTTGCTGTCCTCACATAATTTCTGCAAGACTAGTAGAAGCTCTGTATAGCATGAATCAGAGGTGCTGGAATGTTCTTCCTTGCCAAACAGTCCCAAAGTTTTCTCCAGGGGACCCTCGTTTCCTCCCTACCTTACTACTGGCCGATTCTACCTCCGTCTATTACCTTTTCTTCATCATTCTCATTGTCTTCTTCCCCGTCTTTTTTCCTGTCGTTATATTTGGAAGCCATGATTGTTCATAAACATCCCTTGCTGTAATTTAATGTTAATTTTTCATGTCTTGGCGCTTTCATCTAACGTGATCGTTCATTAAACCTTGTGTCCAGTTAATGTTGTGATTATTGCGGTTAATACCGAAGTTAGCGACGGAAGCCACAGAGCCATAGACATGTTCATAATTTCGTTCCAAGTGTTGGATAAATTCTAAACGTCTGTTTCAAATAGTTTCGCAAACAGAAGAGGTTTGTACACGGTATAAATAATCATTCACAATTTTTCTTTTTCACACAATTAGCCTCATAGCTAATGAGCGAAATACAATTTTCCTAATGACTTCTCATTATTTCTGTTTAGTAGTTGTTAGTTGAATAATATCTTTTTCCTCTCAATTAAGTTTACGACTAACTAGTAAAGGAATAGTTTACGGTTATATATTTTGCCTTCATGTAGATTATTGGATTATTAGCTGAAAGGACCCGGCGTTGCCCGGGTTTTTTCCTCGTAACTGCATAGGATACTTATGAATTGTCTAAATCAAACTATAATATTTTGATATTCAAGTGAAAATGAATTTTAATTTAAGTTAATGACTACCGCTTTAAGTGACTATACTTGTGCCTTGTGTACAATAATTGCAAATGCAAGCCGCACACAATACTGTTATTCCATCAGAAGAGTGATTTCACTTTTGCTTTTCAATTTGCTTCCGAGTTTTTCCAAAATACCCTTATTTCTTATGATGGAATCGCAAAAACAATTTTATTCTGCTTCCGAGTTTTAGCAAGAAGCAAATTAATAAGACACATTTTCCTTTTCCGACCTGGCGCACCAATTAAGAATAGTCCAGCTCATCCTTTTTTAACGTTTTAATACCTTCTTCGTAGCACGTTCTTTTTAGACATATATACATTATTGCTTGTTAATAAAACATGATTATTATTTTCTGTCATACATACTTCTAATATAAAAAGCATAGTGATTGTTTTGAGCTGTAGTTTTAAAATAGAAGCTTCTCTTTTCGGTGAGACACAACCTATTCAACATAGACATGCGGATAATGCCTGTTATATTAGGACACATGTGTAAATAAAGATGATCTTTCGTTCTGGTGTATTGTTTAGATTTGAGCTTGTTTCTTTTTATTTTCTATGACCAAAAATTTTAAAAAAATCTTAACTGTTGCCTTATTTTAACTGTTGCCTCGTTTAAGATTGGCACATGTCGAATTGTAGAATACCCTTTGGTCCAGCATTGTGACAAAGACCTTTTTATTAATAAACGAATTTGCGGTATGATTCAGTTATTACTGCCTCGCATTGGCGAGGCTCGTCTCGTTCAACCTAGCCTGTTATATTAGGACACATGTCCAAATAAAAAGATCTTTAGTTCTGGAGAATTATTTATGTGTTAGTTTTTTGTTTTTGTTTCCTTTTTAATAAAGTTTTTCCTCGTTTTGACAATTAAAAAAAAAATTCTTTTTTATTTTCGCATAAAGCAATTAATTTATGTTTAAATATATTAAATTGCAATGTAAAATAAAGAAACGTAGCGTTGTAAACCACAAAGTTTAATCATAATTTTATCGTTTGGATGGTTTCCCTTGATTCATAATTTTGATTGCTTCCCTTGATCAGTTAAGCCTTGTATTATGCATAGAAAAATATAGCACACCACGTGCTGAGTCTTACTTTTATTTGAATACGGATCCACATTGTATAATCATTGCTTTTTAGTAAATTCTCCTTTAAATTAAAAGTGTATGGTTAATAGTTTTGAACTATGTTGTAAAATATGGAAACGTATAGCAGTTGTCACAAAAACAAAATAATAGTTTTTGCATTTGTATTTCTTCCCTTGATTACTCATGAATTTTTATTTAATTATTATAGCCACTGATCTGTTTACATTTGTTACGAAAACTGTAATTACTCATAATGTCATAATTACAATACTAAATTATAAAATTACTGCATGGCGTACCCCAGCGGTACATAAAGAAAGTCCATGCCAAAATTCATCAAGAAATAATAAGGCATGCGGATATATATGTATATTAAGAACATAGAAACATACTTTGCCTTTCATGTATATAGATAACTACAGACTGACATGGGTACACCGTTTCAAACTCAGTGTGTTAAACATATCGTCCGCATTATGACATACCATCGTAAATGAGAAAATTAACAACAGAGTGGTGAGTTATGAAGAATTATAAATGAAGATTAAGATAAAACTAAAGTCGACTAATGGAATTAGATGTGAAATTTGAAGCTAAGTAGCAAAGAAGCGAAATCAATGACTATTTCGATAGTTTTCCATCACAATTTAAACCATCCGAAAATGATAAATACAAGGGGATTGACATAAGTCTTGGGCCTGACCATGAAGGAGTCACAGGAGGAAGATGAAACTTGGCACATTTAAAGTTCATTATATTTGCACTGAATGTGTGAAGTACGCGTTTGTTTCTTCAATGTGTTTTCTCGCTACGGTGCACGGCGCAATGTACCCTCTTGACCGGATCTGCTGCTCCAAAGATTTGACAAAACAATGGAAACGAAGGAGGCCAGAGCTGTGATAAAATTTCTGATGTTTCAGGGCAAAACCCCTACAGAAAAACACAGGGAGATGGAACCAGTGTTTCGTGATTCTTGTCTTTCATATACTTCGGTAAAAAACTGGTGTCAACAGTTTAAGTGCGGCTGCTCAAATGTTGCTGATCTGCCAAGATCTGGTAGACCAGCCTCAGAGTGCTACGATGAAAATGCAACAAGAGTGAAGAAAATCATTGACCAGGATCGAAAAATAACAATTGTGGTGATAGCTAGTAGAGTAAAACTAAATGAAAGAACAGTTTATAGAATTTTACACAACAGATTGAACATGAGAAAAGTGTGTGCACGCTGGGTTCTGCGACTGTTGACATGTGAACAGAAGCAAACGAGGGTAAATTGCTGTCAACAGTTGCTCAAAAAGTGTCAGTCAAAAAATTTTTGGAGACCATGGTGACAGTAGATGAGACTTGGGTACACCATTATGACCCCGAATCCAAAATTGCCAGCATGCAATGGAAAACCCCGGGCTCCCCAGCACCTGTCAAGCCGAGAGCGCAAAAATCTGCAGGAAAAGTGATTCTGACTGTTTTTTGGGACGGCAAAGGTATCCTTTTGAAAGATTATCTGCCTCGTGGCAACACAGTTAATGGACAGTACTATGCAGATCTTCTCACCAAACTAAGAAAGGTTGTGACCAGGAAACGAGGGATAACGCGCACTCAAAATCTTCCTTTGCTTCAAGACAACGCGCCCTCTCACAAAGCACGGCTTGTGCAGCTAGCAGCCAACGATTTGAATATTGAAATTCTTCCACACCCACCATATTCTCCAGATTTGGCTCCATCAGACTTTTTTCTATTCCCAAATCTTAAAAAACAGCTAAAAGGAAATCATTTTGACAGCGATGAAGAGGTTATACTGGCATGTGATGACTGGTTTAGTTTGAAAAATAGGGTGTTCTACTCCCAAGGTCTTTTCAAGGTCAAGCAGAGATGGCAGAAGTGTGTCAATTCAGACGGTGCCTATATTGAAAAGGAATAAACATTATACAAAATTTCAGCTCTCTGTGACATGTCCTTCATGGTCAGGCCCAAGACTTATGTCAATCCCCTTGTATCTTCGTGTCTTTTTCTAAACCAAGTTATTTATTACAAATTTTGTTAAAGTGATAATTAAACATGTCTATCTGTAACCTTAAAACTATAGTTGGATTAATCACTATTGGGTGAATTGTATGTCTGCATCCGTAAGACACATCTGTTAAATACATAAACGTTTAAAGCGATCAGTTTCAGCTGAGAGTTCAAAAACCACGAGTCAAAAATTATCTCAAAGAAGGGGCGGGTAAATAAAAAGTTCATGACTCTTTCAATTTGTTGATGTCATACCTATTTTGTTAAAAATAGAGGCCCGTTATCCGTTGTGGTGTTAACCTCAAACTAACGTCAAACAAACCGTTTTTGTTTAGTTACATTTGGTACAGCAGCGCTGAGTTTCACAGTCAGTCTATCTTCAGCTAAGTGATGACCACTTCCAACATCGACACCTCTTCTTATTTTTACATCTTTTAACGAAAGCCTCTGTCTACAATTTAAACCATATAGACCACAATATGACCATTGGTAGATATTGCTGGTAGATTTATGTTTTTTCTCTAAATCAAAACTATACCATGGCTCAATCACAAAGTGTTCTAACGTCATCAAAACTCATGTTTGCTGACGTCTGCTGGTGTATTTAAGAAGACAAGTATAATACTTGCCTTTTTGAGCACGAAGTTGTCTTACAAGAAATGCATACTCCTTATTGTGTTCAATTTCCACAAGGTGTGCACCTAGTTGCCAACAATGTTCCTGTCCAGTTTAAAACGGAAAGGAAAGAAAACAAACTGTAAATGTCAACATATGTAAGTACCATAGTCAAATCATTGATTTAAAACCTTGACATAACATTCCTGACGTATTTGTTTGTTAATAACGGTTTGTCGTACTTTTTTTTTTAAAGTTTCAACTGAGAAAGCTGAGACGAAAGTAAGTAAACATAATCCCATCTATATTTACGTAAGAAAGCTCATAAACAAACCATGGAAGAAGTTTAGTTATACCGAACGTAGAGACAATTGGAATAGATTTTGTTGTTGTTGTGAAATTTAAACACGCGTGTTGGCATGAATTTATATTATAGATGTCACGGGTTGCTTCCCGTTTGCTATTCAGTAGTTGTCCGACAGTGCCCGAGACCTTGAGTATCTAATATGGCTCTTCAAAGGTGTCTTCTCTCGCACAAGATCACTCTTGCCAGAGCTGAAGATAGAAGGATAATGATGCTTCTATCTCGAGGGAGTGTTTACAAGATATTCAGAAATCAAGAACAATGCTTAATGAGTTCCAGCAATGTTAACTTTAGTATCTGCCGTCAACTTTTGTGAAGGATTGTCTTATAATTAGCTTGCTCAAGCCATCATCTGATTTAATTCAGCGAAATCTTAATTATTTTATAGATCTTTTTAAATGTACTTAAGAAATTGACTGACGCATACAGGTGTAGTACATTCAAAATAATTAAATCAACGTTAAATGTGTATATAAACAAATAACAAATTTAATAATTATTAATTGATTATAATCAATAACGTTTAAAAGTTTAAAAATGGATAATTCGTTAAAAAAAGCACTCATCACAGGGTGATGTTATGGTTTTCGCAAATTGGACAGTTCTTTTGGCAGCTTTTAAGTTTAACTTAGCTGTCAATAGTTTGACGGTTTCTGCTCCCTCTGATGTTTGGTTCTTTGCAGATAGATGAATGGGTCAGTCGTCACTGGACAAATCTGAGGGTTGTAGCACGTTTCAAGAGGTATCAGGGAGTAACTACGAAACTGGTCCTGCGTCTCTAAGAACCGTCTGATGATGGTGTCTAGCGTTGACTTCCGGCCACTTAAACCACTCACTTGTTCCAAAGATAATACCTTCAATTGGTACCTTCGACTAGTGTCACAAAAGAAGAGAACAAATACCCTCTTGAGTATTGCGTTTTCCTGACATACACACATACGTGCCATCCCATCTACCTCAGAACTTTACCCTCTCTGGGAATTAATCTTAATCCCAGAGAGCGAACAACTTTCTTTACATTTAAACTGAATAGCATTACAATTACCTCAACATTGGTTGGAAAGGTTAACAATATAATAAGTACTTACTTACTTACTTAGTCGTTCCCCTTCTACCGTGAGGTGTAGAGGTTTGGAAGAGAGAGCGCCAGACTATCCTATCGGCTGTCTTCCTCCCGGCCCGGTTCCACTCCAGTCCTCGGTCCCTCAAAGATTGTCTAACGCTGTCCTCCCAGCGGACTCCGGGCCGTCCCCGGGGTCTGGACCCCCGGCTCTCAGCTTCCCATGCCCGTCGTGGCAGCCGATCCTCTCCCATTCTGCAGACATGGCCAAACCATCTTAGTTGGGACTGTTCTACTTGGGTCTGCAGGGGGTGGCAATATAATAAGTATGTATATCATTTCTCTCATCACTCCCTCCTTGTTACATATGGAACTTGGGACTACCTGTCCATTTGGTTCTCTATAAGAAACTCACATAAAGCAGTCACCAGCCCTTGCAGTGGTGGTTCATGAAATCATCATTCTATATGCTGAGGTTGCCAGCCCCAAATGATTTGGATATGCTATAAGCGTATTTTCACATATTATTATTCACATGTCAATATGTACATATTATTTCACGTGTTAAAAATGCAAAATATAGAATTATAAATATATATCTTACCCCAAAATGTTTTGGGATCACTGATTGACTTCTGGCTCAAAGAAATAGTTACGGTAACATGTTGAAGGTGCCTCTTACATGTGTTATGGGTTTTACTTGACAATAAGCTCCCACGTTGACTCCGTGTTTAGATTCCTTTGGATTCCTGTTTTCCGTGTTAATGTAGGTAGAGTTTTCTTGGGAGATAATTCATCAAGATGTCCAACAAAAATCTGGTCCAATAAGTGAAATTCTGACTCTATTACTTCCTCTGCCTGGTCTAGGTATCAGGGAGTAACTACGAAGCTGGTCCTGCGTCTCTAAGAACCGTCTGATGATGGTGTCTAGCGTTGACCGCCGGCCACTTAAACCACTCCCTTGTTCCAAAGATAATACCCTCAATTAGTACCACCGACTAACATCACAAAAGAAGAGAACAAACGCCCTCTTGCGTATTGCGTTTTCCTGACACACACACCCGTGCCCTCCTCTTTTCATTTCACCATCCCATCTACCTCAGAACTCTTGACGAGTTGAATTTCATAGTGCTTCCAATCGACTAAAGTGTCAGGTAAAATGCGCCTTTTGTATCATCGTATCACGCGCGT
Source organism: Oreohelix idahoensis (assembly GCA_024509875.1). Taxonomy (NCBI): domain Eukaryota; kingdom Metazoa; phylum Mollusca; class Gastropoda; order Stylommatophora; family Oreohelicidae; genus Oreohelix; species Oreohelix idahoensis. The sequence goes on along the minus strand of JAMPIV010003725.1, from coordinate 957,649 downwards.
TGTTCTTTACTATTAGACCAGGCTCCAATAAGAAATGTTGTTATGTTTACATCTCGAATGCCGGCCAATAGTTACAATCATGCGTGGTTTGATAGCGTCTATTCATAAAATTTGCTCATAGGACAATTCTGCATGTTATTTACGATGTCATTTTCCGTATAAGGAGTTGTTACATCCGTTGATTCGCTGTAATGAATGCCCTACAACTCCCTACATTATCACAAATAATGTCCCTGTAACACTTCTGTCTAGAAGTTATTACGACATTCCGTCTTTCAGGGTAATGTCAGTAATATGTCCACAGACAGGTAATTTATCTCTCCGTCCTTGTGTAAACACCGACCCTCTTGTAACAATCTATGCTGTGACTCTTCACGACAGTAATTAGTGAATCACGATAGCCATATCAGCGCTAAATGAACTTGCTGGGCGTACTTCGTGCTAATCCGGCGCAGCCAAGGTTTGGTACACGATAATTTTACCAACATTACTGTCGGTCAATATTGCATCACCTGTCTACTCTCTCAGCAGGGATTGTCAGATAAAGAGAAAAGATGAATTATTACAAAGACGAATTGCAAACAGTGACTCTAAAATAACAATATTGCCGGAGAGGAAAAGAGAGCGAACCCATTTATGTGACGATGGGGTAAAATGTTAATTATTAGCCATTCTAGATTACTAAATATTTTAGCCAATAATTACCAATGCTGATTTCCAAGGTAAGGTTTTCTTTATGAAATTGTAACACGACCCGTCGTGCTGGATCCAGCCTGGGCTACATGTTTGACCTGCCACAAGGTCAGTAAAAATAACTTTTTCATCTTCATCTGGAAAACTTCACAAGTCAGGAATTTAAAATGTGCTGCATTTATTTAAAAGCTCGAGCTCAGAATTTAGTGACTTTAACTAATAAACCAATGAACGAGTTGCCTGAATTCTACGTATTCTCACAGTACTCACTACGACTGCACGAAAAAACATTGTCCTTCCTGGGTAAATTCATTATTCACTGTTCTTTGTCTCCCTACAGAGCATGATTAGTATAGCAAAAAGGACAGATACCCTTTGGAAATCGCCCCGTATACGGGGCGATTTAATTTAGAAATTTATATGATTAATCGTAATATTATTTTATTTGCGAGATCACAACGGGAAAATTATCTAATCATATTGAGACAACTTGGTGGCAACCAATCAAAATTGCCGAAAGAGAGCCTATCAAACTCAGAGGATAAAATAATCGGAGTGAGAGTGGCAGACTCAACAAGATTCACACTAAATTTATCGGAATGACGAGAAGGAGGTCCAGTCAGACACAGGCTCAACCAAATCTTACTGACTAGAAAAGCTGTTTAAGACTCAATCCTTCACTACTAAAATTTTTTTCAAGACCTTATAACTAATAAAACCTTCAGCAGACTGACCCACACGAGTAAGAAGCCACAGGCCACAGCAGACAGATAAGAAGTAAAGGTGACATGCTGTTGTGAAACCGACTGCTTTGCGATAAGCTCTAGCCAGTCCTCGTGATACTGTGTCTGAATGGTATGTTTGAAAAATGTATAGCCCCAATAAAACAAGAACACCAACAACTACTCATCACCATCATCAGTTGCCATCTCCACAACGAAGGTTGGCTGTAATGGATCTCCAACGTCTTCTGTCTCTTGTCTTGGTCGTGCACTCTGATAGACTCTTTCCTGTCCATCTCTTGATGTTATCTTCCCACTTATAGCGCTGTCTTCCCCTTGCACGTTTGCCTTTAACTCTCCCTTCTGTTATGGTCTTCTGCAAGGTGTTATGCCTTTTTATGTGGCCAAAGTATTTTAGCGGCCGAACTTTGACCTCTCTCATTAAGTTCTCTTTTCATACCTAGATTTTCTAGGACCTCCTTATTTGTTTTCATCTCTTTCCATGAGATACGCCCCATTCTTCTACATATCCACATTTCAAAAGCCTCAATTCTTTCTTCCAAATGCTTATTCATCGTCCATGTCTCTGCACCATACAGAAATGCAGAATATACATAAAACTTTATGATTCTCAGTTTTAATTTGTGAGATAACTGTTTGGATGTCAGTATATGTTTCATGTTGTTGAATGTAGCTTTGGCCATTCCTATTCTCTTCTTGATTTCTGTTTCACATCTGCCATCTTCTGTTATTATATGACCAAGATATGAGTAGCTCTTGACTTGTTCCAGGATTTTCCCATTTACGCTTATCTTTAATGTGGGTTTATCGTCTGTTTTGTTAATTATCATAGTTTTTCTTTTTTCAATATTAATGTCGAGTCCATATTCATGACTTATACTGTTCACTTGCTTCACTAGTTCTTGTAACTCCTGTTCGCTTTCAGCTAACAACACGGTATCATCTGCATATCTAAGGTTGTTTATTGACCTTCCACTGATGTTCAGTCCTGGTATTTCCTGTATCTGTTTGAAAATTTTTTCGGTGTATAAATTAAATAGGCAGGGGGACAGCACACAACCTTGTCTGGCACCTCTTTTTTTATCTATGTATGGTGAATAATTCCTTCCCGATCTTACTGTGGCAGTTTGCTCCCAATAAAGGTTACTGAGTATTCTTATATCTTTTCCATCAATACCTATGTCTTTGAGGCATTCAATTATTTTCTCATGATGGATTCTGTCAAAAGCCTTCTTATAGTCAATGAAGCACATATACATACTTTTTTGGACCTCTGTATTTTTTTCTGCTAATATTCTAATCAAAATATTGCCTCTCTTGTTCCACTGTTCCGTCTAAAACCAAACTGTTCTTCTTGGATTTCGCTGTCTACTTTACTTTTTATTCTTTCCTGTATGATTCTGAGCAGTATCTTAATTGCATGACTCATCAGCTGATTGTTCTGAAGTCTGTACATTCTGTTGCATTTGGTTTTTTTGGCAATGTTATAAAAACTGATGTCTTCATGTCGTGTGGTTGTCACGTAGACATTTATGATCTATAAATTGCCTATATCTTCTTCTTTTTCTGTCACCTGTATCCTCGATTTTTATTATCACTCTTTTCCTTTTTCCTGTATTTTTCGCATCCATTCGTTTGCGAGAAATAATATTTTTCCCATTCTCACTTTCGCTAGTTTCGTTTCTCATTTAGAAACGCATTTCATTGCTGATTAAACTGAGAACGCAATTATGACGTAACGTGTCAGCCCCACACGTTGACGCACAGTGTTAGAATGCATTCCGTCAGACAGGGGAGAAGACAGCTGTCTACAGTTTCCCCTGGGACAGTGTTTCTTCGGCTAAGTTTCTGGGCCTGAAGTGTGAGAATTCACTCCGTCAGACATGAGGAGGAGACATTTGTCTGGTAGTTTGCATCTGACCTGTAGTTTCCAAGGTAGATTCTCAGTGTCAGGTGATATGACACTCACGCTCCACGACCAGTTTTGGCGTAAGGTGCGAGAAAGCAAAGTGTCAGTTATGGTTCTCAGGATGAGTTTCTCGAGGTAGGTGCAAAAACTGCCCCTGCAGTGAAGACTGGTTGTCTACATTTGCATCTGACACGTAGCGCTTCGGCCGTTTCTTAGACGGAGATGTCAGAGACGCAAGGTGGCCGTTACGACACGCGTTTGGGTGTAAAACGTAGCGTTAAAGACGGGAAAGGGGAGAGTACTGCGTTTTGCGAAATTAAACGTTTACCTCTTTGTCTGGAAATAGATATTAACGAGAGTTTGAACTTTCTTTTGATTCTCCAACCTGCAGTAGATAGAATCACTCGTGCTAGTGAATGAAGCTTGTATAGCGAAGTCATTAGTTTCTCGTCAAATTTTGCCGAGCTTCTAAATACCTATCTAGTGAATTAACCTAGTCGTTGTGAAACTGTAATTCTGTTTGGTGGTAAAAAATCATATATTATATTCTAGTATTTTTTGAAGTGTTTAAAGTGTTAAATCGCTTATTTCATTTTGCTAGTTAGATTTGTGCAGAGAGTTATATTTATAAGTCGGTTATATTCTCTAGCTGATGCGTTACAGTGGAAACCAGAAATTATATTTCTAGCTTAAACTCAGCCGGCTATTAAGGAATTTAATTTTACTGCTAAAATAATCAGACGAGAATAAACTTTCTAAACTAACTTATAAATGCTAGAAGCCTCATGAGTGTTGACGGAATACGCACGTATTCCTAATTCGTGAGGATAGATGACTTTTATATAACTTATTCCACGGGAAGTGTTAAACTATAAGACAAGGTACGCTTGCAGTTTAAATTATCAGTTATAATATGTATAAGTATTTATATGTGTTTTTTTTCCCTTATTCAGTGAATACTGGGGTGACCCAATCTTTGCCAGCGTTCTAGTACGTGAACATTATCTGTGAAGAACTTAAGCCCTTTCATTACATGAACTGTAACAGTTAAATGAAGTAAAAGGCCTATCGTGCCAGATTTAATTCTTCCAGAATAACACCGAAGTACAGTTCAGCCCGTTGTGGCAAACAAAATAACAGTAACATTCCGAAAGAGTTTTGACTAATAGTGTGGTGACCAAATATAGTCATATACTGAGATAAGGCACCCGACCTGATAGTCCTCATTTTCTAGAAACCTACGCTAGTGACACTGTTCTTTGCTAACTTTCGTGCCTGGACAAATTTTATTTGACTTAAACAGACATCCGAAAAATAAGAACACCCAAGGAATCGTTCCCGGAGACAGAGAATTCAGTACGTCTTTTGGAACTGGGGATTTCTTGATCGCGACGGCATTTACGGGTCTGTGTGAAGGTCCTAGGAAAAATTAAGTTCCAAGAGGCAGCGATCAAAGCTGTAAGTATAAATGTGCGCACGTGGCCACGGCTGAATGAATAGAGTGGACGCAGGTCTGAGTGTTATTTCACCATTTGTATTTTGGCACCTATTTGCTGTCATAACTTTCTTCATGCAAGTTTGTTTTTGCTAACAATATTTTCCCCTTAAACTATATTATAGTAGCAGGTCTGTTCATACCTTAAACGGGGAAGAAACTCTTAGTCTCAATCATATGTATCTGGGACTCTTTGGGCTATCATCTTTCTCCTAACGGGACTGTGGGCTACACCTCGAGGGAAGATCATAACTGTGGGTCTATCAGTTCTTGTAGCATCCCTTGATTTGTTTTATGACTTTGTGTATATGCCTTTTTGATGTAATTTTTCATTTTGTGACGTAAGTTTAATATGATAAATAAACTTAACCATAAATTAATCAGCGTGTTGGTCAGCTCGTTCTAAATATCTATATAATCATTGTCAAAGTTTTTCCCACGTCTGTACGTATAACTGTCGTCTTGTATATGCGTGCACGTGAGTGGTTATATATATATATATATATATATATATATATATATATATATATATATATATATATGTGTGTGTGTGTGTGTGTGTGTGTTTAGACTGTCTGACTACTTGAAATCTGTCGTAGAAGATAGGTGAGAGAGAAGATTCCGCGCTCTCAGAGACAGCCTCTATCGCAATTCTACCACCTCACTCGTGGAAATCTATTGCTATTACTACTTCTCACTGTGACTACCACCTATGCTAATCTATTCAGAAGGGACCAACCCAAGTCTTAATTCTCCTATCAAAAATCTACGACAGTGGTATATATCCTGTATTGTATATATCGTTGCATATTTCTGTGATTGTATCTATACCAAAAGCTCTCCAGAGCTTCTATCAGTTCAATTTTTATGTTATCCATGCCTGCTGATCTTCCTTTTTGTATCATATGAATGGCATTCTCTACTTCTGATCTGAGAATGTTTGGGCCTTCATTAGAATCTGGTGATGGTTTTTTTACCTCTGGTGTCCTCGAATAGTTCTTTTACGTATTCTGCCCATCTGTTTGATATGTCTTTCTCATCAAGTAATATTACACCATTTTTGTTCTTGATAACAGCTTCCTCCTTGTGCAAATCGCGACTGATTTGATAATTTCTTTATTTCTTCATGCATATCTCTTGTCATGTGCTTTGCTTCCAAGTCTTCTATTTCCTTACATTTTGTTTCTATCCAGCATTCTTTTGCTTCTCTACACATAGTACGTATGTCATTGTCTATTGTTTTATATTCTGGAGTGTTTTTTTGCTTTCTTTCTTTCTGCCATTTTATTCAAGATGTCATCTGTCATCCAAATTTGATTTTTCTTAGACTCCTTTTTAGGTAAATTTGCATTTGCTGATTGTATGCTTGTTTTGAAGCATTCCCATTTTGCGGTTGCTTTTTCTTCTGGGTTTTCTCTTCTATACTGCACCATGCTTTCTGTCAATAACTGTTGATATTTATTTTTGACGTCGATTAAATATTTCTGTTTTATATCTGGTTGTTTCAGCGCTGATAATTATATCTGGGGGTTCCTCCTGTCTTCTGTTTCCTGCTCTTTTTAGCTTTATATTTACTTTGATGATGACTGGATTGTGATCTGAATTTTTGTCGGCGCCAGGATGTGTCTTTGCACTTTTGACACTGTTCTTAAATCTATGTTTTATCATGATATAGTCGATTTGATTTCGTGTTACATCTCCTGGGCTTTTCCATGTGTATAATTTCCTTGGGTGGTGTTAAAAAAAGGTGTTACATATGACCAGCTGGTTTTCTTCACAGAACTGGATAAGTCTGTCTCCTCTATCATTTCTTGTCCCTAATCCATACTGTCCTACTATTTTCTTGTATTTTCCTTTTCCTACTTTTGCATTCATATCACCCATTACTATCAACACATCTGTAGATTTGACTGGTTTAAGTGTGTGTTGTAGCTCTTCATAGTATTCTTCTATTTCTTCCTCGCTGTGATCTTTAGTTGGTGCATAAGTTTGTAAGATTGATATGTCGAATGGCTTTGCTCTCATCTTCAGTAACATCATTCTGTCGTTGTGTGTCCAGTATCCACATACATATTTTTCTAACTCTTTTTTTATCAACATTCCTACTTCTCTTTCATGTTTTTCTCCTCCTGAGTGTATAAGCGTGTACTGGTCTCTTGTTATGTAGCCTGTATCCAAAAGTCTTGCCTCTGCAACTCCCAGTATATCGAGTTTCATGTCGGTTGTCTCTAATACAGTAAGATTGTCAAGCTTTCCTTCTCCGTTTAGAGTTCTAACATTCCATGTTCCTATCTTTAGGCTTCTCCTACTAGTTTTTAGGTGGTCTTTCTCAGAATGCTCCCTTTCAACTACTGCTGCTGTTAAATCTGTTTTTCCCGTCTTGTATCTTTTTTATGGTTTCTGCTTTTAGCGAAGCTTAGTGTTAAAATTCATTTTTCTCAGTACTTCGCCATATTTCTGATTCCAATGTTAACAAATTCTGTTCCTACTTTATTTGCTGCATGTATCGTCTAGTGAACCACTTGCTATTTCATGGATATTATAATCGTAAATGTATATCTTGATTCGTGATTTCTTATATATTCTATATATGCTGCTGTTTGTAGCTAAAGATTGTTGAATATTGTTAAGCATGGAATTGTACGTTTGTTAATTGCCTGTATACGATTTATATCGGTAATATTATGGCTCATCGTGTAGAGGTTAATGATCTTCAATACAACTCATCGATTGTAACAAATAAATAGTCGACTTTGTCTGATCTGTCGGCGTCTGTGGCCTAATGGATATGAACGCAGTTTCATAATCCAGATATACAAGGTTCGAAACCCGCTGCAGGCGATTTGGTAGCAGATCGCTTTGTGTGGATTTTTAACAATGGTATAAGCGCCGTACCGTTCAGAAAGCAGTGGCAAACTACTGAATGAAAAAATTACGTAGAAAAATCACAAACAGCCAATAAAAGTTGGGGTTGATTGCCACGTCCTGTAAAGGATAATCAACTAACTTTTTTTGTCTGATCTAAAATATTTTTAATTCTCATGTAACCCTGTGTCAGACGAAACATAATAGATAATGTCAATGAGATCAAGATTTCATGGCGAAACACGAAACATTGTATCATATTTAGTTATAAGATCAATCTCTACCTTTATAATGATATATGCTGTTATGGGCATTGATCCATTTTGCATTAGGCATACAGACTACTCATAAAAACTCAACGTCAGCTTATTATTCGGTAGATCTAATAATATCCAATAATATCCTTTTATTGTGTATGAGCGAACATATGCAGTATATCGTTATACTTTCCTAATACCCTTTTTTGAGCGCCCGATTGACAGAATGGTTAGAGCGCTGGTCTCTCGCGGCTACGGTGCCGGGTTCGATTGACAGTATCATCATGCTCCAGTCTCATCATCATTAGCTGCCATTTCCACAACGAAGGATCTTCAACGTCTTCTGTCTCTTGTCTTGGTGGTGCACTCTGAAAGACTCTTTCCTGTCCATCTCTTGGTGTTATCTTCCCACTAAGAGCGTTGTCTTCCCCTTGTACGTTTGCTTCAACTCTCCCTTCCATTATGGTCTTCTGCAAGGTGTTATGCCTTTTTATGTGGCCAAAGTATTTTAGCTACCTAACTGTGATCTCCCTCGTTAGTTCTCTCTTCATACCAAGATTTTCTAGGACCTCCTTATCTGTTTTCTTCTCTTTCCACGAGATGCGCCTCATTCTTCTATACATTCACATCTCATGGGTCTCGTTTCGTTTTTCCCATTGCTTATTCGTTGTCCATGTTTCTATACCATACAGTGGTGCAGAATATATATATAACATTTTATGATTCTCAGTTTTAATTTGTGAGTTAACTGTTTAGATGTCAGTATATGTTTCATGTTGTTGAATGTAGCGTTGGCCATTCCAATTCCCTTCTTGATTTCTGTTTCACATCTGCCATCTTCTGTTATTATATGACCAAGATATGAGTAGCTCTTGACTTGTTCCAGGATTTCCCCATTTATGCTTATCTTTAATGTGGGCTTATCGTCCGTTTTGCTAATTATCATAGTTTTTGTTTTCTCAATATTAATGTCCAATTCATTTTCATGACTTCAACTGTTCACTTGCTTCACTAGTTCTTGTATATCCTGTTCACTTTCAGCAAGCAACACTGTATCATCTGCATATCGAAGGTTGTTTATGGACCTTCCACTTATGTTCAGTCCTGGCAATTCGATTATCTGTTTGAAAATGTTTTCGGTGTATATATTAAATAGGCAGGGGCACAGCAAACAACCTTGCCTGACACCTCTTTTGTGTCTAGGTTTGGTGAATAATTCATTCCAGATCTTACTGTGGCTGTTTGCTCCCAATAAAGGGTACTGAGTATTCTTATGTCTTTTATATCAATACATATGTCTTCGAGACATGCAATTATTATCTCATGACGGACTCTGTCACAAGCCTTCTTATAGTCAATGAAGCACACGTACATACTCTTTTGGACCTCTGTATATTTTATTTTGAGTAGCATTTTAATGGCATGACTCATCAGGCTGATTGTTCTGACGCTCCAGTCTACCCAGCTGTAAATGGACACGTGATTTTACTCTTGAGTTCGTGAAGGAAAAGGCAGAGTGGATGGGAACTGATTACCCCACCTCTAAGTGCTGGACTTAGTAAAGGAAGTCTCTAACACTTCACTCCCCTACGGCAGTGTTTGCTCTCAGACTACTTTTACCTTTTTAATACTCTTTTTACACATGGCGTTCATGCACTATGGACACATACACTAAGGTGCCCATACACTATGGACACATACACTAAGGTGCCCATACACTATGGACACATACAAGACGATATTAAAACGCGTCCGTCGTCAACACACAAGAATCGAATAATCTTGGTCTCTAACCAAAATACAAAAACGTCATCAACCAACTGCACAAATACAAAAGCACCGATCCTTTTCGCGCGACAAATATCTCGTAAACAATGTTTCTCATTTGCCGTGCAAAAATTATTGTACCATATATGTTTTTGTCTTTTCTTATTTTTGGCAAACAGAAAATGATAATCTGATATGTCATCAGATTCTCAACATACGTACACATCATGTAACAACCTAAGCTTGAATGCACTCTCCTATAGCTAGTTCATTTGAAAGACTCAAATTTGTAAATAGTTCTCCAATTTTGTTTATTTACGGATTGTCACAAATCCGTGTTGTCCCATGATTTCTTCAACGTTTCAGTTCGTACGTGTTTCGTCCACCTAAACTGTAATGGCCTTTCTTCTCCTTCATCCTTTATATTTTGTAGTCTGGTGTAATCTTCTATCGGGGATTCTTCTTTGTCATTGGTGGGTGTCTTACACTTGGATGATATTTATCTTCATTTTTTTATTTGGACGGTTTTACATGTTGCTGAAATTGATCTTAGCCCCATTGCTTCTCTTTCTTTCTTTCCTAGAAGTAAAGTCACCCCTCTGACCTTGTTGGGAGCTTTCTTTTTCATGTCCTAAGCACAACACCATTTCTGCTGCGATATGTTGCATCCTTATACTCAATTCTAACTGGTTCGGCATAGCTCGAGAATACCAATGTTGTATACTCAAATTCTGCTGCCTCCTATTCCTTTGTTCGTTTGATGTTCGATCATCCCAGGTGCCGAGAAGATTTTACCAGAAGGAAACAGGTGAGATAGACACACATATACCTTTTGGCTTTCTCTTTCTTGCTAAATGTGCTTCCTTACCAGAGGTCAACAATCTGTCATGGGTGGTTGATTTTACCTATTTTCTTAGCACGGCATTTATTTTTTTTTAATTGAAAATTATATTTATATTTATAGATAAAATATGTAATGCGACTGCTCTAAACAGTTCCATACTTGATGCGCGGAGTTATAGCTAAAACATGACAGATTGATCCACGACCACCTATGCAGGGAAAAAAAATGTGTATTTAAGTGAAACAACATTAATTTAAGGTCTTAGCAATGAAATAGAAGTAATGGTGGTCTCTAAGGAAAATTACTTCTTCAGATAGCACTATCAAAGTAAATGGAACAGTTTTAAAACAAGAAAATATATTAAAATACCTAGGCATATAAAGAATATCGCATGCAAGATGCATCTCAGAAGTGAAGAATAGAATAGTATAGGCAGAAGCAACATTATATTAGATGAAAAGTACTTTATACAACAACTCTTTGGCAATGTAATTAAGAAAGAGAGCACTTTGGTGTTATAAAATACCAATCATGACATGCGAAACTATGTCATTGGGCAAATAGTTTTACAGAAAATGTTAAAAATATCATGTGCCATGTTACACATGACTTATGTCTCAGGGTTTTGCGTAGGCCAAGGAGTGAGTGGTTGTTGCAGTCGAAAACCACTGAGGTTTAAGTATCGTCACGTGTTGTTTCTAGCTATACGTATCTGTCGAGTGTCATTAAGGACTGTAGCAACTTCCTCAGATGCACATGAGTCCGTGGAATGCAAGCTCTGTATTTAGCGTAGTTCGGGTGACTGTTAGTTTTTGGGAGGTCAGAGAGAATAACTCCAACTTAAACAACATCTGAAATTCCTCCCAGTACAGTACAAATACTAAATCAAAACTATATGAGAGATCCGAGTTTCTGTACTTCTTTATGGCGCAGAATGCTGGAGAGAACCACTCAAGAACTGCTAACTCGGAGCCACCAAAAAGACATGCGCACCATCATAGCGGGTAGACGCTGGAATTGGGTTGGCCACATCCTCAGAAGAGACCCTAATACCGTCCACAGAACTGCCATGTTATGTACTCAAGAAGGAAAGCAAGGACGGCCAATAGCAAGCGGGCGGACACCTGTATGTGCAGAGATGCTAAACATGAACTAGGGCACCATACGAAGGATGGCTATCGACTGAGCGAAGTGGAGACAGTTTTGTCGTTATGCCGTACAAGAAGACACCAGGCGTGATGGCCACTGATTGCTTTGTCAACCACGGCTAATGATCAAAGAAGAAGAGAGAGAGAGAGAGAGAGAGAGAGAGAGAGAGAGAGAGAGAGAGTGGCTGAACGTTTTGAAAGACGGGTCAGATGTAATGTGAATAGGCCCGGATGGCATTTGATATTGTCTGAAGTGATATAGTATTATCTGTGGAGTATAGATGTGATTTTGAAGGCCCAATGGATTATTTATGAATTAGCATGACTAGATTAGACAATTTAAGATTAACAAGAGCGTAGAAGGACTAATATTTCAATACGTTGATACATAACAAAACTAATATATAACAAAACTGTATAAAATTAGGAAACACCACGGTTGTTCTTATACCTTGTGCATCATCAGCAGATAGCAATATAGACGTCAAGGCAAGCAGAACTGCCATTGTAATACGGCAAGTACCTGACATCTGGAAACACAGAACATTTGTGAGTGTTATCTTGGCTTTTAAATGTTAATGAATAATTTTAAAACAAAATGTGATGCTGAGTTGGGAAAACCACAATGAAATATAATCTTGAAACAATTATTGTAGCTGTCAAGATTTTAAAACGTGATATTACCCCAATTTTATTGTTCGACTTTCTTCTCCTCTCCTTTAAACGCCATACCGGCTGACGTAAGTGATGAAGTTTCTAAATAATTTCCAGTTCTTATATTGCATTATCAGTGATATTTTTATTTTCTGTGGCAGGGCGTTAAAATATTCAGACCTCTCTCTCTCTCTCTCTCTCTCTCTCTCTCTCTCTCTCTCTCTCTCTCTCTCTCTCTCTCTCTCTTTCTCTCTTTCTCTCTCTCTCTATGTCGCTTTCTAACTGTTTTTCCTTAAACCTTTTAGTTTTTTCACACAGTGTATCACTTTACATCTTCTAGTAACATATGCGAAGAAATTAGTTCTGTCTTGTATACAAAAAAGCTCGCATTCTTCATTTGTTTCTTGTAGAACATGCTCAGTTCTCTTTTCATTATCCCGTGGTATTTTTATAAACAAAATGTCTTTGCCTTTGAAGGTCCTTCTGATTGTTTATGACTAATTTCCATATGAAATGGTAGGTTCTATGAAACATTTGAGAACTTGTCACATAATTGGTCGTTCTCTTTTACGCATTTTCTATCTCTCTGCCTTTATCTATTCACTTCTAATTTTTCAAAACGTTCAGCCACTCTCTCTCTCTTCTTCTTTGATCATTAGCCGTGGTTGACAAAGTAATCAGTGGCAATCACGCCTGGTGTCTTCTTGTACCGCATGAAGACAAAGCTGTCTCCACTTCGCTCATAAATCTGTGCAGTAGTCACTGTTTAGATTTTCACACTTCGATTCGTGTCAAGTCACGGCGTTATTGATCATCCTTAAGGATTACTTGTAATCCCTTAAGTGATTGCACCAGACTGACTTTAGGCGTGAATTGTTTGTTTACGATTGCGCAACCTACTTCCGTACAAACTGGTCAACCGGTGCGTATCACTTCAGTGTTAATACAATCGACTAAGAGTGTCTGACAGTGATGCAATCACTTTCTTCGAAGTTACCTGTGATGACAATTGCAGATAGTATCAATCTGGGGAGAAATATAGCATCTATAGCTCTTTGTAGCAGTTTGGTGGCCAGTGTTGCGTGCTCATCTGTGCACCATATTACCAGGTCATCAGCGTACATTGCCACTTTCATTCCAAGTGGTAGTTCAGCAACCAGGTCTTTGATGTAGACTAGGAAAAGAGTGGGGGACAGAACCCCTCCCTGAGGGACGCCATGACGCAGTAGAATTTTCTTACTCTTGAGGCCATCTAGTTGTACTCAGGCTCTTCTGTTATGCAAGTATGCTTTCACCCATTTTTACATCCTACCATTCATTCTACAGTCTCTCAGTTTCTTCAGAAGCCCTTCTTTTCAAACCTTGTCAAATACTTTCCTTAGATCTATCCGTGCTGCTAGTACCAGTTTCCTATCTTGGAACGCATCCTCAATCTCTTGGGAAAGGTAAGTTGACTGATCTTCGGTAGAGTAACACTGCCTAAAGCCCACCTGCTGTGGTACAATAAGGTTTTCACTTTCAAGGTACCACGGTAGCCTGAGGTTGATGATACGTTCCATTGTTTTGCAGAGACAGCTTGTAAGGCTGATTGATCTGTAGCTGGAGGCCGTGGAACTGTCTTTTCCTTTTTTTAGGAGTGGTATCATGATTGCTTCCCTCCAGGTCTGTGGAATTCTGCCATTTTTAACCAGTGCATGTGTAAATGTAAACACTTTCAATATAATTGAAATGATATATACTGCTCACTGTCATTAATATTAATGTTCAGAGAGGGTACATTTCTGAGGCAGATGTGATGGTGGAATGAAAAGGGGGACATCTGATTTTGTGTCAGAAAACCCAGTACTCAGGAGGGTATTTGTTTCTCTCACATTTCTTGATACTAGTCTGTGGTACCAATTGGTAGCGCTATGTCTAGAACAAGTGAGTGGTATAAGTGGCCTTGTAGTCAAAGTTAGACACCTACCGCAGATGGTTCGCAGCCAATATATTTGACCAGTGACAAGAGTGAACCATTCCAGTATTGCAAAGAACAAACACGCATCTCGGCTGGAGCAAAACCAACCGACATTTTACTAGGCGGACTGGCAGCAAAAGTGCCAAGTGGACACATTGAACCAGAAGACTCCAAGTGAACACTCAAGCTATTTTTTAAAACAACCAGTCTTTTTATTCTTCGCAATTACTCCACGATACTACGATGAACGTGTTGCAGCCACTATATTTGGAGTGACAAGAGTGAACCATTCCATAACCTGCAAAGAACACGCATCGGCTGGAGCAGAAACCAACCGACATTTTACTGGCAGCAAAGTACACATTGAAAGCTGCCAAGTGAACACTCTATTTTTAAACCAGAACATTTTTTTTTTCACATTACACCTTTTTTGTCATATTGACCATCACCTATGAAGCTATGAAGAAATTTTAAAAACACTTTATCTAAATTCACCCCAACCTTATTTATTTTACAATTGTTAACGATAATTGACTATTAAATTTTGTTATATGTAAATATACAAATTTATAGTTGATTTAGTCATTTTGAGAGAACTGCAAACGTATGTCTCAGTCATTTTAAATACTTATAACGGAGCTATTTAACTACTACTTTACTTCGTTAAATCAGATGGGGGCTTGAACGAACTAAAATACATAAGACATCTTCATGAAAAGTATCTGGCAGATACAAAGTTAACAATTGATCAGTCCAGTTAAGCATTGTTTTGATTCCTGAATTAATTTATGAACACTCCATCGAGATAGATGCTGCATCATCCTTCTATATACAACTCTGCCAGGCGTAATCTTGAGCGAATGTAGATTTCCTCATTAGATACTCTAGGTTTTTGCCATTGTTGGACGATCACTGCAGAGCAAGGGAAGTAAATCCCGTTACAGAACTCCAAATCTTAAATGTCGTTCACATTGTTATGCAAATCGCTTTCATCCATGGTAAGGCTATTTATTCTTGGGATATAATATGTTAGAAATGTGAACTGACACCAGATCTGGTCAATTTGTACAGTGAAAATGTAATGAGATCCATAAATGACGTACCAGGAATATTAATTGGTAGAAACACTATGAATAATCTGAGGTCCGCTGATGATACAGACTTAATAGCAAAAAGTGAAAAAGAGTTGCAGAAAATAATTGAAACTATAGTGGCGGAAACTGAAAAAAAAAAAAAACAGTCTTCGCAAAAACAGTAAAAAGACAGACGTATTGGTCATGTGGAAGAAAATGACTTGTCTGTTACGCTCTATCAATAGTAAGTGGAACAATTTCGAAACGAGTGGATAGATCGAAATACCTAGGCATGTTAATCATGATTCTACGTATTATTTATGAGATCTATCTTACATGTAATGTTATTGGTGTACTCAGGCATTAGAAAGACGAGATACAAAGCGAACTAGAGTACTGACATGCACGAAAATATATTTAAATACACTATGTCTGAAATAACTGTCTCGTCGTCAACAAAGCAATCTTTTATTGCTCACTGTTGTAGTTGTTGTTTAAGCAGCTGAGTTTCTCGCTCTTTGATTCCAATACCAAGTTGAAGACGTCTTGGGATTATCTACACTGTAGATTTATGCTTTCCCTGTTGCTTTTCTGCCATTCCGGAACATGTTGAATTAAAGTCATGAGCTCAAGTCTCTCCAGCTTGGCTTGCATTTAAAGGATCGTCACATCTGGTCCAAAGCTAGGAGTGAAAAGTGCGCTGCAAACTGTGCATTCCCCGCCATCCTAAATGATTCGTGTGTCTGTCATTTAGCCTCTCGGAATTTGCTACCAAATATCTCTGCATAAGTATAAAACCCTGTAGCAAGGAAAGGAAAGGAACCCGTTACACGCCCATTGAGGCATATTGGGAATATGGTGTTAGGCCCATATTATCTTGACCGTCGGCACACGAGGAGTGATGTGGTCAGCATCACGCCGGTCGCCTTAACTTTCCCAGAGTTGCTCTGGTACCCATTTGGGGCTGGGTCGACCCATACCATAGAAAATGGAAAGAGACACTGTCAAAACAGGAGCAGAATGGAGTAGTCTAAATAGAAGACACCATCGGATAGCAGCAAGAAATTTTGTTGGTCAAATAAGGAAAGGAAGGACACTGCACATAAATAACATCAACATAGGGAAGCAACAGAAGTGTCAGTTAAAAACCGAAAATGGTTGGAAAATGAATGTAGAACTGGTAGGAGGGTGGAGGAAGATATATCAGATCATGTCACCCTCTGATACCCATAAGTCCCCTATTCCTTGTCAGCTCCCACACCACACCCCACACCGCCCCGCATTCTTTGGTGACCAACAGTATTCTCAATTGCCTGTGCAAGTTGCTCCAGAACACTCTGACACCAGGATAGATTCCTGCCAGCCTATTGTACAACAACCATACTATATAAATGAACAGCCCTCAACAAGCAACGACCACTCTGATGAACAGTGGGATAGTGAAGACGAGACGCCCCTGCAGGTGATTCAAAGTAGAACAATTCACAACAACCAGTATACTGAATATAATGATACTCGACACACAGCACCGTCTAAGGAAGAAAACGCAGACAACGCTACATACACTAAGTGTGCACAGGAAGATTATATGTTAACTTCCATGTGTCTTCTTTTCACTTGAGGGTAAAAAAAAACTCTAAAATACGTCTGTCACAGACGATTAAAAATTCACCGAATCTTTTGGCCGAATACCATCACTAACCAAGATCTGCTTACTCGTAGCAAGCAAGAGGACATGCACACCATCATAGCTGGCAGACGCTGGAGCTGGGTTTGCCATGTCCTCAGAAGAGACCCCGATGCCATCACAAGAACAGCTATGCTTTGGACCCCTGAAGGAAAACGAAAGAGAGGCCGACCAAAAACAACCTGGCGGAGGACTGTGGAGGCTGAGATGCAAAGATTGAACCAAAGTTGGGGCACTGTACGAAGGATGGCCACCGACCGAGCAAAGTGGAATCAATTTGTTGTTGCCCTACAAGACGCCACTAGGCGTGATGACCACTGACTGCTTTGACGGTCGGCGGCTAAGGATCAAAGAAGAAAAAGAAGACAGACGATTAATATATTATAATGCCGCAAGGGTCTGATTTGTATAGCAACAAATCGACGCAGCAAAGCGCGTCATCTGCATTCATCGATAATGCAGACAAGTACGCAACAATGTTTAAAATATACATTTATTTCAGATGCGCTCACATGTGCGTCTATCAAGACAAGACTGGCACGTGAAAGTCTCACACACTTAACTCCCACGCGAAAAAGGACTTAACAATTACTAACATGTGAACTAACATATATAAGTATATTGCCATGTGAATTTTAATTTGTTAAAATCGTTCGTGGATGTCCAAGTCATTTGAGGCTGGCAACCTCAGCGTATAGAATGATGAATTATGAACCACCACTGCACGGGCTGGTGATTGCTTTAGTGCTAGTTTCTTAAAGAGAACTAAAAGCAGAACGTAGTCCCAAGTTTCATGCGGAGCAGGGAGGGACAGATGAAAGAAATGATGTACATTTTAAGTATAAATACTTACAGTTTCAAAGCAGTGAAAATGTCCATATAAACATAGTCACTTTAAAATTAATGAAAGTTTGCAAGCTTTAACCCAGTGTAAATGTCTATGAGAAAATATTCATTCTAAAATTAATGAAAGTTTCAAACTTTTCAATCAGTGTAAACATAAATCCAACCTGCAAGTCTGGAAGGAAGAGCTGGAGAAGAGAGGGATGGTTATAAGCAGCCCTAAAAAAAATCCATGGTGATATCACGAGAAGAAAGAAGACATCAGATTAAGCTGGGAGAACAGGTCCTGGAGCAGGTAGACCACTTTAAATACATCGGAGCTATTATTGACCGAAAGGAAAGCATCAAAGAAGAGTTGGCCACTCGAAAAGCAGCAGCTGGGAGACTTTTTCAGGCGATAAATCGAGGATTCCTCAGCAAGAGAGAAGTTGGTAAGAAAACGAAAATGGCTGTATATCTCTCCACCTATGTCCCAGTCTTGACATATGGATGCGAGTCATGGGCAATGACTACAACGCACAAAAGCCAGATCCAAACCTCAGAAATGAGGTATCTGAGGAAGGTGGTTGAAGTAACAAGAAGAGACATGGTACGCAACCAGACGATACGTCAAGGCCTTAAATCCCACCCCCTGCAGACCCAAGTAGAACAGTCCCAACTAAGATGGTTTGGCCATGTCTGCAGAATGGGAGAAGATCGGCTACCACGACAAGCATGGGAAACAAAGAGCCAAGGATCCAGACCCCCAGGACGACCCAGAGTCCGCTGGGAGGACAACATTAGACAATCTTTGAAGGACCGAGGACTAGAATGGAACCAGGCCAGGCGGAAGACAGCCGATAGGATAGTCTGGCGCTCCCTCTTCCAAACCTCTACACCTGACGGTAGAAGGGGAACGACTAAGTAAGTAAGTAAGTAAGTAAACATAAATGAAAAAATATTCAATTTATATTGTGAGGGACCCATAATCATGGGTTGGAAAACGCAATATTCAGAAGAGCGTTTCGTTTCTATTCTTTACCATAGTTATTGGTGATCCAGCAGAAAGTACTATCTCTGGAACCAAGTGAAGGTAGACGTGGACTGACGTGGTGAGAGACGCCATCATAAGAGGGTCTTAAGACAGACGCAGGACCAGCTTGGCCGTTACTCCTTGACGTTCTAGGAACGTGCGACCCCTTTAACCTTGACCAACGACGAGCGACCGCAGTGTAAACAGAGCCCACCAGAAAGAGCAGAGACTACTATTGGTAGCTAGGTTAAAAATAGACGCTGCCAAAACGAACTTTTTCCCATCATGTCTACTATAAATCAATGATGAAACTTTTCTTCTGAACTATTCAATTATTTTCACACTGTACTATACACACTATAAACTGAGCTGTACCAGAATAATAAGAATTCCACTGAGTAAATTAGGGGTGAGGTCTTGAACGAGTAAACTAATAAGTGCTTAATTCTTTCACAAAAGTTGTCGGTAGATTCTAGAATTAATGTGCTCAGTCAAAGCAGCATTGTTTTCCCTTATCTGAATATCTTGTGAAGACTCACTTTGTAATAGAAGTATCATTACCCTTATATAGACATCTCTGCCAAGTGTAATCTTCTGCGAAGGTAGATACCTTTGAAACCCATACTAGATACTCTTGAATTATGGCCACTGTTGGACCACTGCTGCAAAGCAGGGGAGGCAATACAGTCACAACCACCAAACATTTTATTTATGGACTATAAAAAGGCATTTGACAGTGTAGACACAGAATCACTTTGGAAATTGATGAGGCATTTTGGAGTTCCCCTGCAGATCATTAATTTAATAAAGAAAACATATGAAGACGTGACATGAGTTCTTCATGAAGGACAGCTTATAGAACCGTTTAAGATAAGAACGGGAGTGCGACAGGAAAGCTTTAACGTAGGCAACAGAGTGTACTACCGAATGAACGTCCGTGATAACAAATTTGATGCCCGCTGGATGGATGGTTTCAAGATTCTTGATAAGACAACCGCGACTAATTACAAGATCTGGAACGAAGAAAGAAATATCTTTACCAAGGCCCATGTTACGCAAATAAAAAAAGATGATCATCGACCCATTATACCACCTAAAGAGACCACAAATAGGCCAATAAGAAAAGCTACATTATATTATCAACCATCCAGCACTACGTCAGTCTAGCACAGACAACGATGTTTCAGAAGCAGAACGGCACACCTCTGAAAACGACCAATTTCGTGACGCCGTCAACAGACTGAGACAATATAGAAGCACTCCCGACAATGAAGACGATATTCCCCTCGCTGAGTTACGCGAAAGACTAGAATGTCGAAATACCAGGTTACAGGCCGAGCAAGTTACTCCAGAACACCCTGACACCAGGATAGATTCCTGCCAGCCTATTGTACAAAAACCATACTATAGAAATGAACAACCCTCAACAAGCAACGACCACTCTGATGAACAGTTGGATAGTGAAGACGAGACGCTCCTACAGGTGATTCAAAGTAGAACAATTCACAACAACCAGTCTACTGAAGATAATGATACTCGACACACAGCACCGTCTAATGAAGAAAACACAGACAGCGCTATATGCACACTTAAGGAAGATGATATTATTCTTCCATCACCTCCATTGAGGCACGAATCTGACCTTGATACGGCAGATCCCGAGAGTGACCACGAAAGTATGATCAATCCAGACAACACTGAATTTCGCACGGCAACGACGCGCCCATTTTCTTGCTAACAGATGACTCCCCATCGTTAGCAAAGTTTTTGAGGTTACCTCAAGATCACATACGTATTAAATTATGAAGAAAACGCAGACAGCCCCACAAGACGCAGCAGGAGGTGCACCATTTCAAAGCTACTATATCCTTACCCTCGGCAACTGGTACCACCACCCACTCGACAGTGCGAAACACGCCATCTTCTTGTGATCAACGATTGACGAGGAAAGAAGTTACCTTGATGGACATCGCCAAGTTCCTCATGTCAACATCGTAAACGTCCAGTTCAACGATTGTTGGTTTATTGGAGAATCAATCTTCTCTAATAACAAAAAGGTACTCAACCAGCTATAGTATCCAACGAGTACTCCCTCTACATAGTACTACCCCTCATTCCCCGCCATGATCTAAAGTCATTAGTATCTTTTTGTTTGGTAGGAAATTTTATTTTTCAGAAAGATGTCAGCCTTAGTGGCAGTCATAACCGCCAGTGAAGAGAAACTAATCTCGAGAGGCGCAGAACTATTCGACATGCACAATTACCCTTGTTACAGCGTTAAAACCATTACACTCAGAATTAGAAGATCTCAGTAACATTGTTTTTGGGACTTACAAATATATGTCTCAAGCATTGTTGTACATTATAAGATAACCAAACACATGGGTTACATTGATGTACTATTAGCCGCTAAGGCAGAATCTCAAAGGTTAAGGAAGACATTATTTGATTTTAAGCTACACTTTCATGATATGAGACAAGCACATCAACCAAAACGAGCGATTTTGCCGTTTGTAGGTAATGCGTTACAGTTTTTTTTATTTTTTATTTAGTTGGCACTGCACCAGACGAAAACTATGACAGTTTATGTCATAACATTAAGACCTTGGCGGAAAATCAAGACATTATTACACATGTGGTTAGTAAGAGCATCATAAATGGTGAACAATACTCAGAGCAGTTTTTTCTCAATTAACAAATTTTTCTACTTGTCTGTTCCGGAGTTGCTGAACCAGACAAATGCTATGGATTATTTTATGGTTACTTCTTATACCTTGTTGAATTTCATTGATACTATCTGTCCCAGTAGAGATATTCGCCGAAATATATTTAGTTGGTTACGCTGTAGAGTGACAACAGCGTAGAATAGAAAACCCGTTTGGCGAGTCGGGCCAGAACGGAAGAGGATTTAGAATTTTTGGCGCGATTGAGTCTAGGAGATGTCAGCGTTCCTGTACGGACGCTTGTTCCCTTTGTCAGCAGTTTTGCTGGGATTACATGAATGCTATTCTTGTTCATTGCTTGCCGATTGTTTCAGGTGTTCAGGATTATTGATAGATTACTAGAAGGGTGATGTGATATCTAGTTGTTCTTTCCTGGATATTATTTACGGTAGAATCTTGCAATTATGTATTGCCTTGTTTCAGTATTGGGCTTCGCCTGTGAGCGATAGTCAGTGTGTAGTCGCTGGTTAGATAATGTCGGTGACCGTTTTTGCTATTATGTTGAGCTGGTGATGTTGGCAAGTAGTTTGCCATTTTCATTACATTGTGTATTGCATTTCATGTGTATTGTTAGCCGTGTGTGGCTCATATGTGTGCACCGTACTTATTAAAGGGATTACCTGATTTAGGTGTTATTGGATTACTCACGTCAGCTACTGTGTACTGTGGTCGTACCCTTGAGACAGCGAGCGAAGTGTCTAGTGTGAGTGTGCCTTAAATCCATAGTACCAGAAGGGGGTTTGTTCACACAGCACCAGTAGCCTGGTGTGCTCTGTGTGGGTGCTGTGTAGCTTTATATATATCCTATTCTGACACTATCTTTAACAAGTATCTTCTCTGATACCTCATACGCTTCACTTCGTACTTCTGGTAATTCGTCACGGAATTTATTAGGTTATCAGATGAAGCACTTCTATCTCACTCCGAACTTCTAGTCTTCGTAAAAATGCCTTTGATTATTATCGACGTTATTTATTGCTTCTATCGTGTGCATCCCATATTTACCCCCTTGTCTACCCATATCATTTCTCACTATGAATGTATCCAGCAGCTATCTATGACACGAACGCATTTGCTATTGCAGTGAACATATCTTTCACGTACTTCACCATTGTATCACAACAAAATTATGAGATATGTATAGCATCGCCATTTCCCTTCTGTAAGTTTGATAGACTTTTCTATCCCATAAGTAACTATGCATCATGTATCATGTCAATTTACCAAAGTGCTGCGGTCGAGACACACAGATGGTGTACTCGTGCTGTGAAATGTATTCATCCTCTCATGCGTATTTATAATGTTAACCAACACCTCTGGTTGTTCACCCTCTTTACTACGCACCCCCAAAAGAGACGTTGTGTACTCAATAACACCTCTGTGTATTTCGCTATATCGGTCCAACCTCCGTTTTACGTCCTTCATCTTCCCCCGACTTGCTCGATTTCTTATAACTATTTTGGGACTTATAACCAGTTCCAAACATTTTCCATTCTCAAGATGTATTTACCACTGAGAATATTTCTATTTAATTTCACTTCTCTACTTTTGGGGCATGGCAACCTCTCAAATTGATCAATCCAAACCGGAACTATTTTTCTACTCCTCCCACCATTACCTTGCCATCCTTCCACTCTGTTGACATAACCCCTCCCGTAACTGAATTGAACGATGTACAGAATTCCGGAAGTGATGGTCTAACAATCACACTTCTTAGGATTAGTCATACTTATCAGCATCATTGTAGTAATTGGAATAACTTATCCGATGTACAGAAATAGTATCTGTCAACGTATTAATTGTATTCGCAAAAGAAATAATATCGCGACTACTGAGTGGGCGATGTTAAAGTAACCACAGAGACACAAGTAAACAGAATAACTGTGTACATCCCCATGAGAGTATTTTTTTCTCTCTCACACGCCTCACATTCCTCCAGCAACCTCTCAGCTATTTCATTATACCCCCGCTCTCCCCTAGTTGAAGCTACACTGTGCCTGTCAATGGGAGTTATCATACATCCAGGCAGCGTTGCCTTCCCTGCTCTCGGTGACAATCGCGGAGGTGATTGTAAAACGTAAATATAGTTCTAGTTCAGTTACGATTCAGATGCATGTATTAAGTTATGATACAATTATTGTCCTGAAGTACTGATTAAATGTTCGAGTTTTGTTTGCCATGACCAAACCTATTATGTGTTGACTTGAGAAAAGTTCTTAAGTCCTATATTGTTTATGTATATTGAGTATCATAACTCCATGTTTTATGTATTACTACTAGCGTTTGTTAAGTAAAGATTGTATTAATACCTGAATATCATTTACATACCGCGTATTGCACATTGCTATCTATATTCCATACTGTTAATTTAGTCACATTGTAAATGTTAAAAAAAAGAAGATTGTAACATACCATGATTTTATTATAAAGCTGTCATTGGCTCACAAGTGTGCGCCCCAGACGATATATTGTACCAAATTTTTCTTTTTCCTTTTGCTCACATATATACTGAGACCTACCCGGGAGCGGTGTGACCAGATAAGGATGACAGACATTAAAAGCAGATACGGCGTTTTCGCACAAAACGCAATATCATTGAAGGGTCAGTTAGCAGTCACGGTTCTGAGAGGGGAACTCCTAAAAAAATAATAATGAATTGGTGTAATGCGCGGGAAGTGTGAAGACAGAGTTGTGGTCTTGTGTTTTTTCCAATTGTTAAGATGGAAAAGAGAGGCGTGTGAAAATGTCGAAAAAACAAAAAGACTTGTGCAAAATGTCGAACACAGAGAGACGTGTGTAAAATGAGCGAGACGTGTGGAAATTGCGGGAAAAAGAAGGAGCTAAATAAAAGGTGGAAAAATGCGAGAAAAGGGAGAGATTTGCTAGGTATTTATTGTGTTGTGTTAGGCAAGCCAGAATAGAGTTTGTCTTTGAGATTATGAAGATCAGTAGTTTTTTTTCTTTTGGATAAAACTCACTATTTTGTTTATACGTAAGTAAACGATCATGTCATTGTGAAAATACCAGTGCTTGTCGAATGACGTTCAATAAACTTCTGGTTGAATTTACTGCATTGCTGTTTTTGGAACATTACAGTTTTTCTTTTGGATATACCTTCTCATTTTGGGGCCGTTTTGCTTATCACAAAATCTAAAAGGGAAGAACGAACCTGGAAAAGAAAATTAGTAAAAGTCAAGAATCTCCATCTCAGGCGGAAGGCCTGTAGCACGTGAACAACTTCATATAAAGGATTAGCTCTGATTGAAAACAAAATCAATATAACTACTTGTGCATTTAACTGACAAGGGCACACTTAGTGTTATATTTCTTCCTCTTTAAGTCATACGTAGCAGCCTGAGACTGATACCTAGAGAGATAGACGTCAGTTTCATTTGAGGCCTCGGAGTAGACATCTAACTGAAAAGAGGTCACATAAAGCTCCGCCGCATAAGAGGGGCTTCCCCATTGCTATCTTGAGAACTTCCCATCCACTAACATTTGACTAGAGTCTATTAACCTTCCTTCTTTTTCTAGTTACTCAAATTTGATCTCGTGGGTCCTGTCTGCCTGTTCCTTTTTTCTGCTCATCCGGTCTGTTCCTTTTTGAATGCCCGCTCCTGTTTTTGTTCCTAGGCTTCGCGTTTCCGTAGCTTTTCTTTCTCTTCTTCCGTCATGGCCTTCTCTGCTTCTTTCTCTGCTTGATCTTTTTCGTGTTCTTTCTCTAAATACTTCTCTTCACGAATTGCAGCTTTTTCTGTCTTCATCTTTTGTTTTTCTACTCTGCCCTGTCTATTTCTACAGATTTATAAACATACACGACAAGTACTCTCCCATTCATTATAAATCTTTGCCCAAATTTAAGTAAAAAGGTGTGAAGGTTTAGGGGCTCGGCCATTCTATGCAAGAAATGTGTTCAAACGTTACATCAAATGCAATTGCTACTTAACTGGTATAACATTAGCTGCTTTAAATTAATTATCTATCTAAATTACTATAACAACATGACAACCTCAACGTTTTCCGCCTTTCAGTTTTTAAAAGACATAAGTTTGTTACACTTTTGTGTCTGGGCTCAATTATCCCAAGACGAGGCCCAAATTGGCACTGTTTTCCTCTCCTCTGCTCCGCAGTCGTTGTCCAACAATGACCACTTTTAGAGTATAATGATGAGGATATTCGAAGGTATCAAGCTTCGCTCAAGATTACTCTTACCAAAGATATAAATAGAAGAATGCTGATGCTTCAAATGTGAAGAAACCAAGCACGAAATACCGTCATAAACTTTGTCTCTACCCAACCATTCTGTGCAGTAAGGTTTGCTCGTGTTTTTGTTTGAGCCCTCAGCTGAAGTTGATTCAGCAATTATTAATTGTATAGTTCTATTTGTTCAGGTTACTTAATGCAATATGAGACATACGGGTGCAGGACATACAATGCACTCAATAGTTATTATTCCAACACTTAGGGTGTAACAATATTTAAAATAACTAAATGTGTTTAGAAAAACGAAAATAATTATATTGACCATCATAGGATGATTTAATATAGTGGTGAACTTGTCTATGAGTTTTCCTTGAAGAAATGTGAAGTAATTGAAGTATGCTTGCAAAACGCAAAATTGTAGTGAATATTTTCTCTTATTCGCCCATATTGCTCAGTGGGCGAGATGTCCAATAAAGAGCAGCCTATATCTGCATCTCACATGCTAAACCAATGATAAATAACTTGCCGACTTTGGTAGGGGTCTTTCTTCCACTGCCCTCGTTTGTCTGGAATATTCTCCACGGCAGCATACGTTAATGTTCTCTGAATATCATCTATATATTTAGGCGTCTGATTTACATGATCGTATATAGTTTGGCCTCTTCCTTTTTTTAAATTTTTATCATGTTTCCGTTCACTACTTCGTAGATCTGTTACTGATAATCTCTTCTAAGATTTCACTTTCTTGAAATTATTTCGTACATAATAATATCTGGGCGGAAACGATTACGTCGCTTTCGTGCTCCAAAATCAAATTCGTTATTTTATTGTCCGTGTTTTAATCTGTCAGCAGATTGACGCTTACCGTGTGTTGTTGGGCACAGCATGTATAAACTTTAACATTTTTTACAGGCAACAACCAAGGTTTTCTTCCCAGAAAGACAGTCGGAGGTAACAATAGGCATAGCGAGCGATTAACGAAAGATCCAAGAGTCAATTTCACTCCTACGATTAATCCGTTCCTTACTGTCTAGATTGAAATGTGTTACACAATCTAACACAGTTACTTCACTTTACAGCACCAGGAGTCAATATAGTTTCAAACGAAAGTCAGCGATCAAAACAATTAGTAATGGATGGTCAATTAGGCGCAGACTTGACAAGAAACCTTGAACTACGAAGCAAAAAAAACAACAACAAATATAATAAGAGATTAGAAAGCGAAAAAAGAAGAGCACAGCAAAAATCCGAGGATGGCACAGGAAAACGTAATGATCGAGATTGTGTCGTCACACGTGTCAGCATTCTCAGCCTATCATGGATCCATAGCGAGATATTTCTGCATGCAGCCAACCGGTAAAGCTAGATTTTCCATCTAGACAGGTGACTCCAGATATGCAACCATGCGTATTGTATACTACTTATACCGCAATGTATGGAATGTAAGTAATATTTTAATACAGTATATAACTAATATATGAACACAACATTAACACAATAGTAAACATACACTTATTATCAATTGATTGAGGACATGATATCAACATCAATGTGTTCGTCCACGTGTAACGTCACGCAATGGTGGCCAATTTCAAACCTCTTCCCCTGTGTCACACTTCGTCACAAAAACCCAGACGCCTCTACCACCTTTGAATGACGTCGCAAATCTCTTTCATTCCTCCCCCTCCCACAGTTTTAAAAAGAAGAAGTACTTAATTAATCCCGCTTTTACAAATTTCTTTAATTTTGTTGTTTCGTCAAACATAAGACAGGTCCTAACCCTTTGCACTTCCTTGCTCTATACTTTCGCATTTCTGCAAACTAAAAATTAATCAATGAAGCCTTTTTACATTCATGTCAGCCTGTAGCAAAGTTTTATTTGCTGGGGAGGTTATGATGGTATCCTAAAAGAGTGAAATCCGTGTCTGTATTAACCGTGTGAGGTCAAGCACCTGTAGGCCCCTGACTCTATAAATTATGATGATGAATTATGTGCAGGGAACCTAACGCTACCTCCCTAGATCTCACACGGTCACTATTTTGGCTCTAGTGTCTGGTGTATGATGTACCTAGTGTCTAGGGGAGAAATAAAATGATGGTACACAACACAAAAACACCTTAATTTTCTATGAGGAAGTGAATAAAGCCGGTGGTTAAGTTTTTCTTTAAAAATTAATGTTTTTCTGTACAATTTATTCTGCCAGTCCAGCCATATCTTTTGGACAGGTCTTTGAAAATGAGGTCAAGATAGTTTACAGAAAAGATCAACTAAAAATATCTGAACTCTTTGTCCACTAACTATAAAGTTAATATATATATATCTCTTTCCTGTTGGAATGTTCACAGCTTACACTTTATTCATCTAATTGGGAGAGTCACTGTGCATGAGGGGCTGTAGTATCATCATACCCCATAAACTTCCTGAGTATGATTTGAAATTCCAGTGTCTATTAAACGAAAGTGTCAGATATACCCAGATGTTTATCACATCACCTGGGATTCCTTGTGAAAATGATAATACAGTATGAAGTTGCAGAAAATCTTGCTCTCTCAAAATGCCCAAGCTCCTCCCGTTATCTTTAGACAGCATAAACGAATGGTCGGAGACTTGATGGCTTTATTCTCACTCAGCAGGTTTCCTGTTACCAGCTGGCAACAGGAAATAAAACCTCTGCAACAAAAGGACACCCTGGCCTTTTATATCTGATCACTTCTTATATTTATTATTTTCCTACGGTGCTATGGGGTCAGCCTCGCGTGCATTACAGGTGCACTCGCCCCTAATTTTACATGACTCACACCTTGCTGTGACCACACCTAAGGTTCCTATGGCAGATACGCCACTGTATGTTTACATAGTTTTCCTCAATAAAATAATGTGGAGTAACCACATTTCCTTTTGTATGATTTTCTCTTTTATTTTTTTTTAAAATAAATGCTTCAGGCATGTTAAACAGTGTTCATAGAACACGGAGGCTTACTAATATATTCTAATGCAATAATATAAAAACACAGTCATGACAACATACATCAGTTAGATACAGCTCAATGTGAGGACTCAACAATGTCTGCTCCTGGCACGTCCTTTACTTTTCCCAAATAGCAGTATCTAACTTTGGCAGTGGGATTAAACATATTAAATTCATAAAGCATTCTTACCACAAATTTCAAGAAATATAAACAAATGACTCTGACTTGCAAAGAAGTGGCCTCAGTTTCTTGTGCACTGTCCAGACTGTGAATACTTCTTTATTTAATTTGAAAATTAACACAGCTTATCTCAGCGTATCTGAATGAAAAGTTTTGTTCAACTGGCAATGAATAGTGAAAGCCTTTTGCTAATATTTATTAGCACTGGCCAATCGAAAGCTTGCGACTACCAGAATTCAAATGTAGTTTTTGAAAAAAACAAAATAATTCCAAACAAACTCTGCGTCTGGTAGTCGATTGGCCAGTCTGCCTTAGTTATACCAATACAAAAAGATGTTTCGTTTTGGATGACATTTTCCTACCGCTCCCCTTTCCCCCTTATACTCTTGTTACCCAAGCGAATTTGAATTTACCTCAATGCCTCTTTTCTAAGCTGCCGTCCCCACTACGTTATGAAAAACAAGCAGGAACAACAGTCTGTCTGGTCGCGCGTCCGTAGACATTTAGTATTTTCTCAATAACTTGGTTAATAATTTGACTATCATATTATTTAAAACATATTCTTGCTATACTACCATATGATTTTTATGGTCAGTTTAATTAGGGTTTCGATTTTCAATTTTATCACCGGCAATCGTCAAATAAAAATTTTACACAAGACGGACATTTTTCCCCCCTTTCTCATCTCTCGCTAACATGTATTTTTCAAATAACTAACTTGTTTTAGTGACGTCAGAAATACTACCGCGAGGAAGAAATAAAATTGTCTCCGTGTTTGCCTCTGTTGGCTTTGCCACATCGTGTATATACTATTAGTCTCGCGTGCAGAACGACGCGGGTTTTGGCATGCGTTGGTAGCATTTTGCGTTAATGTATTACAGTCGTCTCGTTATAGCTACTTAGAAAAAGTCCAAAAGACTACCAAATTTTGCGTTACTGTTGACAGATTACGTTACTTCAGACAGCAGTTTGGCGTTACATTTCTAACAAATCGTTAATTATAAGGCTAGGCTGCACTGTGTATGCAGCAGATCTGGCAAAATGTTAAATATTAGTAGTACGTTTTCGAAACCGAAACTAAAACGCGTGTTAGATTTTTACCGTGGGATCGTTCTATAGGCTTTAGCACTGCACAAAATTCAGTGCTATGCTGGCGTGTGAGAGTATCACCGTCAGACACAATAGGGCGGTTTATTTATTATCATTTTATGACTAAAATCTTACTGAAATGAGCGACTATTCTCGCAGATTTTACTACACACCTCCCATCCTAAAACATGCATTCATTTGCAGGTTATTATCTGCGAGATTACTTAGCTCAATGAAGTCTTACGCGTTTTTCTGATCTACATCATAAGGATGTCTACTCAAAAAGTCTGCACCCACGTTCTGAGGGCCGGGAATATATTTAATCAGAAATGAGAATGGCTGCAATAATAAAGACCATCTCAATAATCTGGAATTTTCATGCTTGGCCTATGACAGGAATACGAGTGGTGAATGATCCGTTTGGACCACAAATGTCCTGCCATATAAATAAATCTGGAATTTTTGTATAGCCCATATCAAAGCGAGACATTCCTTTTCACTTGTTGAATAATTTTTTTCCGCCTTGTTCAACTTGCGGCTTGCATAAGCAACTGGGTTCAATTCTCCATCTTGTGAGGAGGACCTTTGCAACAATGTAGCGCCCAGACCCACATTGCTTGCGTCACTTCTCACGATAAATTCTTGATTCAAGTCAGGCAATTGCAATACTGGCCTGCTTGTGAGTTTTTCTTTTAACTCCTGGTAAGCCAATTCACACTGTGCGGACCAAATTATAGTATCAGGTTGACCTTTGCGAGTTAAATCCGTCAGAGGAGCACATATAGAGTTAAAATTTTTAATGTACTTTTGGTAGAAACCACACAACGACACGAAAGATCGCACAACTTTCTTGGTTTGTGGTCTAGGTGCTCTTTTCAATTTTTCCAGATTCTTGGGATCAGGGGTCATGCTGCCCTGATGTACCGTATGTCCCAAGAATTCCAACTCTTTACAACCAATATAACATTTTGTTGGCCTAGCGGTTAAGTTAGCCTCTCTGAGTCTATCAAACAGCATATTCAAAGAGGTAACGCGTTCGTCAAATGTTTCTGTAGCAATGAGGATATTGTCCATAAAACTCGAAATACATGGATTTTTCAGGGGATCCAATAATTTTCGCATCATCCTAGAAAACACACTCGGGGCATTTTTCAACCTAAACGGTAACATGTTGAACTCATAATGACCTTCCGAGGTACTAAAGGCTAAATAAGGTCGAACCTCAGGCATTGCTGGAATTTGGTAATAGCCTTTGCTAAGATCCACCTTAGAAAAATGTTTTGCCTTGTTCAGCCTGGCAAATAGTTGAGTAGTGTTACGGTAGTTTATTGATGGCGTCTGCTAGAATTGGCAGTGCGCATATTTAGGGTCAATGGAATTAATATAAATTGATCTTTATACTTTACGGAGTTATGAACGCGAAATGCACGGTCAAGTCATGACGTGTTAGCGTCGATATGGTCACGCTTGGTGACTAGGTTACCGTACCCCTTTTGTATTGACCGTCAAGCAGTGAAGACGGATTTTGTTACCCTTCCAGGGTTGTGCGTGATATTACTGCACATATATATATATATTTTAGTCAAGTACGGACACGGGTCAGTCCATTGTAATTGATGAAGAGATAAATGATTAAGTAGTTGATTCATTCTCGTCAAGACACATGCGCTCACTACCGGTTGTCTGAAACCCAGCAGCGCGAGTATATAGCCATGATGTTCGTTTGACAGTTTTTCAAGTACGACATGGACCCATAATAGGATGTTTGCAAGTATTCAATTTGTCATATATGCCTACCATGAACTATATTAATGATGTCGTCAAATGTGTGTGTTTCTTCCGTAATAAACTGTTTTCTCGTGGACTTTAACAAGGCGGACTTATTAAGTTGATCATTGAGCGATTCACTTGTTAGTTATCCTTTTCACACATTCGCGTTTCAAATAATTACAGCACGATAATAATCAATGAATGAGAACCAGAACAATCCAGTCATGGACAGCGATTTTGAACATTCTTTATTCATTCGATATTCCACTGTCTAAAGTAGCTTCCATGATACTCTGATCACAGACATGCTATGCTAACCGGATCGTCTGTATCAAAGAACTGGTAGGCCAGTTCGGGGATACGAAAATCTTCTCCTTCATCAGGTTAGATCTAGCGACAAATTTCTTCGCAACACGATTGTTTACGTTTACAATACGTTCACATGACTTTATGACAAACTGCGCATGACTAAAGGTAAAATATACGTCATCACCCTTTTCGACCGAGTCAATGACAACCGTTGGCAGCTTTACGAAAGTCAAATCTAATGTCCTGCTACAAGTATCGATGCAAGGAGAATATCAAGAGGAAACCCCGTCAAAACGATGAAGTTCAGCTCACTGTACCTGGTTGGCCGTTGATGCATACTGGCATTAACTGAAGAAGATCACTGGGCGCAAAAAGATAAGTGAATGTTGAAACCTTTGTCGGTTCATCAAAACTAGGTGTAGTTCACTTCATTTTATTCGGGCATGTTATCTGCAATTAATTGTTTTATGTTTCTTTGTCATTGATTGTCTATTTGTTATTTATATAAGCGGGCGATTGGATTGGGAGATTTTAGATTGACTAATACCTCTTTTTCAGATGGTCAGTAAATCTAAAACCGTTCTAATAGGGATTCGTTGAGTAATTCCATTAGCGAAACATCTGCTGAGATCTACCAGCAGCATACTGTGTTTGCTTCTGAAGTTATTCGACTTTGATGTTTTAGTTGTAAAGTAACGTTATATTTGTAGTAATTTTGCTGTGTTGAGTTTCATTTTATTCATTTCGTAACTTGTTCGTAAACTATCCCGTTCATTCTAATCTGCCTATCATTTATTTTATAATTGTAAAATATTTGTCAGTTATGAGTCCTGTGACGTCATCATTTAATGTGTATGTGTTGTAACCTAGATTTAGTTTTTCTTCTTAACATTTACTTCCGATTTTTGCTCGTTTCAATATAATCATTCTTGTCGTTTGCATTTGTCAATTGTGATGTGCTAATGTCTTGTAACATTTTAGTTGACTAATTGTCTTGTATTTATTAACTTATAAATTGAGTATGTAATAATAATAGTGTAAATTAATTAGGTAATAATACAATATAAATATTTTGATTAATTTTCAAGAAAAAAGAAAATGGACTTGATAAATTAATTGCAACAATTTGCAGTATTAGTCCAATTCACGATTGCTTATGCATTTTATGCATCATGACTAGGGCATGATAGCATTATATATGGATAAATACTTATAAAGTGAGGGTTTGCCTTGAATATAATAGGCATAGTGGATAATACTTGATGACAATCTGAATGAGGTAATATCTTCCGGCAGAATTATTACAAAGATATCACTTGAGATAAAAGTAAGAAGTTATTTTTAATCACTGATGAGAATAGTACGGAAATTCCCCCTTCCATATTTGGAAGACATGACCTTTGCATTAACGCACATAAAATTCCTAGTAGAAATATTTTGAATTACATTAATCTATTAATAATACTACGTTGGCCACTGGGCACACATAGGTAATTGATGGTAATATATATTGTTGATTAATACGTATAGTTGATTAAATAAATAGATTATTAATTTAAAGATGCTTACTTGAGACCAGTTTTATGGAGATAATATTGGTATTTCGGTCTAAGCAGGTTACTACATGAGCCGTTGGGCATAAGAAGTTGAATAATATAATTATGGATGGATGATACCCATAATTATTAAGTGAAGATACAATTTTGAACTTACAATTAGTGTAAGGGAACATGATAAGTGGTTGATTGGTTATATGAAGTAACCATACATTATTGTACATATAAGTAGATTGACTCATGGAGTCATATATATATAGTTACTATGGATATTTTTGATCATTTTCTCCGGGAGGGCGATAGATTACGTTTAGGGGGTTGTAGCTGTGAGGAATATGCCATAGAACATTTTTTAATTCAAATGAGTCAGGATCTTGAGGAGTTCGCTAGGCATAGGTGAGAAAGCAGTGAGACTTTATAAATTATTATCCACTATTTTTTATGAGGAAAGTAAAATGACTACTCAGGACTGTAGTAGTGTTGAGTTGAACGAGTTAAAGAAAACCATAACGAATCATAAGGGTAGGGAGATTACCCTTACTAATGAACTGATACAGCAAAAAGGTGAATATGAGAAGAAGTTGTCAACATTGGATTTTGAAAATGCTGTATTGAATAATAAGGTGACGGTGTTGATATCAGATAATACTAAATATCTTAGCCAGAAGAAAGAGTTAGAGGATGAGGTGACTTCATTGAAACAGATGTTGGAAGACCAGACAAACAAATTGAACTCTTCCACATTTTACTTGGCTGTATTGCAGGAAGAAAATGATAAATTTATTATTGAATCTCAGAGAAGTAATGAGACAGTTAGGAGTTTATTTGATAATTTGAAATAAAAATATGACAAGTTGAGGTCCGATCATGAATCTTTGATCTCGGAGTATGTTAAGTTTAAATCAGAAGGTGAGAATGGTGATATTGAATCTCACAAGGACAATAATATTTCATCCATGAGTGATGATTGTCTCTGTGGTGAGTTGGGATTATATAAATATATTTATAGGGGACTTAGTGTACTGAATGAGATCAGCTGTGAAGGTCTCTGTATCTAATAAGGTTGGTGTGCTACAGAGAACCTTGCTTGCTACTACATTTCGACCTCACTCAGACTTATTCTTGAATTGTATGATGACTTCGTTTAATGTCTAGGGTTATGATAGTGATGAAGTGTAAGTTCACAACCACCAACAGACAGATAAACACCTAAGTTAAGATTCACAACAATTTACAACACTATGACAATCACAAACACATAACACTCTAAAGATTTATCTTAAGTAAGTCAAGTGTTAAATTTTATACAATGTATTAGCTTTTCAATATATAGATATCCTGATCCTACTACAATGTGAATCAGGAATCACAATCAAATGTAAGCACAATGTTTATGTACAAGAATTTATACAAAAGATCTTTGTCCAGACATATAATAGTATTGTAATATAAGTGTAGTGTTGTGATGTATTATTATGAGGTAATACTGGCTTTTAATGATAGGTTGTTGTTTGTCATCACGACTTCATGTGTTTATTACTGGTGGAAATAATATTAAAGGATTCACAGATTCTGTTTCTTTAAAATTTCTGTCCCTTTTGGTTTTATAATAAAGTTCAGTTCAGGGTTATATTTTTCAAGGTTGGGCTTTACGTGCTGACATGCTCTTATCTCATAATGCAGCTGCAGGAAACCTGTATCCTCTGCTCGCTTGCTTCTCAGTTTAATAATATGATAGACAATGGCCGCTATCTTGTGCATGGAGTCTGCTGCCAACTTTCTGGATCACGCAGTACTCAGACCGGACGATGCAATATCACCATCTATACCACGGTCCCTGAAAGTGAAGGTTATGCATCCTTCTTACTAACTAGTATACAATATTATTCCACACTGAAGTACATGACAGTACAAACAAACATAAAGTTCAGCGCTTTAGGCCAACTGCTAGCTTTTCATGTAACAATATACACCAGTATTCCTCTCCCTAATGGTTACAACGCCTCTGCAATTCCAGCTGTAATCCCTTCCATACAATAGGATAGGTGTTATTAAGAAAACGAAGATGGCTGTATACCGCTCCACCTATGTCCCAGTCTTGACATATGGATGCGAGTCGTGGGCAATGACTACAACCCACAAAAGCCAGATCCATACCTCAGAAATGAGGTATCTGAGGAAGGTGGTTGAAGTAACAAGAAGAGACATGGTACGCAACCAGACGATCCGTCAAGGCCTAAAATCCCATCCGCTGCAGACCCAAATAGAACAGTCCCAACTAAGATGGTTTGGCCATGTCTGCAGAATGGGAGAAGATCGGCTACCACGACAAGCATGGGAAACAAAGAGCCAGGGATCCAGACCTCCAGGACAACCCAGAGTCTGCTGGGAGGACAACATTAGACAATCTTTGAAGGACCGAGGACTAGAATGGAACCAGGCCAGGAAGAAGACAGCTGATAGAATGGTCTGGCGCTCTCTCTTCCAAACCTCTACACCTCACGGTAGAAGGGGAACGACTAAGTAAGTAAGTAAGTAAGTAAGTTATGTTACTATATGGCAATCCAATATATATATATGCAGTTATACTCCTCTCTGACGATCTTTTACATGGTGGAGCAATATCTAGGCTTTGCCTCATGTTTGCTACTGAACCGCACACATACAGACATAATTTATCATTTCACATTCAATTTTCATATAAATACAGATTAAAAATGTCTAGCTTACCACAATTCGTAAGGAAAACACACTAAAGATGACTGGCACAGTTTGATCTGCGGTATGTCCAAGCTGTTATCATATATTTAATTTTGGATAACACTGCCTGCTCTCATCTCTCAAATGTGTAACGATATGGCGTCTCCTCTAAGATTTCTTCTGCCAATATCCAGTGTATTGGCCAATCGTTTTGAATATATTCAAAAGAGTACCTAGTCACTCCAACATTTTCATTCACTTCTACTCCGTTTCTAGGCATTTATTTGTTATTCATAGGTCACCCAATCCAATTTCTTTTTACTTCAAAGTTCAGCCAATGGCCTCCCACGTACTATCTTAGACTTTCTGTCACTACTATGTTTCAACAAAAGTCAGTGATTTCCATCCCAAGCAGATATGACCAAACCTGACAGTATCTCTGTTCTCTATATGTTTTATTACCAATATCTAATTATCTAATGGACTTTTTAGATAATTTATTACATATTTCTAGTCCACTAGCCTTCCTGTACACGAATATATGATTTTTAAGGGGCTAAGTGGTGTAGTTAAGAATACGATCTTTTTTCGATGTTAAGTGTTTAATTTCAACTACCACCTGTTCAATCCTTTACGACTGTACTATCAGTATAAAGTCAGGAGCACTACGTAAAAAATCAGGTTTCCTAATAAGAATTAAACCTGTTTTCAAAACTTAACATCGTATCGTTAGTTTTTTTCATCACTGTTTATTTGAAAAAATTAGGCCATGCACACTGCGAGTTGGTTTATTTTTAGACACACAGCGAGTGGCTTGCGCTACTGTGTTCCATGGTCCGTCTACCTCTCTCTGCTTTTTTTCTTCTAAGCCCGTCTGTCTTTCCAAGGCTAACCTTGTGCGTGATTTTGCACTAGTGTTGGTTTTTAAAATCAAGGTCGTCCAAAAGATTTTACTACACATTCTATTTTTAGAACTACGGTTATCGCCGTATTGTTAGGCTTAAGCATTTTATTTAGGAACGAACGAATTAGGACAAGTAGAAATCTTGTGTTAGCCATTACGGCGTTATACAACTAAGGCGTTATCTATACTGGGAAAGCACTGGTCCTTCTCCATTCTTCTTCCTATCGTATTATTTCGTTCTGCTTTACATTTATGTTCTAATTTATATATGGGTATTAGAATTTTTCACCACAGTCTCATTGATGACAAAGTGACTGCATTAGAAGAGTTACTCCTGAATGAGAAACAGAGATATGCTGAACTGGATAGGAAAACACAACAACAGATCTATGAACTGTCAACAGCATTGATCACACTCGATTCTTTATGGGATAATGAGAAGAAGATAAACACTAACTTGGATAAAATGAATAAAAGGCAGAGGCAGCAGATTACATTACTGAATTCAGAATCTGTTAGATTGAGAAAAAGAGTTGATGGTTTATTGGATGTCGTATTGAGTAAGAAAATAGTGTTCAATAGAAGGGATGATAAACCTATTACACGACATGCCGTCAATATTATGGGTGATACTAAGGTATCAACACACCCAGCGAAGATTAGGAAATCATTTCGAGGCAAGTACACCTTCCCTCGACAACAGAATACTGCCAATTCTAGGAATAAATCTTGGCGGCAGGTTCAGATTGAAACTGATCCTAAGAAACCTTTTGAAGTTGAGAAAAAGGGAAAGGATTTTCCTAATGAAAATAATAATGTTAGGGTTTACATGAACCTAGATAATAAGATTAAGACAAATAAGTCTGTCGGCAAAGTTTTTACTTTGCACAGCAAGGAAGTGTCTCCGACATGCAGGAAACCTACTGCCTTATATAATGATAGGTATCATCCTAAGTTCAATCAGGATGATACATTAGCTAATAAAAGTACCACGTGTATGAAAAAAGGAAAGGTCAATTCTTCTTCTATGACTAGCAATACATATCTTCATTGTTCACAGTTTCGTGACAATAAGACTACATATATTGGAAAAGGTGCATGTTCTCGCACCATTCTAGTGCGTAATCTGCCACAGGAAACTACCTGGCAGACACTCGGTAATTTTTTTCAATATACAGCAAACGTGAAGTTTGTTCGTCTTCTGCCATCATTCAATGGTCAGAATAGTGAGGCGTTGGTTACCTTCTGTAACAATAGAGACGCTCGTTTGGGTATGGAGCGTGACAATGGTGTGTATTTTCACCATCATTCTCTGAGGACAAATTATTACCTGATTCTGCGTCACGCAGATAACATGTTGCAATAACACTGTTTATCTCATGTTTTTGATGACTCAGCATAGTCAGTCATCATTCCTTTTCTTTTCTATTCATCTATTCTTACATAGGTTGATTAGTATGAACTTTTCTTTGCTATAACATTTCGGTATCTTGTCTACAATGATGCTTTGTCTTGTTGTCTGTATGTTATTTTCGCATGCCTACGTTAGACAGTAATCTCGTTGATTGTCCTATTCATGTCCAGTCAATGCAGCATGAGCTAGTGTCTTGTCTTCACTATTGCAAAAAGACAAACCAAATAAAATTACGTGAAAAACAGACTGTGACAGAACATTTAATATCATTTTGACAATCTTCTCTAGGCCACCAATTTTACGGTTGCCAGATGTTCACAAAAAGTTTTTTCTTCGAACAGATGCCAGTAATTACGGTATAGGAGCTTGCCTACTTCAATATCACGACGATATACTTCATCCGACTATGTATATTTCAAGAAAACTGAAATAGCCTGAAACAAAATACTCCACTGTTGACATAGAGTTGTTGGCAGTTGTTTGGGCAATCACAAGGTTGGAAAAATTCTTGTTGGGAGCGCCTTTTACCATTCAAACCGACCAGAAGACGGTTGCTTCATAACGACGCTCTAACCACAAAAGCACCAAACTTGCCAGGTTTTCGATTCTACTTCAGCCATATGACTTTGTCATCGAAGCTATACCCGGAAAAGAAAACATTCTGGCGGATGCACTTTCAAGACACCCAACGGAAGTCGAATAATAATTGTCTACAAGTTAAAAGATTAACGGCTAAACAAGAGCGACGTTGGAACTCTAACTGATTCCTGCGACAACATTGATATGAACCACTTCTATATGGAAAATCATTTCAAATAATTCGAATTCAATCATTCAAGATATTCAGTTTCCAAAAGAAAATTCGTGATAGCAAGAAACAAATTTCGATGGTCTTTTCTAACGTTTGGACTTTGGTTAGTGTCCAATCGTTCTCTAACTCATTACGATATGGTCGTGAATACAATATGAATCCAAGCTGGACATATAACGTTAGGTTATAGAAATTGACTAACTCAAAACGATCAAGATTATATTCAATCAGGAACGAAGTTTAATTGAACAGTATTAAATTTCTAAGGAACTTTAAATAGATTCGCAAGGGACATAATGACGGATGGATCATCACATCCGATATTAAGTTTAATAGTTAGTAAGATCGGGAAGGAATTATTCACCATACATAGACATAAAAAGAGGTGTCAGACAAGGTTGTGTGCTGTCCCCCTGCCTATTTAATTTATGCACCGAAAAAATTTTCAAACAGATACAGGAAATACCAGGACTGAACATCAGTGGAAGATCAATAAACAACCTTAGATATGCAGATGATACCGTGTTGTTAGCTGAAAGCGAACAGGAGTTACAAGAACTAGTGAAGCAAGTGAACAGTATAAGTCATGAATATGGACTCGACATTAATATTGAAAAAACAAAAACTATGATAATTAGCAAAACAGACGATAAACCCACATTAAAGATAAGCGTAAATGGGAAAATCCTGAACAAGTCAAGAGCTACGTATATCTTGGTCATATAATAACAGAAGATGGCAGATGTGAAACAGAAATCAAGAAGAGAATAGGAATGGCCAAAGCTACATTCAACAACATGAAACATATACTGACATCCAAACAGTTATCTCATAAATTAAAACTGAGAATCATAAAGTGTTATATATATTCTGCATTTCTGTATGGTGCAGAAACATGGACGATGAATAAGCATTTGGAAGAAAGAATTGAGGCTCTTGAAATGTGGATATATAGAAGAATGGGGCGTATCTCATGGAAAGAGATGAAAACAAATAAGGAGGTCCTAGAAAATCTAGGTATGAAAAGAGAACTAATGAGAGAGGTCAAAGTTCGGCAGCTAAAATACTTTGGCCACATAAAAAGGCATAACACCTTGCAGAAGACCATAACAGAAGGGAGAGTTGAAGGTAAACGTGCAAGGGGAAGACAGCGCTATAAGTGGGAAGATAACATCAAGAGATGGACGGGAAAGAGTCTATCAGAGTGTACCACCAAGACAAGAGACAGAAGACGTTGGAGATCCATTGCAGCCAACCTCCGTTGTGGAGATGGCAACTGATGATGATGATGAGTTATTAAATTAATGAAGAGTATAATAAAACTGAAGTGTGATTAAAAATAATGAGAAAAAAAAGAGAAGAAAATGTGTCAAAGAAAGAAATGATGAAAAAGAAAAAAAAATCACACAAGCAAATACTCTAAATATTTTATGTATAAATGAGATAGCTTTTATATGCATTTAGTTAAGATGTTCACATGAAATGTATTAATATTTTATTTTCTCTCATTATATCATTAACTTAATTATGTTGTAATTACACGACACTAATAATTAATTGTAAACACACATAACTAAACTAATTTATATATATATATTTTTCTCTTTCTTTACTTTATTTGTCCTTACTTCTCATGTCTTTTATTATGACACTATCTATCATGTTCTTTAATTAGATGCTAATTAATTAATACATTACATACTTACCATCATTAATTAGTTTAATATTAATTAGTTAGAATAATTTTCTTTACATAACACTTCATTACTCATTCATAACAGTCTTCAATAGTTCAATAGCTAATTATTAGTGACAGTTGACACCCCTTTGTTTAATAATGTTATATGACTTATGTATTATCGACATGACCACGACACTGTTCTAGACAGAACATCGTAGGCCATATGTCGGGTTTTTATTAAATTTTTCATATATTTGAGTAAAATAGTAAAAAAAATCTATCTAATAGATTTTTTTTCCCACGGCGGGCAGGGAATTGTTACGGTAGTTTATTGATGGCGTCTGCTAGAATTGGCAGTGCGCATGTTTAAGGTCAATGGAATTAATATAAATTGATCTTTATACTTTACGGAGTTATGAACGCGAAATGCACGGTCAAGTCATGACGTGTTAGCGTCGATATGGTCACGCTTGGTGACTAGGTTACCGTACCCCTTTTGTATTGACCGTCAAGCAGTGAAGACGGATTTTTGTTACCCTTCCAGTGTTGTGCATGCGGCTACTGCACATATATATATTTTAGTCAAGTACGGACACGGGTCAGTCCATTGTAATTGATGAAGAGATAAATGATTAAGTAGTTGATTCATTCTCGTCAAGACACATGCGCTCACTAATGGTTGTCTGAAACCCAGCAGCGCGAGTATATAGCCATGATGTTTGTTTGACAGTTTTTCAAGTACGACATGGACCCATAATAGGATGTTTGCAAGTATTCAATTTGTCATATATGCTTACCATGAACTATATTAATGATGTCGTCAAATGTGTGTGTTTCTTCCGTAATAAACTGTTTTCTCGTGGACTCTAACAAGGCGGACTTATTAAGTTGATCATTGAGCGATTCACTTGTTAGTTATCCTTTTCACACATTCGCGTTTCAAAAAATTACAGCACGATAATAATCAATGAATGAGAACCAGAACAATCCAGTCATGGACAGCGATTTTGAACATTCTTTATTCATTCGATATTCCACTGTCTAAAGCAGCTTCCATGATACTCTGATCACAGACATGCTATGCTAACCGGATCGTCTGTATCAAGTAGTATCAGGTAATGGATCCACCTGACCTTCTGTGACAGCATTCAGTTTCCTGTAATCGATGCACAGTCTATGTTCTCCCGATGGTTTCCGCAACAAAACCACACAGGAACTATAAGGAGACTCACTGTGAGAAATAATCCCTTCTTGTAACAAATAATCTATCTCCTCTTTCAAAGCTTTTTCCTTAGCGAAAGGAATAGAATAGGGCCTCATGCAGATAGGTGCTGGGTCTAGTAGTTTCATATCATATTCCAACAAATTGGTGTGCCCCGGTTTATCCGTTAACACATCTGTATGTTTCTCAAGGACCCGTTGAAACTTCTCCTTCTGTCCTTTTGTCAGGTGATTACTGATCTTCACCTGTGCAAACGTTTCACTGGTTTTCAGTGGATATTCAAATGAGGAGAGAGGGTCATTTTTCATTTCGGTTGCAATAGACAAGGCCAGTAGGTGTGTTCCTTCCTGGATTTGTCTGTCCAGATATTTCTTCAAAAGGTTCACATGATAGACTTTTTCCTTTCCCTTTTTGTCTATCTTATAATTTGTTCTGGATACCTTTTCCAAAACTGTGTATGGCCCTTGCCATCCGATCTGAAGTTTATTGTTACTGCCTGGCAATAGAAGAAGCACCTTCTCCCCTACAGCAAGTTCCCTATCCTTAGCTTTCTTATTATAATAAGCAGCATGCTTTTTCCTTGCTTGTCTCAAATTATCATTTGCCAGTTTCCAACTAGTTTTTAAACGAGTGGTCAGTTCGTTCACATATTGATAAGATGAGGTAACAGTCTCCTCTGCCTTCTCATCTGTCCAGGTCCTTAACAAATTACATATGGACTTTTAATGTTTCATACTTATTTTTCATGGCACCCGTCAGGTCCTTTACTCTAGAAGCTTTATAGTGAGGACTTTTCTTCCTAGAATCATCACACACAAATCGCCCACTACCAATTCTTTTCTTGCGGTTTTTACCCACTTTAAGTTCAGTGTGAGAGGAGATCTCTCTCTTTTCGTTTCCTCCAGGTTATATAATTCTGACCGAGGGATTGTCAGCTTAGTCTGGGGTAAAACTACTCTTGGTGCTCGTCGCATGGTGGCCATTCTAATACATTCAAATGAAGACTGTGTGTGAACAGGGGGCTCCCATT
Source organism: Oreohelix idahoensis (assembly GCA_024509875.1). NCBI lineage: Eukaryota > Metazoa > Mollusca > Gastropoda > Stylommatophora > Oreohelicidae > Oreohelix > Oreohelix idahoensis. The sequence goes on along the minus strand of JAMPIV010003725.1, from coordinate 914,140 downwards.
CCACGTTGTCTACTTTATTACAATTATTTTTATTTCCAGGCCTAAGTTTGCCCCGTGGCGTGTCTAGGTCCTGATCAATTTTCCCACTTGTGGGTGTTCCCTCATGAAATACGCCACATGCTTCTACAAAATTCTCAACGATGACTATCATATCTGGCCAATGATATTTTTGAGCTACTTTTTGGCAGATGGTACCTACTTTCTCGTGGTCCCCATCTTTTCCACCATGTAAACTCCGTAAATGAGCGTCTATTCTCGCAGATTTTACTACACAGCCGTAATAATTTCTACTTGCAAATCTTTCGTATCTGTGGTGGATTATGACTAAGTGATTTCATATGTCTTTTTCATTATCTTCATTTTTCTCTTCTACCTTCTCTGTCACCGACGCCTGTTGGAACTAAACCCTACCATATTCTTACCTTTGTCATTTTCTTTCTAATTTACCAACGCATTTTATACCGAGTCTGCAGGCAGAAATCGTGTAAGATGTTGCAACATAGAAAGGTGGCAACGTATTTTCTGATCAAGGGGAGATAATTTGGGAAACAAGATGAGCCGATTTATTGCCTCTCTTGTTAACCAGCTAGCTAGAAAGTAATTAAAACATGGAGAGCATAATCAGATCAAAGACTTTGCTAGCCCGATTTTAAGCAGTATGTACGCTGCCAGATGACGACACAGAGCGGTGTGGATGCGAAGAAATTCGTTTCATTCGTAGAATGAGTAAGGAAATATGTAAATCCGGACGCAGATGCTACATCTGGCAAATGAGTCTGGTTTTCGGATTTTAGACGTAATATTTTCCTTTGATTTCAGAGATTTATATACTATGGAAATTTACCTCAAATTCATTCAGTACTCCTTAGCGGCAGAAGACAGATCGCTTCGTTCTAGAATACATTGTAGAGTGAAGTTCTTAGTTTCTCGACACAGCCGAGTTCTAGAATACCTGTATAAGTGAAGTTCTCAGTTTCGTGGTGATAGCATGTAGTTCTGTTTTGGAGGTAAATAATATTGACTAGTATTATTGAGTGGTTATTGCTAGTTCGAACTATATCTTCACTGGATTTTCTGTTCCGAAGTGTTTTTCTAGAATAGGTCAGTCATTTTAATTCTCTAGTTTTACTGTGTTACATGAATAGCAGAATAAATTATAATTTCTAGCTAAAAACTCATCCAGCTATAACTAAAATTTAATTAAATTGCTAGTAACCAGTCAGAGAATATTTTAGCAAACGGGTAATGCACTGAGCTTTGTGAGTATTTACGAAATATATTTATATATATTTCTAATTCATGATGATTGATTTTTAATGACTAGAATTTATTTCACGGGAGTTTTAAACGATGAGACAAGCTTTAAACTTATAGCTTCTGATTAAAGTTAAATAACCGAAGTGTATATTATATTTTTACGTGAGGTAGGATAGGAATTGTGAATACTGTTATGGTTAAGTATTTTGTACTTTTCTTTTCCTTATATAGTATTTGGGTCACCCAAAACCTACCAGCGGGTTTTTTCAGTACCTAAGAGAATAACCTAGAAGAAACATTTTTGTATTTAAATACGTAAGTTTACAAGGTAAAACCTGCCTGGCATTGGGATTGCATCCAGAAAGAGACAGAGTACCCATCTCGCGAACGTCATTACTAAATGGAGTAACTGGGCCTATCGAGCCAGATTTTATTTCTTCCCTAAATCTCATGTACATTCAGCCCTGTGGCGTAATTATAAACAGTAACAGTGTTTCATAGATCTGGAAAAGGCATTTGACAGGGTCCCCTGGAGCAAACTTTGGGACTGTTTGGCAAGGAAGAATATTCCAGCACCTCTGATTCATGCTATACAGAGCTTCTACAAGTCTTGCAGAAATTATGTGAGGACAGCAAACCATAAGTCAGAAGAGTTCAGGACCACCACTGGTGTAAGACAAGGTGATATCCTATCACCTTACCTCTTCATACTCCTTATGGACGATGTCATCAAGGCATGTAAGGAGAGAACAAGAAAGTATTCAGTGGGGTACTGGAAGATGAGACAGGTCTATATTTCGGAGCTGGCATTTGCTGATGATGTTGCCCTGATTGCTAAATCAGAGGCACATCTCCAATCCAACCTGCAAGTCTGGAAGGAAGAGCTGGAGAAGAGAGGGATGGTCATAAGCAGCTCTAAAACAAAATCCATGGTGATATCACGAGAAGAAAGAAAACATCAGATTAAGTTGGGAGAACAGGTCCTGGAGCAGGTCGACCACTTTAGATATCTCGGAGCTATTATAGACCGAAAGGGAGGCATCAAAGAAGAGTTGGCCACTCGAAAAGCAGCGGCTGGGAGACTTTTTCAGGCCATAAATCGTGGATTCCTCAGCAAGAAAGAGGTTGGTAAGAAAACGAAGATGGCTGTATACCGCTCCACCTATGTCCCAGTCTTGACATATGGATGCGAGTCGTGGGCAATGACTACAACCCACAAAAGCCAGATCCAAACCTCAGAAATGAGGTATCTGAGGAAAGTGGTTGAAGTAACAAGAAGAGACATGGTCCGCAACCAGACGATCCGTCAAGGCCTAAAATCCCATCCGCTGCAGACCCAAATAGAACAGTCCCAACTAAGATGGTTTGGCCATGTCTGCAGAATGGGAGAAGATCGGCTACCACGACAAGCATGGGAAACAAAGAGCCAGGGATCCAGACCTCCAGGACGACCCAGAGTCCGCTGGGAGGACAACATTAGACAATCTTTGAAGGACCGAGGACTAGAATGGAACCAGGCCAGGAAGAAGACAGCTGATAGAATGGTCTGGCGCTCTCTCTTCCAAACCTCTACACCTCACGGTAGAAGGGGAACGACTAAGTAAGTAAGTAAGTAAGTAACATTTCCGACGTTTGACCAATTGTGGTGTGAACAATAACTTATATTGAGAGAAGTTACCAACCTGCAATTTCCGAAGTACTGAAAATCTCAAGAATTCTGACACTGTGAGCCCTGTGGCATCTCTTACCTGAACTGATTTCTAGCGACATAAACAGTAATCCTAAAAATATAAACAGTGAAGATAACGCTCCCCGGAGTCTTGGAATGAACCGGTCACTGTAGAGCTGGGATTGTTTTTGCTAACAGAACACTGGATGTGCTGTGAGTGTGTGTCCTATGATTGCGTCAGAAGGTGAAAATTCCAGTTTTGTAGGTACGAACGAAAGCCAGTGGCCACTGTTGAATGAGTAGAACGAAAGCAGGAACGAGTGATTCTGTCATTTTATAATTCTGATACCCACTTTGTATTTTCTTCATGCAAGTTGTTGCTAATGATGTTTTCCTCTTAGAATAGATTAATATATCAACTCTGTTCTTAACTGTAGAAGGAAATCCTAGACCATAGCGTATAAATCTGTGACTCTTTTGGGGCTATAATTTTTTTTCTGCTAACGGGATCGTGGGCTAAACAGAAGGGGGAAAGGATTACACCTATGGGTCTATCTTTTTAGTAATTCTTTAACCTGTGTGTATTTATATGTGATTGATATTCAAATTTATGGTGTTGGTGAATTTCCTTATGATAAATAAAACTTACATAAACTTACACAAGTGTGTCAGTCAGCTCGTCCCAAAATACCTATATTCCATTGTTATAGTTTTCACGTTTGTAAGTCTAACTGTCGTCACTTATGTATGTGTGTGTCTGTGAGTGGTTGATATAGAGTGTATCTATATAACTGAGTAATCTGTCTGACTAATACTTTCTGTTGTAGAGATAGGCTGAGCGAGAGGATCTCCTCGAGTCTCTGGGACAGACTTACCTATTTTCCACCATCTCACTCGTGAAAATATATTTCTAATATTATCTCCCACTGAGCTATCACCTGTTCTATTTCTATTAAGAAATGACCCATCTATGTCTTAATTCCCCTATCACTAATCTACGACAGTTTTTTTTAATCTCATCGTACTGTTGTCGGGAAGGTGTTAACGTCTTATTGTCTGATGCTTTTACGTCTAATTTTAATCAACGGTTAAAGTTTATTTAGGCTTTATATATATATATATATATATATATATATATATATATATATATATATATATATATATATATATATATACATATATATATATATATATATATATATATATATATATATATATATATATATATATATATATATATGTATATATGTATATATGTATGTATGTATATATGTATATATGTATGTATGTATATATGTATATATGTATATATGTATATATGTGTATATATATATATATATATATATATATATATATATATATATATATATATCTAGATATATATATACATATATATATATATATATATATATATATATATATATATATATATATATATATATATATATATATATACTGAAGCACATTAAAAACGCACCACCTGTATAATCCAGGAACAGCGTGTGAAATGTAAATATAATTGTTTACAAGTTTACATATTTGGAATCTTTATTCATTTTCCTATGAATCTATGCTGGTCATTAATTTGTACATTTGATTGTTATGAAATTCATTGCATTCTGTGCAGGCAAGGGAGAAAACCAAAAATGCAACCAATAAAAAAAATTCATTCACACTATCCTCAGTATCTGGTATGTCCACCGTGTGCTTGCAAACAAGCTTGGCAGCGGCTCCGCATGGAACGCACAAGTCTCTGAAGAAAAATCCGGGTAATCAAGTCCCATTCACGTGTAAGAGCAGCTTCGAGCTGTTGCAGATTAGCTGGAGAACCTTGTCTGTAGACTCTGCGTCCTAGCTCATCCCACGGATGTTCTGTAGGGGTTATGTCTGGTGATAGGGCAGGCCAATCAATCGTCACAATGTTCTGCTGCTGTAGATATTGCTGCGTAATGCATGCGGTGTGCGCACGTGCGTTATCCTGCTGGAGAAGCTGCAAGTCTGGATAATTTGTGAACGCAGGAGCAACCAATGCATCCAGAACCTCATCTCGATATGTCACAGCATTAACATTTCCACGGAAGACGTGAAGAGGCAAGCGATGGTGAAAACTGAATCCTCCCCAAATTTGAATACTGCCACCTCCAAATCGGTTGTGCTGACGAACACAGCAATCTGCAAAGCGCTTTCCACACCGTCGCCAAATCCGCATACGTCCATCAGCAAAGGATATGTTGAATCTGCTCTCGTCTGTGAATAGGACAGCATTCCACTGCAGTCTAGTCCATCTGACATGTTGCTCTGCCCATTACAGGCGCTGCTGACGATGTCTGTGAGTCACGTTTGGCCCAACATAAGGTCGTCTTGCAGTAAGGCCTGTATCTCTGAGTCGTCGTATGACTGTCATTCGAGAAACTTGCCCACGTCTACCTACTACTGCTCTTGCTGTTTGACTTGCTAGGAGAGAACGATTCCGTAGGTGACTCAGCACAATATGACGATCTTGCGCAGGGGTAGTAACTCGTGGTTGGCCACTGCGAAGTCTATCCCTGGCACTGCCAGTGGTTCCGTAACGTTCATTGAGACGTACAATAGTGCTGTGGTGGCAATTCATCCTTCTGGCAATGGCCCGCGAGCTCATTCCGGTCTCCAACATACCAATGGCTCGTTGGCGGTCGTTTTCAGATAGTCGTGTCATTTCAAGCACATGTACTGGGTGTTTTGTCTCAACGGCTTTTTTATACCGAGTATACTGCCACAACGCGTACACATTTTCAGGATCATAGCTGTTGGGAATCGTGTTACACGTGTAACTTTCAATATTTTCATGTTGTGTGTACACAACCCCGTGGGTTGAATCATGCACTTTCCATTCCAGCAGCCATTCGCTCTCTACCTCATGACAAACACGGGGAAAATCCATTCCCACACTTTTTTTTCCAGCCTCTCGGCATCAGTATATATAATAATGGTGCTTTTTTAATGTGCTTCAGTGCATATATATATATATATATATATATATATATATATATATATATATATATATATATATATATATATATATATATATATATATATATATATATATATATATATATATATACTGAGCGACTTTAATTACGCATCACTATATGAATCACTCACCAAGATGTCTGATAAAAAAAAATGGTAACATGTTTGATATCACTGGAAACAGTATCCATTGACCGACCGATTCCCGCAATCCGCGTAGCAGTGCATGCTGTGCTTAAAAAAAACTACAGTCACAAATGTAAGGTAGGGGTCAAATTGAAAAGTCACAAATGTCGTTGTTGTCATTGTAACGCGCTCAGTAGCGCGTTTGGCCACCGTTGGCATCGAGGCAAGCCTGGCAGCGTCTCCGCATGGAGTTAACCAGTGTGCGTAGAAAATCCTGATGGAGTCGATCCCATACTTCGGTTATATCGCGTCGCAAATGATCCAGGGTCTGCGGTCGTCTGTGCCGGTAGAGTTGGCGTCCAATCTCGTCCCAGACGTGTTCAATGGGTGCCATATCTGGGGACAATGAAGGCCATGGTATGACGGCGATGTTATTGGCCTGAAGGAACGCAGTGGTGGCCCTAGCTGTATGTGGTCGTGCGTTATCATGCTGGTACAGCTGGAGCTCTGGATGATACTGGAAGAGGGGCACAACGTGGTCCTGAAGCACATGCCTATAGGTGGCAGCATTTACAGTATGGTTAAAGATGTGGAGACGGGAGTCGGTGATTGTAACTGAATGCGCCCCATACCATGACGCTTCCTCCTCCCCATCGGTGGGCTTCCAAAATGCAACAGTTGGCTTGCCTCTCACCACTTCGTCGCCACACCCTTAATCGCCCGTCAGCATGCGACAGACAAAAACGAATTTCGTCTGAAAAGACGACATATTGCCACTGACGTCTCGTCCATCGTCGGTGCCTCTCTGCCAACTGGTATCGTTGCTGTCGGTGTCGTAAGGTGAGGATTGGGCCGATTCGAGGACGTCTGGCGTTGAGTCCTGCCGCCTGCAGTTGACGTCGCACGGTATGCTCTGATATGGTTCCACGTCTCCCAACAACATCTCTTGCTGTTACAGCTGCCGCCAAAAACCGATTCCGCAAATGAAACTGCCGTATATACGCGTCCTGTTGAGGTGTCGTAACTCTGGGTTGACCTTGACGGGTCGATCTGCAATGGATCCAGTGGCCATTAAATGTTGTTGCAATCGGACGATGTGGACTGGTTGCAATTCAAGTGTCTGGATGCTTTTCTGGTGGACATCCCGCCTGTTATCATTCCTATCGCTCTTTCTCTCTCTGCAGCGCTCAGTCTAGGCATAGTTTGACGACGTGTTTGTGGTTGTGGACTAAAATATTGACTGTTTTCCAGTCCGTAGTGCTCTAGGCTGAGCTCTGGGTGAAAAGAAATTAATGTTTTCCGTGCAGAATTTTTACCAGGCACCTAAATCATGTTTTACTTGTTTCACGTGCTACTCTTGTCTCCAGCTTTGCTGGCGCAAAATGACTCTGCTGGCCTCTGGGTGGTGACCTTGTGACCCTGTGTACTAATTTCGGGAACAATTGCATGACCATAAGATACTTTACCAGGCACTCGTATAGTGATGCGTAATTAAAGTCGCTCAGTATATATTTAAACCACTTAAATGTTTTCACAATTGTCAGACATTTCAGCTGCATTTATAATAACAGCAAACATAGAGACAAGTGAAATTGAATGAATATATATATATATTTTAGGAGTGAAAATTTAAACAGAAAATTGTATACTATTGCGGATAAATGTAGACTATGTGGAATAAGGTTTTAAAACCAATTTTGTTCCGTCATTTATGAAAAGATATTGTCCCCACTCGCATTTTTTTAATGTCACGTCACATTTCTTTAAACGCGTATCATCGTCTCAAAATTGTCGACCCCTTCTTCCCGCTTACTGCGTGACATCATGTGCGAACAACCCCAATTAGTTCAAAGATGAATAGTGAGAATTGTGTTTATGACAAAAACAGCCACGATTTAATTTGAAAAGTATTTTTTTTTCAAACAGTGAGAGGATTACCTTACAATAATCAGTCAATGCACACACAGGTATTCAGGGTTTCGTGTTACCGAGGTTTGCTGATTTCCTTGGCTTTATCTGTAAAGTGGGTTAAATAAATCAAACAAGTCAAGACGCTAAAGAACGGTTGATCAGATTTTTTAAAATGAAATTGTCCATGCATGTATATGTGTATGTATTTATGACATATGAATGTATAACATGTATGGTATGCCTATATGTGTATACAGTGTTAATGCATGTATGGAATCAACTTTGTTAAAAAAAAATATTGCGAATTACTCCACTTTAGTATTGACATACAAATACTCAGTAATCTTCATTGGGAGCTAACTGCTAAAGATAGGGCAGAAATTACTTACCATACATAGACATAAAAAGAGATGTCAGACAAGTTGTGTGCTGTCCCCTTGCCTTTATAATCTATACATAGAAAAAATGTTCGAACAAATACAGGAAATGCCAGGACTGAACATTGGTGGAACAACCTTAGATATGCAGTAGATCCGTGTTGTTAGCTGAAAGCGAACAGGATTTACAAGAACTAGTTAAGCAAGTAAACAACATAAGTCATGTAGATGGATTGAACATTAAAAATGAGAAAACAAAGGCTATGATAATTAGCAAAACAAACGATAAGCCACACTAAAGATAAGCATAAATGGGAAAATCTTGGAACATGTCTAGAGCTTCTCATATCTTGGTCATATAATAACAGAATTATGCAGATATGAAACAGAAATCAAGAAGAAAATAGGAATGACCAAATATACGTTCGACAACATGAGATAAATACTGACATTTAAACAGTTAACTCACAAATTAAAACTGAGACTCATAAAATTTTACATCTGTTCTTCATTACTGTATGGTGTAGAGACATGGACAATGAGTAAGCCATTGCAAGAAAGAATTGAAGCTCTCGAGCTGTGGATATATAGAAGAATGGGGCGCATCTCATGGAAAGAGAACAAAACAAATAAGGAGGATATATAGAAAACGCATCCAGGTATGAAAAAACAAATAAGAAGATCTAGAACTAATGAAAGAAATAAAAATTAGACAGCTAAAATATTTTGGCCATATAAAAAGACATAACATCTTGCAGAAGACCATAATAGAGGGCAGAGTTGAAAACAAACGTGCAAGGGGAAGACAGCGCTGTAAGTGGGAAGATACATCAAGAGACGGACAGGGAAGAGTCTATCAGAGTGCACCATAAAGACACGAGACAATAGACGCTGAAGATCCATTACTGGTGATGAGTATTGTCAATGTACTTATAATTTATGACATATATACATGCAGTGTTTTGACTTTATTGGCGTCTTTGGGGCTGAAAGAAAAAACGAGAGATGGCAAGAAATATAGACGAGTGTGCATACTTTGTCCACATGGCATTGAAAGAATAAATAACAGAAATTATAAATAACGCTGGTTGGGAACTGGATATCGATTTAGTTATTATCATCTACGTTCCTTGGCATGATAATTCAAGAAGAGGAATAAGAAGAAGAAAATGAATTGTCTGCAGAAAAATAGATGGCGATGTTTCCGCATACGCTCACTCGCTTTATATATGTATGTATGTGACGGTATTGCCTTCCCTGCTTTGCAGTAGTGGTCCAACAGTGGCCAAAACTCAAGAGCATCTATTATAGGCGTCAATGGAGTCTATTTGTACACCAGATTACTCTTGGCATAAATGACGATAGAAGAGTAATAAAGCTTCTATCACATGGGAGTCTTCATAAGATATTCAGATAAGCGAAAACGATGCTGGCTGTCGCTGAACACATTAATTCTATAATTTGCCGACTCTTTTGTGAAGAATTTAGCAATGGTTTCTTCTAGCTCGTTAAGCCCCCACCCCTGATTTAATCAGTGGAATTTTTATTATACTGTATATATAGCTGTCTTTAGAGTGTGTGTTTAGTAACTTTGACTGAGACATTTAAAAGGATTAAATCGAAGTTAAATTTGTAACATTACAAATAACAACATTTAATAATCACTTTAAGTTTTAACAGTTGGAAAATAATTTGCATATTTATGAAAAGAATTTCAACACGTGAATAGGATTTAACTGAATAAAGGAGATCACTTTTGGCAGCGGATATTTTCACTTAGCTGCCAATGGTAATTTCTTCTCCCGCTGGGTCAGTTCCTTTCACTCTACTCTCGCTCGTCTCTGGTCAAAGTTCAGGCGCCGCACGTTCCCAGAACGTCAAGGAGTAACGGCCAAGTTGGTTCTGTGTCTGTCTATAAGACCCTCTTATGATGGCGTCTTGCAAAACGTCAGTCCACTTCTACCTTCACTTGGTTCCAGAGATAGTACTTTCTGCTGGTACCACCAATAACTGGGAAAAGAAATAGAAACGGAACGCTCTTCCGACACATTTATGTGTCCCCATCTTCTATTTTACCATCCTATGTCCGAATTTACCATCGATGAGAATTAAATTTAATCGCTCGGGATAAAACTTCCTTTACATTTAAACTGAATAGTTGTAGTTTTACATTACATTTAAATGAAAAGGTTAAACGTACAGATATAATATGTTTTACATTTACATCTCCGCTGTTTGAAAAGTGTTCATAATATAAATTGATTTATGTTTCATTTATATTTACACTTATGGAAAAGTTTGAAACTTCTATTAATGTAAAATGAATATATTTATAGGGACATTGATACTGCTTGAAACTGTAAGTAGTATACTTAGAATGTACATCATTTTTTTCATCTTTCCCTCCCTGCTCCAATGGGAACCTGCAACTACTTTATGATCTTAGTTCTCTTTAAGAAACTATCAATAAAGCAATCATCAGCCCGTGCAGTAGTGGCTCATGAATCATCATTCCAGATATTAAGGTTGCCAACCCCAAATGACTTTGACATCCAATAGCGAGTTTCACACGTTAAACTTCACATGGTAATATATACATATATATGTTAGTTCACATGATAGTAATAAAATATGAAATGTAAATCACAACGTACGCCAATCCTGGCTACAGACTTGTCGCATAGATGAATAAAAGAGACGAATTGTTCTCTTACACGACGGCAATTCGTTGATAATTTTTCAATATAAATTGTCAAAGTGAAGTTTTATCATTGGTTTCAACGTTATTGTCTTTATCAGTCCAGTGAGTTTGGTTTAGATTTTTTTTAACGCATAGTGCAGGGTCAACATTTGTATTTATGACTGGTCATATTTAGTCTGTGGTGCTGAGTCAACATTTTTAAATTGGTCTGACCAATGTTATTCTCTAGTACTTTGAAAAAAATTCATAACTTTCGTCCGTCGTTTGTAAATGTGTATTACTTCTGGATCAGGGGTCCAAAAGCGGTCGGTACCCCCCTTCTTCAGCCAACGTACATGCACGAAAGACAAGAAATATAAACAGGTCAAGAGAAAAAAGACAATTGACGCTACAAACATGTAAAAAATGAAGAAAAAATAGAACAATATGATTATTACAGCTTGGAAAAGAATGAATGTCTCTTGATAGTGATGTTAATTTTAACTCTGCTCCTATCAGCGCTGTGGTCAAGTCAGTTGATGAACAACTGGTAACAAAGGTATTTCCAAACCTTGAACAAAATTATCTGACGCACAAGTGGTTATGTGAAAGAGCAATTCTTGCACCAAAAATGTAGCTGTGAACAACATTAATAACGAATTTATAGATTTGATACCCGGAAACTCCCTTACACACAAATCGGTTGACATAGTTGATGATCTATCCAAGGTTGTAAACTCATTAGAACCACTAGGCCTTCCTGCTCATTGACTTCAAACATGCTTCTACGTAACTTAGACCGGCCTCGACTTTGGAATGGCACAAGGCCTATAGTTAAAAATCTAATGCTTCATGTCATCGAGGCTACTATACTTACTGGATGTGGCAAGGGAGAAGATGTCTGTATACCACGTATATCTCTCATACCATCTGACATGCCCTTTAACTTCAAGAGACTACAATGTGCTATTCGGATCAGTTTTGCCATGTCAATTAACAAGTCTCAAGGACAAACATTAACCATTGCTGACTAACAATTGGAGTAGCCTTGCTTTTCCCATGGGCCTCTTTTTTAACAGACGAAAGACGCTATTAACAGTTCAGTTACATTTTTTTGCACTCGGGCGACGCCGGGTATATTTGCTAGTTGAAAATAAAAGTAACATTACGGCGTTATACCATCTAGGCGGTTGCCTAGGGCGCAGACCTCAGACGGGCGTAGTACTAACACATGAAGGCACAGTTTTACACAAAATAGTTTGTTTAACTCATGTAAAAACGCAACTGACAATTTATTTTATATTTTAAGAAAAATACCACAACAGTGCTTTGGAATATAATTAATTATAAAATGTTATAAAACATGCTTTGCTGCTGCAAGTAGTTAGCCATACCTAGGGCACAAAATATCTTGGCACCGCTGCTACGTATGTGCCATCAAGGGGACACATGACTAAGTTAACAATATCGCATACATTGTATACATGATTCGGCCTAGATTACTTATTAACTGCACTATAATACATGTACCGGTAGCATATTGGTTAGTGTACTGGCTTCCTTGCTCAGTGGTCCGTGGTTCGATCCCCATGAGGTGGGCTGTATTTAGGCCACAAACGGCTCCTGGGTCGACCCAGCCCCAATTGGGTACCAAATCTACTTCTTTGAAGGTTACGGCAGTCGGCGTGATGCTGACCACATCACCCCTAGTCTGCCGATGGTCAAGAAAATATGGGCCTAACACCATATTCCCAAAATGCCGCAATGTGCATGTAACGGGATCCCTTTTTCCTATTATACAAGGGAAAACATTAAGCAAGAACTCCAATTTAATCAAGTAGTAGGGCCAATATACAGCGCACTAATATAAATGTCCATATTCTATCAATATATAAGAAGTTTAACTGTTGAAAACGTGTGGACAAATGTTTACTGTATGTTATACTGTTCTACGCTAAATGGAATAGTCCAATCCTACTTAGAGAGCTAGAGGTACATTAAAAAAATGTATCTTGTAATAAGCACTGAAGTTAAACTGACCAATTTATCGTTCATAAGAATACCGGATTAGTAAAAGCTACCCCAATAATAACACTGACTAACAAAAAAAAACTTTTTTTTTCTTTCTCTAACATTTCTATGTTTTTCTGGTCAATTTTAATGCGCTGTTTTTAAATCTGCAAACCGTTTTTCTCTATCAGGTCGGGATCTCTAGAAATACGCAATTTAAGTTTTTTAACAAGGCATAAAGTATTATAACATCATTCATACAAGAAGTGTAACAGTTATGTAGGCTTGAATTTCTTTGCAGTCGACTTTCGTCGGTGAATGGCATGTGGTACATCGCGATGAAGCATCCAACAATAATCGGCAAGCATGGTCACACTCCACCGTCCTTGATAGCGTGATTCCATTACGGCGATATCTTGATGGAATCGTTCTCCATGTTCATCGCTGACTTCGCCAAGTTTGTCAGGGAAAAAGTCAAGATGCGAATCAAGCAAATGGATTTTGAGGGACATGTTACAGCCCATAATTCTGTATGCATCTATGCACTGCTTAACAATATGCACATAGTCGACAGATTTGTGATTTCACAGAAAGTTATCGACGATCGATTTGAATGCCATCCATGCGCGAAGTTCACTACCATGTAACAAGTTCTCTAATTGTTTGTCTGCAATAACTTTCCTAATCTGAGGTCCTACAAAGATACCTTCCTTTATCTTTGCATCGCTAACTTGCGGAAACTTTTCTCGAAGATAAGTGAAAGCTTTGCTCGTTTTATCTAACGCTTTTACGAAATTCTTCATGAGCCCCAACTTTATATGTAACGGTGGTAAAATGATGCCGTCTTTGTTAACTAATGGCTCATGTATTACATTTTTATGCCAGAGCTGCATACGATCCCTGATAGGCCACACCTTTCTTGCATAATGTTCCTGTCTGTTGCGGCTGTCCCATTCACATAGGAAGCAACAAAATTTAGTATACCCAGTCTGCATGCCCGTGAGAATTGCAATGACCTTTAGGTCTCCACAAATCCGCCATTGGGGTAATCATTGTACTTTATTTTTGCCAAAAGTATAGCCATATTGTCATAAGTTTCTTTCATATGAACAGAGTAGGCGACTGGAATTGATGAAAATAAATTTCCGTTATGCAATAACACGGCTTTTAGACTAGTCTTGGAAGAATCGATGAAAAGTCGCCATTCGTTGACTATGTGCTCACGACCGAGGTGCACCATTAGACCGTTTACATCTTTGCAATAGAAAATGCCATCATCCATCTCAAAGTATTGAACAAGTTCTCTGTGTCTATGACGAAATTTAGATATCGGAGTATTGGGCGCTAAAAGATTCCATTCTTTGAGTCGCGAACCGAGTAATTCCGCTTGTCCTTTGGTAAGAGCGAGATCACGTATTAGATCTGAAAGTTCTGAATGGTTAATTAAGTGAACACCATCATTCACCGGTATATAATCCGAGTCAGAATTAGTTTCTAAAGCAGGTATCGACCCCCACACAATCCGTTGCGACAATATTCCTGCTCTTACAATTTCACTTTGAACGTAAACAGATAAATCTTAATTAAATGTAGTAATAAGCTATACTAGACTGCACTAGGAAACATACAACCAGCTGTTATTAAAAATAGAGACAACCTCTGAATATTGTTAGGAAAAAAATAGCAAAGACTTCTAACATGAAATTTCTTACAATGTTACTAAAACTAGATAGCATATTATAAAATGTACACTAGATGGGAAACATACCTCGATCTTGATAGTCTTTATAGACACAGATATTTCTCCAAGTAGTCGACTACTATACAAAACGACGATTGCCCAGTGAACTTACTCTACAGAGGTCAGATTATTTTCTGTCTGAACTACGTGAAAGGAGTGTCATCTGGTACATTAAGCTACGCCCACCTCTGTCTGAGAAGCGAATCACATTTCGTAAGCACGATCAATATCTTATCGCTGTGTCTTTGTCGACCTTCTGTTACATCTACTCAGCATCTGCATGTTTGTTATTGGTGATTGTAAAGGTAAAGGTTGTCCGACACCAGATACAGCAGTAGGCGAGTGAAGTGCAGTGGCGTATTCTCTACCTATGCGCGAAGGAAAATAAAAATTTAATTTATTATTCTATAAATATTTCTCCTCTAAGTTCTGCTTTCGGACCGCACGCATCAGGATAACGGATTTTCCCGCATAGAATCTACGAGTACATCTAGTTTCAGTTTCACAGACGAGTTTTATAGTGCAGTTTTTATTAGTTGTAGCAATCGCCCGAAGTTTCTCGGGTAATTCCGTCACAATGCGTGCTGGACCGTTCGGATTCACGACTAAAGACTGCTTTGTGTGAATCGGGGTCATGGGCAGATACGTCAATACAATGCGAACATGCGTGCGGTGGCCTAGCAGCTCTCGAGTTGTAAAAATCGGCTGTGTCCGTCCAGTGTTTTTTGTGATTAATTTTTGTTAGTTGCCGGGAATGCAGATTATTACAGTGACAATGAGTTTCAAGTTGTAAGTTAATTAGTATTTCGGAGATAATTGACATATACCCCTAATAACTATCGTTGCGTAATTGAATATAGATGGTTTATAAATTAAGAGGGGAAGAAGTTAAATAGTAGGCGTACATATTCATTTTAAGTAGCACCACGCCTAGCTCACATTACCAGGATACGCCACTGGTGAAGTGTTGCAGACTTGACATTACTAGGTCCAGCATCGAGAGGTGTGGTGACCAGTTCTCTGCCTCTTCCATCCCAGAGTCACAGAGTAGAGTCAAGTACCCATTTAGAGCTGAGTAAACTGAAGCGTGTCATTACTGTGATTCGAACTCGGAACCTTTATCTCGAGAGACCAGTGCTCTAACCACTCTGTCAGTTGGACGCCATTGGTGATTGGTAATATGTTGACGTGGTCATCTACTTCAGCGTCCAATTGGTAATATCTTGATGTGGTCATCTACTTCAGCGTCCAATTGGCCACGTGGTTAGCGTGTTTTCCTCTCTCGGCGAAGTTACTGGGCTCCAAGATAGAAACCTAGCACCGTCACGACCCAATCTACCCAGCCGTAAATGTTTACGTGAATCTGCTCTTGAGATTCCAGACACGAGCTGCTAGGTAATTTTATCAACAGGTTTTACCAATGTATGTCCAATCTCCAGCGTCTCCTTCTTATCTCATGTTCCACTTTTATATCTGTAGTTCTTGTCATCAGTTCCACATTGATAACAGTGTGGTACAATTTCCACCAATTTATTCTACATAAGAAACCGATTTTAAAAGTCTGTACATTGTTAGTTTTTGTTGTTCTTTGTCACGAGAGAGTGTAGTATTGTTTAAAATATAAGATATCCTGGACACAAAGTTGTATCAGGTGATACCAGGATAGTGCCAGATAAGAGACATGTCTTATAAGCAATACACCTTTCTCTGAAAAGAGTAAGGGTTTATGGACATCACAGGTAAGATCAAGCTGTATAAGTTCCTAGGTATGATGCTAGTGTTTTATCATAGGTTCCTAAATGCTCCTCTCAAGATCCTCATCTGTTTATAATGTTAAGCTCTGCTAGGTGTATTAAACTAATCTATTAACCAACAAGAAATGTAACTTAACTTAAATAATCCAAGTAAGTCTGTTGGTAAAACTTACAATTTATTTTGTACACGTTTTCTTTTCTGTGTGAAAATCTTTCACTGACTCAAAATTTATTACAACATAACATTAATAAAATCACTGGTAAAATGTTTACAACTAACTATAGTCTTTAAAATTTATAATGATAGTTCTTCTTTCCTGGCTGAACTCAATCTGGTTGTAGACTTTTTGTATTTTAGGATCAAATAATAGTTCTTCAGTTACTGAATTACAGTCCATTACTGAATCTGAATGTGCCTATCTAGGTGCACTGAATTTTTATCATTATCTACTGTCTTAGATGACTTAGTAATTGTGGTCTATCTGGTTCTACACTGGACAGTAGCCTTGTAGAACCACTTATCTTTTCTACTTGTGGTTGACGCCTGTCACACTTCTGTTCTGGAAAGAAACTGTCCACTGGGTTTCCTCCAGGCAGTAGGTACTGGGTGGCTGTCCCTCTGGATTCAAAATGCGCTCGCTCCACTAGTTCCTTCAGTTGTGGCTGGTTTTTTAAGGTGTATGTTAATTACCGGATGTAACCTGAAGCACAATTTGTTAACCACTGTATTGTCTATCTCTATCTCGCTATCTCAAAGGTAGGTGAGAAAAGACAATAAGACAGGGTGTAGGTAGACACATAGGGCATAACAATAGACCAGTAATAACACAATTTATTTCATCGTAAATACAATCCTTCTCCATTTCCTTGGTTACAGATATCTGTCCATGATTCTCCTTCATACAGTTATTAGGTTTTGTGGAAAATACCATGTGATATCTTAAACAATACAGTAATGCAATTCCTTTCATCCTTTCCTTTGTTCCTGGTGTGTGTCCCATTCCTTCAAGAAATAATTCTTTAAATGCTTTTCTAAAACTATGAGCACACTTTTCGCTGCCTTTCTCCATTTATCTGAATATACAATGGAGTGGTTTTGCTTCCAGAAATTACACAATGGTTTAAACACATCTACACACTTCCTAACGCACAATATGATTAATTAATTTAAAAAAATATGTAGTATATATATATACATACTTTCGTACCCTCAAGTACATGCAGTCGAGCTGTTAATGGTCATACAGTCTGCTCTCAGATGCAGAAAGCAAAGGAATTCCCGCTGACAAACTGTCGCTTTACTGTAGTTTTGAAAATGTTATGGCCTCCTTCCGAACGAGGGCAATTCTTTATATAGGTCATGGCCGGACGGCACGGGAAGCAGTAATGCTGAAGTGTGTTGCATACTCAAATAACTGCTTACTTTTGCCTAGATGCGCATGTATGGAAAACTATGAATTCAAATATCATCCTTATTCCTGGACCGATTTCCTTCATCTTAAACTTAAAATACGCCCTAGATTAGTTTTTATCTTTCTAGATAATTGTCTTTTTCTTACGTAAGTCCATCTTTTCATAGGCGTAGTCTAAACAGCTAAATTTTCGACTAGTCTAATGTCTCGATGTATTCCACTCGAAATTTCTCCATTCGTATAATGCTTTACGTGGAAGTCTTTACATTAAGGACGCCTTTTCATTGGTTCTTCTAGCATACACTATGATAGAAAACTATTTACAGAGCGATAGAACAGGAGGCAATCTGATCATCAAAAGAAGTCCCCCCATCGGACATGTGTTTCGGCCCAGTATACACCTTTACACTCTAAGGAGGGCTGGCCTACTTGGGTCATGACTCCTTAGTGTCTCAGCCTCCTGTTGTCTTGTATCGAAAATTGACCCATTTCACTTTGGTAGCTACATTAAAATCCACAACTCCGCCAGCCGTGGAGGCAATTGTGAAAGTAACAAAGAGAAGACAAATTATTCCATTCGTTCCGTCGCACACAACTAGGAACAGACACGGACACACCTGCGCGAAACCGATGAGGCTAAACACTGCGTGCTAGCAACTGAAATTATGTGCCTAACACCTCTTATAATATACACAGCCTGTTGCTCATCAGTCACAACCCTTTCATCAGTACAATGAAAAACTCAACGTACTGTGAAAACCCTGGTGTTTTCTGTACCACAGAGTTTACTGTCACGCTTTCCATAGCCCATTGCGGCTGTTCCACAGCCAGCACGATGCCTTTTCGGCCGTTTCACTAAGCCTCTTCACTGCCCTTGTTCTCGATTGTCCCCTCAGCCTCAACAGTTTCAATAAATCATACACTGATGCAGCCACGAGCCCTCTTGCGCCCACCTCAACAGCCATGACTCTTGCAGTGAACCCATCGTGTCTCAGACCCGTGGCCAGATCATTATACTTGGCCACTTTGAACGAATGTTGCTAGTCCAATCTAGATTCAAATTGCACGGTCAGTTCAATCAGTATAACCTGAAGCGATGCTGAATAATGAAGCACTATATCCGGCCGTCTCCGCGATTTTCTTATACTCTCTGGATATGCCCATCGTCCAGGTAGGTCTACCGCCATCTCCCAGTCGTTTGCACAGTCAAGAAGAGATGGTAAACTGCTACCTGGTGTACTCGGTTTGGGGTGTGCTTACTTTCCTGCCCCCATAACGTATGTATTTGTGGTGCTCATCCTGGCTTTGCTATTCACCTTCATCCTTGGCAGGTCTATTGTTGCAGCAAGCTCATTAAACACTTTGTTGTGGCGCCAAGTGTATCGCCGTTGCCCTAATGACACCTTACACGCTGAGAGTACGTGTTCAAGTGTCTGCCTCCCCTGGCACAGGGGGCACTGCTCATCATCCGACTTTCCCCATCTCACAAGGTTTCTGGCCGACAGCAGCATACATTGATCTAACAACGAAGCTGAGCTTAAGAGGTGCCATATGCCATATATCATTCCATGTCAAGGACCTCTGCAGGGCTCCTTCCCATGTAGTTCATTGGCCTTGTTGGGTCTGCTGCACTGCATTTTGCAACATTTTATCATTCTCAGCTAATCGTTTCTCCTGAACTACCATGTCTCTGCGCTCCATGCTTGATGCTGTCACAGGTGCAGTGACATACGGTTCGGCATGACGTAATATAGAGAATAATGGGTCGGCTATGAAAAGGAAAGCAATACTCTCAAAGCTGGTTGCGGATGAAAAAACTAAAACATAGAGTACAACGTCAGAGAACAACGATGACGATACAAGACACAGACAGAGAACATCGAGATGCAACGAAGAAGGAAGAATTTAACCTACAGAGCTGTAAATTAAAATTCTAGACCAGAGAATGACAAACGGTCGAAGAGAAGATGGTATCTTCCAACAATAATAAAGGGGATCCTGAAAAGTAAGTACCTAAGGGATACGCCCGAGTATTCAGCAAGTCGACATAGTAGAAATCAAAAGCTAAGTGATTGCGGTCGTCAGGGTCGAAGCCCTACTGGTCGAGGTTCAACAAAGAGAGAAAATTCAGAGAATGACATGCTAATCCTCTAAGGTTGGTAGAGTTGATAGACTTCTATAATCATCTCTTCATTGGAAAGAAAGGGAGCTGTTAAGAGATTCAGTTAAGAGAATGAATCGCGAGGTTAAAAGAGAAATTGATGCAGGGTATTTCGTAAATCGGGTGGAATTGAAGGTTGAGGTCACAAGGCATCCTATAAACTATAAATTATTCTCTAGCCGATTGGTGTAGGCTGTTCACTGAAGTTGTCGTGCATACTTGTGTTAGGTACAAGCTTGTTTTCTTCGTTTATTTTCTAGTGTAACACTAACATCTGAAGAATTAAAAAAAAAAGTAAAATTAACATTCTCCTTGAACGGCCTACAAAACATAACGCGAAGTACACAAATAGAGATACCATCACGAGCAAAGAAAAGAGTAAAACCCGCTGTGACAATGCCTTGGACCACCAGCGGATGTCTCCATGACCAAATCCACGTCTATTCGTTTGGGTGTATCCGATTACCTCCCTCAGTTTGAGTGACTCTTGGGCAGCATCAACAGCTTCTTCCACTCTCCACTTCCTTCTCGTTTTCAGTGTGGGCTGAATGGACTTAACCACGTCATCAGCTGACTCGCGTAGCATCATTGCAAGCCTTGCCTTTCCAACTTTGTACTCTTCAACAACTGACTTGAAGGGAAGCAGAAGTTTTGACTTTTTTGCAGTACAATGCTACATGTGACAGACCTAATGGTACCCCTAGCCATTTCCTCATGAACTTGTTGACCTTCCGCTCTATAGCTTCCACTGTACTAGTGCTTATTTCATATATAAGCAGTGGCCACAGCAATTTAGGTATCAACATGAACTGGAGGCACCACAGTTTGAATTTTCCCAGGTGTCTGCTTTGGTCTATGATCTGTAGCCCTCTGCCTGCCATTTCTATTGTCTGTTGCACTGCCTTCGAGTCTTTTAATGAGGCATCGTACACCCTGCCAAGACTTTTAACAGTTTCCTCAATGACAGTAGGGATTCTTTGGTTGGAAACCATGAGGATGACCTCTGCTATCTTCCCTTTCCTGACTGATAGGCTTCACTACTTCTTGGGTTTGAAGCTCATTCTGCACCAGCTGACTAGTTCATCCAGGCGTGCTAACATCCCTCGGGCCTGATGTTCATCTGATGTCAGATATGTTGAGTCATCCATGAATGCTTTGAGCGGTGGCATGTAACACATTCCAAAGAGGTTTGGACCTATAGCCATTCCTTCAGCCGCATTGAGGATTACCTGCATGGCCATCACGAATAGTATCGGAGAGATGGTACATCCCATCGCAATTCCAACTTCAAGGCCAATCCACTTCGTTGTGTACTCTCTGGTTGAAAATCTGACAGAAAACCCTGCGAAATACACCTTCAGCATTGCTGCAATCTCTTGTGGAACATGATACATTTCTAGGACCTGCCACAACATCTGGTGTGGAACGGATCCATAAGCATTTGCTAGATCCAACCAGATTACATGGAGGTTTGTTCTGTCAGACTTTGCCTTTTGGATTGCTTCCCAGATCATTGTGGCATGCTCTAGACATCCTGGTGTACCTGGAATACGTTCTTTCTGAATGGTAGTGTCAATTTATCCATTTGCCAGGAGGTATGTAGTGAACCTTTTCGCCATCACTGAGAAGAATATCTTCCCTTCCACATTAAGTAGTGAGATTGGCATTAATTACTTACTTAGTCGTTCCCCTTCTACCGTGAGGTGTAGAGGTTTGGAAGAGAGAGCGCCAGACCATTCTATCAGCTGTCTTCTTCCTGGCCTGGTTCCATTCTAGTCCTCGGTCCTTCAAAGATTGTCTAATGTTGTCCTCCCAGCGGACTCTGGGTCGTCCTGGAGGTCTGGATCCCTGGCTCTTTGTTTCCCATGCTTCTCGTGGTAGCCGATCTTCTCCCATTCTGCAGACATGGCCAAACAATCTTAGTTGGGACTGTTCTATTTGGGTCTGCAGCGGATGGGATTTTAGGCCTTGACGGATCGTCTGGTTGCGGACCATGTTTCTTCTTGTTACTTCAACCACTTTCCTCAGAATCCTCATTTCTGAGGTTTGGATCTGGCTTTTGTGGGTTGTAGTCATTGCCCACGACTCGCATCCATATGTCAAGACTGGGACATAGGTGGAGCGGTATACAACCATCTTCGTTTTCTTACCAACCTCTTTCTTGCTGAGGAATCCACGATTTATGGCCTGAAAAAGTCTCCCAGCCGCTGCTTTTCGAGTGGCCAACTCTTCTTTGATGCTTCCCTTTCGGTCTATAATAGCTCCGAGATATTTAAAGTGGTCGACCTGCTCCAGGACCTGTTCTCCCAACTTAATCTGATGTTTTCTTTCTTCTCGTGATATCACCATGGATTTTGTTTTAGAGCTGCTTATGACCATCCCTCTCTTCTCCAGCTCTTCCTTCCAGACTTGCAGGTTGGATTGGAGATGTGCCTCTGATTTAGCAATCAGGGCAACATCATCAGCAAATGCCAGCTCCGAAATATAGACCTGTCTCATCTTCCAGTACCCCACTGAATACTTTCTTGTTCTCTCCTTACATGACTTGATGACATCGTCCATAAGGAGTATGAAGAGGTAAGGTGATAGGATATCACCTTGTCTTACACCAGTGGTGGTCCTGAACTCTTCTGACTTATGGTTTGCTGTCCTCACATAATTTCTGCAAGACTTGTAGAAGCTCTGTATAGCATGAATCAGAGGTGCTGGAATATTCTTCCTTGCCAAACTGTCCCAAAGTTTGCTCCAGGGGACCCTGTCAAACGCCTTTTCCAGATCTATGAAACAAAGTTGGATCTCACTCTTATACTCAAGGGCCTTTTCACTCAGCTGTCTGAGTGTGAAGATTAGGTTCTGAGTACTTCGGTTTGCTCGGAATCCGCACTGGACCTCATCCAATTGTGGCTCAGCTAGGCGTCGGAGTCTCTGCTCTAGGATTCTAGAGTAGATTTTACCAGGGACACCGAGAAGGGATATGCCTCTATGGTTTCCACATTGTCGATTGTCACCCTTTTTGAAAATTGGTGTTATGATGGCAATCTCCCAATCCTTTGGTATGGTCTTGTTGCACCATGCTCCCTGTAGGACCTTTAGGAGTAATAGGTCACCTGATGCTCCCATGTACTTAACCATTTCTGGTGTTATACCATCATGCCCTGCTGCTTTGCCCATCTTGATTTTCTCTAGTGCTGCCCTCAGTTCTTCCATCTTTATGTCATTTTCACCATCATTGGTTTTCTCTTCTGTGCTAGTGGTTATCATTTCTGATTCTTCACCATGCTCACCATCCAGGAGTTCTGAGAAATATTCTTTCCATCTTTCCATTACTTCCTTCGGGGCAGTAAGCAATTTGCCTTGCTTGTCCTTTATAAATTTGAGAGGGCATTGTTTTTCCCTCCTCATGTTCTTTAGGGTCTTATAGAACAATTTCTGGTTTTCTTGTGCATCTTTTTCTAGCTTTTCTCCAAATTCTTCCCAGGACTTCTGTTTTGCTGCTAGCACTTTGTTCTTTGCTTCTGTTCTGAGTGTCACATATTCTCTATATTTTTCCATTTGTCCTGTTGTGTTTTTAGCTCCTAAGTATTGTTTCCATGCCATTTTCTTCTCTCTTATTTTCTCTTTGACTTCCTCTGTCCACCAAGGTGTCCTCTTTCTCTGGTTCCCAAGTCGGACTTCACCGCATGCTTCTGCAGCAGCTGTCTTTATGATATCCTTGAATTTATTCCAGAGGGTTTCCAAGTCATCAGGTCGTTCTTCTGTGTTGCTCGCTGCAGTAGCAATAAGCCCCTGATATCTGGTCTTAATTTCTGGCTCTCTCAGCTTGTAGGTCCTAATGCTCATTTCTCCTGCTTGTTTACTTGGTTTCTTGCGTGATGTTGGGCAGTTCCTAGGCTGAGCAACTCTTTCAGTTGTTCGTTTGATTGTTAGCAGGTAGTGATCACTTCCAATCTCTGGCCCCCTCCAGACTCTTGCATCTCGGACATATCTGAATGAGCTTCTCCGAACAATGGCATAGTCGATCACTGACTTCTCATTCTTGGTTGGTTCACATCTAGTGTATGCATGTATGCGCTTATGGGGGAACTTTGTGTTTGTAATGATCAGATTCTGCTCACTGCAGAATCTAAGGAGTCGCTTTCCATTGTCATTGAGAGTATCTTCTCCATATCTTCCGATAACTCCACCCCATCTAGCATGGTCATTTCCAACTCTGGCATTAAAATCTCCGAGCATGATAACTTCATCTAGGCAGTCATCCGCTGTCCTTTGAAGCAGCTCGAAGAATTCCTCCTTGACCTCTGCTCTCTCATCCTCATTTGGCCCATACACTATGACCAGGTTGACTATGGTTTCTCCTTCTTTTAGTTTTACAACCATAATGCGCTCCGAGACAAAGTTCCATCCCTTGATACTTTCTTTTTGATTTTGGGCCACAATGCAACCCACGCCCCCTTTAGCTCTTTCAGATATGGGTACACCACTGTAGAGCAACGTGTTGCCATCGAGATCCATGACTCCTTGTCCTTTTTTCTTCGTTTCCGTTATAACCAGGATTTCTAGTTTTGCTTTCCTCATCTCTTCCACCAGTTCCTCTTCCTTCCCATTTATACTTCTTGTGTTCCAAGTTCCAGAAGTCGTAGTCCGTAGTCCGTTCCAGTTCGTCGCCTTTAGAATCAGTCCGGTTTTCTCTCTTGTATTGCTCGTAATCATAGTTTAAGACAAACAGGTGATTGGCCTGTTGTGCCTTTGCATGGTGGAGGGGCTGCCTCCTTACGGCCTCCATGCAGGCCGTCCTCCTCCTTTTTCATCCGGGCTTGGGACCGGCATAGGCGGAGTTGAGATTGGCATTAACTGACTGATATCTGTTGAATTTTGTTCCTTCGGGATGTAGACTCCGTTCGCCTTTCTCCATTCCTTGCTTACAAGCTGGGTTTTCCACACATTCTTCAGTAAACGCAGCAGTCGTTTGAGCACCTCGGGGCATCTCTTATACACATTATATGGAACACCATTAGGACCTAGAGCTGACCTGCACCGAGCTTTCTGGACAATGCTTTCTACCTCTTGCACCGTTGGGGGCTTGGTGTTAAATTCAGCTCCCGGCTTACTCGGCCATTTAAGGCCTGCAATGCTGCTGAGCGGCTCATCTTTGCTACCATCTGAATATGTCATTCTAAGGTGTTCTTACAGAACTTCTTTCCTGATGTTTAGCGTACCCGATCGTGGCTGCTCAAACAGTTCTTTGGCAAACTTGAAGGGCTCCCTGAAGAATCTTTCCCTATCCCTTTGAGTCTTCCTTCTCTTCCTGCACAACCTTTCTGCTCTACAAAGGGCATTATGTTGGCCTTTCAGGTGCTCCCAAACCTGTCGTAACCCTTCCTTCTCTGTGGCAACTGCATTCTTGAACCGTTTTCGGGCATGCTTCTTCTGTTTCCTGATTTCTTCTATTTTAATTTGTCTTCTACTTTATCGCGGTGGGTTACTTTCCCTTGCCTCCCTGACTCCGAACACTTTGCGACAGTGCAGGTATATTATGTCGCCGAAGATTTCCAGCTTCTTCTCCAAAGTTATCTGCTTCAGGTTGTTATCCAACTCTTTTGCCAAGGCTTCGTCCAGCTGTTACCAAAGCTCCTTTGCACTGGCAGGTGGAAACTTGATTGCATCTCTCTTCCCGTCCTATTATAAAGTATGTCGTGCTGTTGTGGTCTGAATGATGTGTTGTGAATCAGAATTCACGACATTCTTCATGTTTGAGAGTCTACAATAGAAGTGACAAATCATTTCACTTGAATATTCTTTGTGTGTGTGTGTGTGTGTGTGTGTGTGTGTTCCTTCAATTTCCATAAATTTCCCAGTGCAATGAAAGTTCCTACTCCTTTATTTATCCATATTTTGATACCACTGACTGTATCTCCACTATTCGACATAGCCGCCATGATATAGAGGTCTACATCCTTCTATGTCTTGGCAGTGGTGCATCACACTCACAAATGTTGGGTCTCTTGTCTACAACAAACTCCCTCTGGACACGGAAATTGACAGCCGTAATGGTGCAGCTGCAACCGAACTCCAAACTTACTATGAAAACCAAATCTATGGTACATAATGTCTGCATAACCAGCACCCTTTTACGTGGCAGCGAGACATGAACAACCTATGCTAAGCAAGAAACAAAGGTCAATATCTTCCATCTACGGTGTATATACCACATTCTTTGTATTTCTTGGAAGGACAAAGTTACAAATGCTGATGTTCTGTCCCTTACTGGACTTCAATGCATGTATACACTGCTGCGTATACCGCACAGACTACGCTGGCGTGACCATGTCCGCCTGCTAATGGAAGATGGTCGCATTTCCAAATATATTTTCTAAGGACTTCTGGCAGATGGCAAAACAACAGCAGGGTTATGGCAGCTGAGGTTCAAAATGTGTCCAAGAGAGACATAAAACAACCTGGAAAGATGAAGCTGCAGACCGCACCAAGTGACGATGCTTCCAACGGCGCCACCTCAGATAGAGCGAAAGGAAGCTCTCACAAAAAACAGAAAAGAATAGAGCTCGCTAAAAGGAACGCCAGGAAAGAATTGTCTATGCTTCAGGCTAAGCTCCAAATTTATTGAAAAATACATTAGATAAAGACAAAGATGATGAGACTAAATTCATGAAACGATAACTAGATTGTACTTAGAGAACACCCATATAAGACGTAGTAGTAGCCCCTATGTATAAATGACAATGGGAAAGCACCCCTGAGGTGACGCCCTCAGCTGCTTTTTTCCTGATGTTCCTTTCGGCGTTTTCTTTTCTCTTCTGATTGACGTGAGAGCTTCCTTTCGCCCAATCTGAGGTGCCGCCGTAGAGAGCATCGCCACTTGGTGCGATAGCCAGCTTCCTCCTCCCAGGTTGCTGGATTTATGTCCTTCCCATGGTGCGAGCTTGGGCACAGTTGTATGAGGATCAATCTGTTGCTCATGCAGCATGTGCCTCTGTCCACGCAGCCGAAAGGTCAAAAGGAACGACAGTAGCCGATACAGTTTGGTACCAGCTACGTCACAGAAGTTGCCAGAATAATGTCCAATCAAAATGCTTTAGGGACTCCGACTCCGGATTTATCTTTACGTTTTACTCTCGAAGCCGTTCCAGCAAACGGATATTCCCTCAAGACAGCGGTGGTTTGAATTCAGAGTTTTACCTTCATGTTATTGTATTCATAACAGCAGTAAGACGGCAATAATTGGAGAACTTTATTAACTGTATCTGTGTCAAGTCTAAATACCTACGCTTACGTACGTATGGCAGGTTTAACAATCATATTGCTTAACGCATTAGAGCGAACAGTTAATGTAAGCTAAAGCAGTCCAAGGCGATGTGTAAAGCAGTCATATTGTGAAGCTCATCAAGAAGACGAGTTGAATCACTACCACCTGCACAGTAAACATCGTAAGTGGTCACACGTACGCACAAGACGATTACTGAAAACGTAAATTTAAATAATGCCAGTATATTAAAACGCCACTATAAGGGTGCCCTACCAATCACGGAAGGCGATGTCATTAATCAAACAAATAGAAAAAAACAAATAATTATTCGATCTCGAGAAGAAAAGTTGATGAACACTACAACAAAGCGAGCGATAACTGTTAACGCCGTTTGCTGCATCAGTGATCGGATTCATTCATTCATAACCCTCCACTCCCAAAGGAGCATTGGCCTTCAACAAACACATGCCAAGTCCTCTTGTCACGTGCAATCATCTCAAGTTCTTTCCACGTTCTCCCCATCATTTTCACCACTGTTTCCAGCTCTCTTCTCCATGTGCCTCTTGGTCTACCTCTGCTTCTCTTACTCTGTGGGTTCCAGAACAAGGACTGCCTTGTAATGCTATCAACAGGTTTCCTCAGTGTGTGTCCTATCCATCGCCATCGTCGTCTTCTCATCTCTTGTTCCACTGCGACTTGTCTAGTTCTTGTCCTCAGTTCCACGTTGGTAACCTTGTCACACCATTTCAATCCCTCCATTCCAAGCAAGCACCCATTTATGAAAGTCTGTAGCTTTTTGATAGTTTTCTTTGTTGTTCTCCATGTCTCAGAGCCATACAATAGGACTGACTTCACACCTGAGTCGAAGATTCCTATTTTCGTGTTGGATCCGATTTCTCTTGATCTCCATATATTTCCCAATGCAATGAAAGCTCCTCTTGCTTTTTGTATTCTTAGTTTGATATCACTGTCTGTCCCTCCAACTTTGTCTATATTGCTGCCAAGATATGTGTACGATTCTACGTCTTGTATTGGTGTTTCTTCAAGTTCAACCCTGTTATCATTACCTGCATTTATTCTCATTATGTTTGTTTTTTCCCCTGTGTATTTTCAGACCCAATTGCTGTGACCTCACATCGAGTGTTTTCAATTTGTCCTGCATCTGATTACGGTTATGGGACAGAACAGCCAAGTCATCAGCAAAATTCAGATCATCCAACCGCTTAGTCAGAGTCCACTGATTCCATTTCTGTTGTGTGTTGTCGATGATCACATAACCCAGTCTATTGCTAGTAAGAAAAGAAATGGAGACAAGAGGCATCCCCGTCGCACTCCCGTTCCCATCCCAAACGGTTCTGCAAGCTGTCCCTCATAAAGAACTCTGCATATCATGTCTTCATATGTCTTTTTTTATTAAATTAATGATCCGCAGGGGAACTCCACAACGCCTCATCAACCTCCAAAGTGACTTTCTGCCCACACTGTCAAAAGCCCTTTCGTAGTCCACAAATCCGATGCACAGCGGCGAACTCCATTCCAGACCCTGTTCAACCACTATTCTCAAAGTGGCCATCTGGTCTGCGCAGGATCTGTCCCGTCGAAAACCCGCCCGTTCATCTCTCAGTCTCCTGCCCATGGGCTCTCCTAATCACTCAAGGATAATCCTATTCAATACCTCCCCCGGCACTGAAAGCAACATTATTCCTCCACTATTTGTGCACTATTATAATTCTCTCTTCTCCCCCCGCCCCCCCCCCCCCCCCCCACACCCCCAACACTTGACCCCGCCCCGCCCCACACCCGCCTTGCCGCCCCACCCCCCCCCCCTCAGCCCCCCCCCCCCCAGGCAACTCAACCAGATATCTCTCCCTCCACTCCGCTGGCATCTCATCCCTCACCCAGACCCTACCAAGTAATTTATACAACATCTCTGCAGCCGTGTCGATATCTGCCTTGATGGCCTCCGCTGGAATGCCATCAGGTCCAGACGCTTTTCCATCTCCTAGAAGCCCCATGGCTCTCTTCATTTATTTGTTCGTTGGTCTTTCACCGTTAATTTGTAGCTCCTTCTCTGCAGGCTGGATGTCCGGGGGTTTTGTGGAGCTGGTCTATTGGGAAGGTCCCCAAAATATTCTGTCCACCTCTTCATCTGCTCTTGTATATTGCTGAGCAGCCTTCTATTCCCGTCCCTTATGAAGCAACCTGTTTGCTTGTATTTCCCGGTTAGCATCCCCGCGCCGTTATACAGCTCTCTCATATTCCCCTTGGCCGCAACATCCTCCGCCTCCCTTGCCAACTCCTCAATACACCTCCTCTTGTCTCTTTTGATACCTCTTTTTACTTCTTTGTTTGCTTCTGTGTACACTTCTTGAGCCTTGGCCTTGGAACCTCTGGGTTTGCTTGTGTTTAAATCTGCCTTCCTGTCTTTCCTGTCGTTTATCTTATTGATGGTTTCTATTGTTATCCATGTTTTTTGTTGTCGTTACCTTTTCCCCTTTTATATGATCAGAAGTCCAGTGACGAAGGTATATATGGTGGAAACCGCAGATTGGCGGTATATTTATACAAACATTATAGCAGGGTTTATGCAGCCTGCTTCATGAAGAATACACAGCTGACATCATATCGAGGTCTGTGTAATGGCCACTATTCTACCGCATGAAAAAGATGTAACTGGCGTGTTATGAAAAGCCAAACGACGGCCCTGGTAATAGGATTACATGAATTACGGGCTCGTCCATTGTATGACGGAGTTATTAAGGTATCTGATGAGTTCAGTCACGGATACCAAAGCGGCATTATGAACTGTACATTAAAGAACATACCACTATTGACCATGCTCACATATTTGAATGTTCACCAGCCTTAGAATGCCTGATATGTACCAAGCGATTTCAATTAACATGATGTACGTGAACCTGTTTACATTGACTGTTCCTGTGTGATTCTACTGTTAGTCCTGTGAATAAATGTAGGAACTGTCACCAGTAGTTTCAACCATCATTGGCTTCAGTACGAGTGTGACTGGGTGTATTGTGTAACTATATATGAGCCTAAACGCATTCGCGACTACACACCCATGTCTCATCATCATCATCATAGTACAAGGACCATGTATGCTGTCAGCGTGAGTGACCCAGATCTTCACCGCACCATTACACTGTTCAGGTGACATCAACACGCATACCTGGCCAACTACACATCAACATTTGCATCACGTATAAAAAAACAACTAACATTTCTGGTAGGCCAGTTCCGTGGGCTTTACGGATTCAATTTTGGTTTCGACTACAGATTGGAACGATCAAGGTTGACAGCTATAAATAACACACATCCGTAGTACTCTACATTTCCGAGCTTTGGATACACAGGACAGTAGAAATAGGTCATCGACTGTTGACCCACATAAACAATGTTAGCATCTATGTGATAATGCTGCATGGACCACAGCTGCGCAGAAGTCAAGTAATTTTTGTAAACAGTACCGCTGGTTGTTTACACGTTACAGTCAACAGACTCTTCAACGTCTGAACGTTCAATACACGTAGTTCGAGGTCAAGTATTTTTTGGTAAACAATACCGTCGACGAACTGTTTCAACATTGGGCTTCAAGTCTCAACTATTCATCGAGAAGGTCATAGTGACTTTATGTTCCTGGAGACCACTACATGTTATTGTGGATCTAACAATCATTGCGCGCTTGACATTGTACTCCCGTGTTGACAAAGAGCAAAAGAGTTACTATACCGTTATTTGTAACTAAACTTTGTTTGCAACACATTCCATTATATGCAATGTTATATGTTACTTGTAATATTGTGGTGTATTTTTCTGTTGTTTTCAGCGGGATGGTTGGTAAAGGTTACTCCTTTAGATCATACCACGTAACAGAGGTTGTCTATTGAGAGCATTTTCTGTAGGGATTGCAAATTTCCTTAATTGGGATTTGCTAGCGACAATTGTTGCTATTTGCGTTTAGCTGTGACGAGATGTGTTAGTGTTGTTTTCGTTATTTTTCCATTCTTTGATTTACGATTTGTTTTGTTCGTATCTGTTCGTCTCTCCTTCCTTTCATTTATTTCTTTACACCTTTTTTGTTTATAACAGTGTTGCCATTTGTCTTGTTTACTTTTCGCAGTCATCTTTACACATTTTTGTAACATTTTCCTTAGTTTCGCTGTATTTTTTATTTGACTTCTGCGAACGTTTTCGGTTGTTGTTCTGTATCTTTGTCCTTGTATTTATTATTGTCATACACAGTCTACATATATATACTTGGTCATGTATTATTATTATTGTTATTAATATGATACACTATTCATATTGAGATTATTGATAGAATATTATTATAAAGAAACAAGGTAACCATACAAGGTCTTTGACTAAGACTTGTCTCTCAAAGAGAGTGAAATAAAACTGAAGTGAATATACAAGTCTAATATTTAAGACTTGTCTCCCATTGAAGTGGGATAAGGTAATTTATTTAATTTTTTCAGGTTACTGATTTCATTAGACAGAATGTCTACACTGGAATACTTCATTGGACAAGGGAAATCCCTTGGCAAGTCTGGTAAAGAATTAGAAGAATTCGCGACTGCTCAATTCGCCATGGTATTAAAGTCAGAAGAAAACAGACAAAAAGAGGAAAATAAATTGAAAGCAAAAACTGAACAAAAGAAAGCAGAAGCTGAACAAAAGAAGATAGATGCTGAGAATTTAAGATTGCAGATGCAAGCTGAACAAAAGAAGACAGATGCTGAGAATTTAAGGTTGCAAATGCAAGCTGATAAAAGAAAATTCCAGATGGAAATGGAAAAACAAAAAAATTAAGCTGCTGCTGAAGAAAGAAAACTTCAAGCTGTTGCAGAGGAAAGAAAACTTCAAGCAGAGGAAAGAAAACTTCAGGCTGCTGCAGAGGAAAGAAAACTTCAAGCTGCTGCAGAGGAAAGAAAACTTCAAGCTGCTGCAGAGGAAAGAAAACTTCAAGCAGAGGAAAGAAAACTTCAAGCTGAAGAAAAAAGATTAGACAGAGAAGCCGAGGAGAGAAAGGAAAAAGCAAAAATGGAAGATAATGAAAAACTCTTAGCTTTGGAGTTAGAGAAATTAAAATTGACAAATATGGGTGCTCATCAAGCAACTTCGGGTACGACAAAGGAGTTTGCTAGTAAGATAACATTACCTCATTTCAATCTTTCAAAGGACGACATAGCGGATTATCTGGATAGATTCCAATTTTTATGCGATACGCATAAGATAAAAAAGGAAAAAATATGTCGAACAACTGATGGCATTTTTTACAAGTGAAACAGTGACTACTCTTATGACAATAGAAGAACATAACAGAACTAATTATGATGTTGTCAGAGCAGCATTACTAAAAAAATATCAACTAAAAGAAGAAGATTATCGTCTTCGTTTTAGGACAATGTTGCCAGAGAATGGGGTAGATTTCTCTGATTTTATTACAAAGATACGTCGTACATTTGCACGATGCATTGAGTTGTCTCAAACTGAGACAACATATGAAGGCCTAATGGACTTATTACTTCGAGACAAAGTTTTGTCATCTGTTAATGATTCTTTCCTTGCATTTCTTCATGAGCGTAAGCCCAAAAACTTAAAAGACATGGACGAATACTGTTGCCAGTATGCCACCGCGCATATCCATGCTACAGTTAGCAATTCTAAAGTGAAAGAAGGGTTGCCAGTTGCTTCGGCAGCACCATATGGCCCTAATTTCAATAAGAAATTTCAGGGTGCTCAATAAAACTGGAATAGGAAAAGTAATCAGAATTACACTCATAAGCAGAGTAATCCAACATATGAAGGTTCTTCTTCTAAGAACTGGAAACGAGATGGTAGTTCTCGTAATTTTGGTGGTAATAATTTTAGACACTATCGCAAAGGTTATCACAATAAAAACTACCCGAGCTTTTCTTCTCGGGATAATCATTCTCGACGTCAAGACTATAACGATGGGGGTTATGGAAACCGGGAATCAAACCGGAATGATGATTACAATAGGCAGTATGATAACAATTACAGGGGAAATGATAATCGCGATAGACTTAGATATAACAAAAGAAAAGCTTACCAACAGGCAAACTCTGCACAGCAAGAGTTTAATGGAGCCTGTAATCAAGTAAATGATAGTGGGAACTCTAATACTATCACCGGTTGCGCCTCCGATTTTGGGAGAGCAACTGAATGCCCCCAATGCTCAACATTGTTCGAGCCATCGTCTGTATCTACCTTAATTTGTGGTCACCCTCTTCCCGCTCTTCCTGCTACAGTTGCGCATGATGGGAGAGGATCTCTCATCTTGCATAAAGGTCTAGTGAATGATAGTCCAGTATCAATGCTTTTTTATTCTGGATGTACTACTGTCGGGGTTAGACAGTCTCTAATAGATAAACGCTGTTACACGGGAAAGGTGGTCAAATGTGTTACATTTGGGGGTACCATGGAAAAATATCCTACTGCTGTCATTAACATTGATACTCCCTTCTTTACAGGAGATGTCCACGCATGTCTTCTTCCTAATCCTATTTCGGATCTTATAATCGGTCGTATTCATGGGGTTAAGGAATGCACCCCGCAACAAATTTCTATTTGGGAGGAACAAAATATCCAAACGGTCAATGCAGTGGTAACAAGAGCCCAAGCTCTTATCCCTCCAACTTCATCTGATGATAGTAATGGAGTTGATAGCCAAGACGATCACTTGGTGATTTCGCATGACTCGTTTGTTAAACGACAAGAAGGAGATCCTTCTTTAAAGAAATTCTTCCTTCTCGCAAAGAAAGGTGATCCTAATCAGAATACGAATCACAGATCGTATATCACTATGAAGAATGGTATATTGGTACGAATGGTACAACACTCGGACAAGTCTATGCATTCGCAAATTCTTGTGCCTAAGTGTATGAGAGCCTTAATTCTTCAACGTGCACACGATTCTCAGTGTGCTGGACATATGGGTTTTTCCAGAACTAAGACTAGAGTCCTTGCGTCCTTCTTTTGGCCATTCGTGAACAAAGACATACGAATTTATTGCCGATCTTGCAAAATTTGTCAAGCGGTCAAGTCTAGAGGTCCAAGACAGGCTGCACCTATTCGGGCTGCAGATATTCCTATTCGGCCGTTTCAGATAATGGCAAAAGACATTATTGGCTCGTTTAAGATTACGTCAGCCAGAGGACATAAATTTATCCTTACTTGCGTTTAAATGTGCACGCGTTGGCCAGAGGCTATTCCTCTTAAAAGCATATCAACTGTCGATATCGCAGTTGCTCTTTGGCTCATATTTTCTCGTCTGGGATTCCCCGGAGAAATACTGTCAGACCACGGCACTCAATTAATATAGGACACTATGTCTCAGGTAATGGCTACTCTGGACATTAAACGGTCTCTCAGTAGTATTTATCATCCAATGTCCAATGGATTGGTTGAACGTCTTAATAGGACACTAAAGAACTTACTAGGCAAGATAACGGAGGATCATCCTGATTATTGGGACAGGGTCCTACCTGCAGCTCTCTTTGCTTATAGAGAGGGTCCCAACGAGCATACATGATTTTCTCCTGTTGAACTTGTCTTTGGCGCGCAACAGCGCGGTCCTATGTCCTTGCTAATCGGTTTGATCGCTGCCGATAATATTGACGATGATACACAATCGTCATATGAATATGTCGTCGCTCGTAGGCAAAAAAATTATCGAACCATGCAGGTTAGCTACTTCATCATCAGAATTTGCTAAAGAAAAGGCTAGGCGATTCGCTAATAAGAAAAGACGCCTACGTCAATTTTGTCCTGGAGACAAAGCGTTTGTCTTACTTCCCTCGAGGGAGAACAGACTTCTCATTTCTTGGAAAGGTCCATACACTATAGTCTCTAAAATTTCGGATGTCGACTATATTGTCGATGTCGATGGAAGGCATAAAACCTTTCATATAAATATGCTTACGGAATTTATTGAACGACCATACTATTTACAGCCTATTTTCCAGGCGACGGACAATTCTCCAGTCCAACATGGTCATATCTCATCCCTGTCCGTTATACAGGATGAGGAAACTACTTTTTCTGATGTTAACTTACCTCTTCCCGTAATTCCACTTAATTCTACGGAATCATGGAAAAACGTTACCGTCTCTTTGAACTTGTCTTTTGAGGAACAGCGTCAAGTATCTTCTACGCTACAATCATTTCAGGATGTCCTGACCGACATTCCTGGACACACACATGTCATTGAACATGACATCATACTTACTGATCGTAATCCGATCAGAGTAAGACCATACCCTATACCTATTCATTTTCAAGTACAAGTCGAGAAAGAGTTTGATGAAACGATTCAATTGAAAATAATTGAACCATCCACTTCAGCTTATTCTTCGTCGATTATTTTGTTCGAAAGAAAGACAATAACATACGTCTTTGCGTTGATTATCGCAAATTAAATCAAGTTACGAAGTTCGATGCTGAACTTATGCCTCTATTAGATGATCTACTTATTAGACTTTCTAAAGCTAAATTCTTTACTAAACTAGACTTGTCGAAAGGTTATTGGCAAGTCCCTTCGACGGAACACGCCAAACCTCTCACTGCTTTTTCAACACCTAGGGGTTTATTTTAGTGGAGTTTTATGCCTTTCGGGCTTATGAACGCCCCAGTAACTTTCGTGCGCATGATGCGACGAATTCTATCGTATCGTACAGATGTCATCGCATATTTAGACGACATCTGTTTGTTCAGTGATACTTGGGAAGAACACTTTTTAGGTTTAAATGAATTTCTATCTACTCTACGTGAGCATAGTTTGACTGCAAAACCCTCTAAAGCTTTTGTTGGGTTTAGTGATATTTCTTTCCTGGGTCATCGGGTTTGTCATGGTCTGTTGAAGACAGAGGAACAAAACATTTCTAAGATATTAAATATCTCAGTCCCGAAGACAAAAAAGCAAGTACGTAGTCTCTTGGGATTAATACAATTCTATAGAAGATTCATTGATAATCTATCCTCCATTATGGCACCACTTTCAACGTTATTAAAAAAAGGTTTCTCCTAATATGGTGCGTTGGTCCCAAGAATGCCAATCGTCATTGGATCAGGTTAAGAATTTGTTCTCATCTCATCCTATCTTAAGACTACCAACGATTGATAAGACTTTTGTCCTTCGTAGTGATGCCTCTTCCACTGGGATTGGAGCGGCACTAATGCAGGAGTATTCAGGAACACTGCATCCTGTAATGTATATTTTTAGGAAGCTGAATGCGGCAGAAAGGAATTACTCGGTTTTAGACCGTGAATTGTTGGCCATGGTTTGTTCCATTCTTAAGCTACAAAGGTTCCTTTCTGGGCGCGCATTTCATTATGGAAAACGACCAAAAAGCTCTTAGAGCATGCAAAGTAAGGATTTGAAGAGCTCGAGATCTACTCGTTATGCTATTGCTCTTCAACCTTTCCAATTCACGGTGCGAGCTATCCGTGGTTCGGATAATGTGATGGCAGACATATTGTCTAGATGTCCACATGATTCCATTTAAATCTTATGTCCTAGATTTCCTGATACAATTCCAGATTTATGTCTGTTCTTAATATCATAATATATATTTACACAATTGTGTCATATTTTTTATGATGTATATGACTTTAATAAATTTGGTTTTGTCCATCCATGATATATATCCATTAGATATGTTGATCGTATAGTATTGTAGTTCATGATATTTGTATATTGCAATAATTATAGGATTTGACAATTTTTAATATCTATGATTGGTATTGCCAGCAGCTTAGGTTTCTTTAATGGTACCTCCCGAGTTTGTTTTGCTTAGAGGACATATTTTCTCTTATGATGGGGGATGATTTTTACTCTCTCCAGACGCTTTATTTATGCGTCTATTGTACCTGATATTAGGTTCATTCTTTCATGGACACATAATTGATGCTTGTGCTATCTTGCTCATGGATATATTTTAAAAACAAATGTGATATTTGTTTTTTACGGGGGAGGGGGGGGGGTGTGCAGTAATATGTTGCTGTCATTATTGACGGAGTTTCAAACGTCGATTTATTGGTTGTATGTTTTTCACCCTGGTCAAAATTGGGGAACTATGTCTTAACTTTGCTGTGTCAGGTTGATTAGGGGTTATATCCCTTTTTGGTTCATTTATTGGGTTTGACCTTTAGGGCCAAAGGTAAACAGTTCTAGACTATGTGCCATGCGCAGTGGAGAGCGCAAAGATTAGACTTCCGTGAGGTAGGGAGTTGCGAACTGGCTTCTGTGGGACGTGAATGTCCGTTGTATCCTGGGGAAGGAAAATCTTCGAAGTGACTGCGTTGTCAGTTTTCCCCAGTGATTTACTGTACGTCAGGAATGACGACAGTGTTATTTCTTGTGTTCTGAGGATTCGTTTCAAGGTAACACCGACTTTATCATTACTACGCATTCGGTTGCAGAATTTGTTAAAGGCTTACCTAGCCTGTGAGAACAGCTCACAGTTCCTGTAATGCAGAACTTATATTTTGTGCTCAAGGTAGCTATTTAAAGACTATTAGTCTTTATATGATCAGATGTCCAGTGACGAAGTTATACATGGTGGAAACCGCAGATTGGCGGTATATTTATACAAACATTATAGCAGGGTTTATGCAACCTGCTTAATGAAGAATACACAGCTGACGTCATATCGAGGTCTGTGTAATGGCCACTATTCTACCGCATGAAAAATATGTAACTGGCGTGTTATGCCAAGTCGAACGACGGCCCTGGTAATAGGATTACATGAATTAAGGGCTCGTCCATTGTATGACGGAGTTATTAAGGTATCTGACGCGTTCAGTCAGGGATACCAAAGCGGTATTATGAACTGTACATTAAAGAACATACCACTATTGACCATGCCCACATATTTCAATGTTCACCAGCCTTAGAATGCCTGATATGTACCAAGCGATTTCAATTAACATGATGTACATGAACCTGTTTACATTGACTGTTCCTGTGTGATTCTACTGTTAGTCCTGTGAATAAATGTAGGAACTGTCACCAGTAGTTTCAACCATCATTGGCTTCATTCCGAGTGTGACTGGGTGTATTGTGTAACTATATATGAGCCTAAACGCATTCGCGACTACACACCCATGTCTCATCATCATCATCATCATCATAGTACAAGGACCATGTATGCTGTCAGCGTGAGTGACCCAGATCTTCACCGCACCATTACACTGTTCAGGTGACATCAACACGCATACCTGGCCAACTACACATCAACATTTGCATCACGTATAAAAAAAACAACTAACAATGTCCTACATTAAATTGTTGTCTATAATTTTGCATTGTTGCATATCTCTTGAGCTTCATTTTTACTTTGGCTATCAGAAGGTGGTGATCTAATGCCACATCTGCTCCTCTATATACCTTTACATCCTGCAATGATGAGACAAACTTCTTGTTTATGCACATATGATCAATCTGATTTTCTGTTCTATGGTCCGGTGATATCCACGTTGCCCCGTGTATTCTCTCATGTGGAAACACGCTTCCTCCCACAGCCAGTTGACCCGAAGCACAGAAGTTTGAGAATAGTTCCCCATTTTCTTTCATTATTCCTAGCCCATGTTTTCCCATGACTTCCTCAAAGCCGCCGTTGACTGTATCTATCTTTGCATTCATGTCATCCATCAAAATTGTGATGTCTCTTCTTTTTACTTTTTCCATAATTTCTTGTAGTATAGTATAAAATGCTTCTTTCACCGACTCTTCTTTGTCATTAGTTGATGCATAACATTGGATGACATTTACATTTATTTTCTTTTTAGCTTTTTTAAAAGAAGCTGTTATTATTCTGGGTCCAATAGCCTCACACTCAACGAGTGCCCTCTGTGCCTCCCCAGACAACATAAGAGCCACCCCCTCATTGTGGTGTGAACTTTCGTCTTCATGTCCTGAGGACAGCACCAATTCACCTGTGATAAGTTTCTTCCTGTCTACCCCCTTCCACTTTGTTTCACACAGTCCCAGAACCTCGATTTTATATTCCCTCATCTCTGCTGCTACTTGTGCCACTTTCCCTTGTTCGTTTAATGTTCGAACATTCCAGGTGCCAAATCTGGAAGTTCTCATAGAAGAAAGAAGGTAAGTCAGCAACACAGACTCCTTTCGGCTTTCTCTGTGTTGCATCATACGTCTCCCTGCGAGAGGACCTTCCCCTGTCTTGGATGGCTGTGTTTTATTTTCTTTAATTGACTTGTCCATGTTTGTTAATGTTTTTTTGTGGTTTAAATTTTTTACAGGATGGGGTAACTAGCCCCATGCCCAACCATCCTTAGTCGCTTTCTACGAATTGCTTGGCAGGGAACAGTGTTACTATTCTTTGCTCCTTTTTCGGGCCCCGGTAACACACGGGTGAGTGATCGGATGATGGTACGTTATTAGTTGTTTTGTGATGCATTTACCGAAAGCGTTTTTATAGCAGTGAGAGCACACCGGAACAGAACGTTTAATTTAGATTATTATAATCATCAACTGCATTTCGGGAAATCAAGCCAGATTCATATCATTTCAGTATACAGTGACTCTTGAACAACTGGAAATTCTTCGATAACAACATATTTACACCTACAGTACATTATAGTTGATCAATTACTGATTTCGCTAAATTCACTGTTTTATTTCAGCACGCATTTTGTCTTTTTAGTTGTATATTTATAAGTGTAGTTTTCATGTAGTTAACATAGCTACAGATATATATTATTGTGTATATAGTCTTCAATTTAATATCTCTCGTAACTTGTGTGTTGTTATAACACCTCAGGTGGTTACATCAGTAGCAAGAGAGAGAGAGAGAGAGAGAGAGAGAGAGAGAGAGAGAGAGAGAGAAAGAGGGTGTGAGAAAGACTTCAGCTGTATTATATTTATTTTATCTTATCATTCATTATGGAGGGTAAAGATGTGGTTTGTGAGCTATGTGAGAGGGAGAGATAGCAGAATAGGAGTTTTAGTGTCTGACACGAGCTTGTTCCCACCGAACTATGGCATAAGGCATATAATGATTACACAAGCACAAACGTAGCTGAATGTCTTCCGTGTTATAATCGTTATCATCACAATAACATCGAGACGCACAAGTAATAATAGGCAGTATAACTGTGAGTCCATCTCCAGATAATTTAATATGCTAAAACGTTACACTTCTTCTTCTTCTTTGATCCTTAGCCGCCAACCATCAAAGCAGTCAGTGGCCATTACGTCTGGTGGCGTCTTGTAGGGCAACAACAAATTGATTCTACTTTGCTCGGTCGGTGGCCATCCTTCGTACAGTGCCCCAACTCTGGTTCATTCTTTGCATCTCAGCCTCCACAGTCCTCCGCCAAGTTGTTTTTGATCAGCCACTCTTTCGTTTTTCTTCAGGGGTCCATAGCATAGCTGTTCTTGTGATGGCATCGGGGTCTCTTCTGAGGACATGGTCAACCCAGCTCCAGCGTCTGCCAGCTATGATGGTGTGCATGTCCTCTTGCTTGTTCCTCGTAAGCAGATCTTGGTTGGTGATGGTATTCGGCCAAAAGATTCTGTGAATTTTTCTTAGGCATGTTGTGGGAAAAGAGGACAATTTCGACATTTCCTTCTCTGTAACTTTCCAGCATTCCGCACCTTAGAGAAGCGCAGAAAACACACAGCTCTGATATAATCTTAATTTTGTGCTTGTGCTGTACTGAGAGGACTTCCAGATGTTGTTTAGACTAAAAAAGGATGTTCTTGCTTTGTTCATTCTGATGTTGATGTCTTTGCTTGCTCCGTCGCCTAGTGTTAGTATGCATCCTAGGTATGTGAAGGTTTCTGTCTGTTCAAGTTGCTGATTCCTTACTGCTATGGGCTCAGGGGCTCTCACAGTGAGCGTCATGACCTCTGACTTCTTTAGATTGACGTTCAAGCCCACCTGCTGGCTATACTTATTAAGTCTATCCGTTTTTTCCTGGATGTGTTGATGTGAATGTGCTAGTAGTGCAATGTCATCTGCATATTCCAGATCTTCCAATGTAGAAATTGTAGTCCATCTTATTCCTCTTGGACTGCCCTCTGTTGTCTGGCGCATCACTCAGTCTGTGACTGTTAAAAATAGAGGGGATGATAAGGGACATCCCTGTCGTACTCCTGTCTTCACCTCAAAGGTTAGGTTGCTCTGTCAAACGCTACACGTAAAGTTGGCATAGAGGCTTGTTATGATTGATACTATGCAGCTTGGAATTCCATAAGCCCTCAGTATTTTCCATAACCCGTCCCTATGTATACTGTCAAAAGCCTTTTCAAAATGAACGAAATTAATGTACAGCTGCCTTTGCCATTCTGAGCACTGCTCTATAATGTTCCTGATGGTAAATATATGATCTACACAACTTTTGTTCTGTCTAAATCCTGCTTGTTCTTTCCTCAGTTTGTGGTCTACTGCTTTTGAAATTCTCTGTATAATTATCCTGCCTAGTATTTTGCTGGGAACTGAGAGAAGAGTGATTCCTCTCTGTTACGACATGTTTAACTATGTCGTCTGCTATAGCTGGCAGTGCGCATTTTAATGTTGAGAGATTTTGAAGATAGAAGGATTTTATACTTCATGGTTTAGTGAACACAAGCCGCACGGTCCGATTGTGACGTGTGAGCGTTGATATGGTCACGCTTAGTGACTAATGTAATTTACCCTTTTTACCTTGACCGTCAAGCCATGAAGACGCGTTCTAGTTCCTTCCAGTGTTAGGCTTCATATAATGCTCCGATTTATATTGAATTAAGGACGTGGGTCAGTCCGTATTATATTAATAAAATGATGGATGTG
Source organism: Oreohelix idahoensis (assembly GCA_024509875.1). Taxonomy (NCBI): domain Eukaryota; kingdom Metazoa; phylum Mollusca; class Gastropoda; order Stylommatophora; family Oreohelicidae; genus Oreohelix; species Oreohelix idahoensis. Next base: position 871,932 of record JAMPIV010003725.1, on the reverse strand, counting down.
TATGGTTAACATATACCAATTATATGGAAGGATCGTCGATCAGTTTATGATCTCTATATATATTTCGTCAAACTATTGGGTCTCATTTCTGGTGGTCTACATAGTTAGCCACGCATGTATACAGACCATGATGTTTTTGATGACAACTAATTACTTGGAACACGGACGGTAACAATAGATTCCAATTGAATCGATGCAGATGTATTCTTATTAGGATTGAATTGTTTATGAATGTCTTCACATGTCTTGTCAAATAAATGGATGTTCGTTGGACTCAACCCGAAGACTTACCCACATTTATACGTTAAGGTTGGTTCATCAGATTACCTTGTTGATTGTTATGAAAAACGATGAACTCTCTTATAAGAAGTTATTCATCTACAATATTTATAATGAAGTTCGTAAGGAACCAGAATAATTCTTGGACATTTTGCTAACCGATGAGACATCCTAACATTGACCCTCAATTTGAATAATAATCAAACAAGTGAACCACACTAATCACTCTCCAATTATTGAAGTCTGCAAGATCTCTCTTCTTGGGCAATTTGACAATTATTCCTTTGTTCTACTCTGTTGGTGTTGTCTCTGTTTTCCAGACTTGTACAAATAGTGGTTCTAACAGTTCTGCTGCTAGCTCAGGGTCTGTCTTAATTAGCTCTGCATTTAAGTTATCATGGCTAGGAGCTTTTCCATTCTTTAACCCTTTGACTGCTGTGATGATTTATTCTTTTTGTGCAATGTCTGTATTAACATCAAGATCGTTTTCAGCCTCAGGAACATTCAGTTGTGTCTCTGGTGGTTCCTTGTTCAGAGTTTCTCTGAAATGCTCTGCCCATCTTGTTTCCTGTCCCTCTGCTGTCGTGATGAGATTTCCTTGCTTATCTCATACTAATGTAATATTGTTTGCACCTCGTTTTCCGCTGATGAATTTAGTTATTTTGTATACTGTGCTTTGTTCATTTCTCAGTGCTGCATTTTCTGCCTGTCTTGCAAGATCGTCTAGGAAATTCCTTTTGTTGGCTCGGGTTTGGCGTTTAACTTCCTTGTCCAGCTGACTGTACTGTTCGCTATATAGTTGCTTTAACCTGGGGGACTTCGCTTCTGTTTTCTTTCTTTTCATTTTCTTTCTCATCGTTAAGGTGTTGAATGTTTCTCGTGTTATCCAGTCTTGCTTCTTCCTTTCCTGGAATCCCAAGAATGATTTGCTGCTTTCCTTATATATTGTTGATATGGTGTTGAAATTCTGGTCTAAATCATCAGTCAATGTCTTTTCCTGACTTTTGGAAAATTGATATCGTTTTTTTATATCAGCCGCAAACGCGTTTCTGGTAAGGGGGTCCTTCAATTTGCTGATGTGAAACCCTTTATGTGTAGTTACAGTTGGTCCAGCCCTTCTTAGTTTCACTTTCAATTTTGATACTTCTAAATGATGATCACTTCCCACATTTGCATCTCTTCTTACCCTCACATCTTGTAATGCATGTCTCCATCTACCGTTAATCATGATGTGGTCTATCTGGTTTCTGTACCGACCATTTGGTGATTCCCATATTAATTTGAGAATTTCCTTGTAAGGGAAAAGTGTTCCTCCAATGACCAGGTTGTTAATGCTACAGAAACTTATTAATGTATCCCCATTTTTGTTTGCTGTTCCGCTGCCGCATTTTCCCATTACTCTTTCATTATATGAAATGTGGGTTTTATATTTCGCATTGAGTCTAGCATTACTATGATAAGATCATATCTAGGTGTGTCTTCCATGTCTTTCTGCAGTCGTTGATAGAATACATCCTTGATCTCCTCATCGCTGTCATTCGTTGGTGCGTAGCATTGTATTATTGTAGTGTTAGTGAAGCTCCAACACTACAATATATTATTCTTATCAGTCTGTTGTTGATGGGTTTCCATTCCAGTAATGTCCTTTCTATTCCTTTCTGTAGAATAATGGCTACATCTTCATTGTCCTGTCCATCTTCTCTTCCAGAGTAAATTACTGTTTCTCCTTTTGCTGTTTTAACGTTTCCTGCCTCTGTCCATCTGCTCTCGCTTATCCCTAGAATGTGTAATCTATAGTTTCTCATTTCTGCTGTGACCTGTTTTAGTTTACCCGTCTCGTTCATTGTCTTGACATTCCAAAATCCTATTCTTGTTTCACGTTTTGCGGTCAGGACGTCCGTTTTCGTGTCAGTGGCTTCCTTTCGGCTTTCACCACTGACAGTCATAAGAGCCTCAGACTTCGGATGTCCGTCCTGCAGTAAAGTTTGTTCATTTGTTGTCATTTCCGTAACTTCATTTCAATTTACATAGACTGGGGTATCAGCCCTATGCTAAAACCCCCAACCTGGAGGGTCAGGGTGTTTGCTTTAGTCTGACCCCTACCCGCGCAAACCTGCCCAGCTTGGTAGAACCTTCCAGGAGTAAAACTCCCGCTGGCATAGCTCTAGGGGTAATCAGGGTACGCAAGCCGCCATATCTCGACAAGGTATTTACACCAGTGATGGCAGAAAGTACAAATGGCATTGTACACATATAACTGTTTCTCTATCACTTCTGCTACTATCAATATAGCCTATTGTCGTAAATTTATTTTGAGAGAAAAGAGTCGTAGAAATAGTGGTCCGGTTTAGAGTGGAAAATGATGATGGAAAGCTCAGTGATAGAAGATGTAGATATTAAATAATTGCTTCACCGCGAGCTGGAGGAGAGTAAAGACAGACTTATTTACGACAAATCGCTTCTCTCAATCTTCTCTTCCGCTCTCCTGGTCAAACAATTATTTGCCAGTTTTCTAGACTCGCTTCTGCGCGCACACCGATTTGGTGTTTGTCACACACACAGACGATGTAGATACAAACTATATTAAACGAATAGGGGAAATGTTGGGCTTTGGGTATATCCAACACACAGAACTAAATGAGTTTATGTGATTTTATTCACTTTAAACATCAATCACTAAAAATATCAGATATTACATAAATTATCATAAGTACACAAATGCAAATAACAAGTTTGGAAGGGGAGAAGAAGATTGGTATCGACTAAGCCCTTCCCGCTTATTAGACAAAGATAAACCCAGTCCAAAGATAGATAATATCAGGAACATAGGTACGTTAACCTAACAGTGAAGTTAATTACTCTGAAAGAGGTGTTACAAAATTAGGTATAGGTGATAGAAAAAAACCTGTTCTTCCCAGCTGTTCTTCCCTTTACTAAGCAAATGGAAAGGAGGTGGTTTTAAACAGAGTTAACAAATTATCCACGATCCCACTTAAAGGAACAATGTAGGGTATACAGAAAAGATATATATTACCAGGTAAGCAAGTTAACAAAATGGTCACACAAAAGAATTAATTTCCTGTCATTCATACACGCGCTAGCAAAGGCCTTCACTCATCTTGCTCTCACTTACCGATTGTGAAAAAATCTTGCACTCCATAGAATAACACAACAGCAGTTACACCTCAAACTAAATGTATGAGTGTTTGTTCAAGTTCTAGCCCCAGATTAGCGGGTAGGCGGTCAGCACATAAAAGGATCCCGTAATCGCTGGAAAATGAATCTGTAGTTGTGTCTCTTTTCTTAATAACAGTTTCTATGGGAGGGCACGGTCTCTGATACCGGGGTGAGGATGGTGTGGTCTATTTGGCTATGCCGCTGATAATAAAATTCTTACGCGTGCTGGTACACTTTATCCGTGAGGTATGGTTTAAGTCCAGTGAGAAAACTAGTCACATCACTGTTCAGGAAATTATTAATTATCTCTCTGTGTCAGTAAACTAACAAAGCTCGGGCCAGTGTTCTTCTTCCCGTTACGACTTAAGTTGTTTGATGGTGCGTTAAATTTGTCTTTGAGTGTGCTTTCTTTGCTATAAGTTGGATAGCGGAATTCCAAACATAGAATCGCCTCAAAGATTAAAAATTTACACAGTCTCAACAAGTTCTGCGTCAGGGGAACTCTACACACTGTTTATGCTTTGCCTTGCTTAGATTGATTTCTTTATTGCTTTCTTAATGCTGGGATCGCACAGGTTACGATCACTCTGTATGAAAGAAAAAAAAGACATGTAATATACCGAAAACAAATAACCTTCTAAAGCGCGATGAATTTCCCGTTAAGCCTATAATACACTCGAGTATTTAATTATGTATTTAATAAACACTGCGCGAATTCTAGTGGTTAAAAACCCACATCTATAACACTAGGACTTAACTGAATTTATTAATTATAAATTCCTTCGCGACTTAAAAAGTTAATTTAAGCATCTATTATCTTTTGAAATAATATAATAGATAGATCATTATATTTACAACTGGAACTATTGAGATGGTTTAATTTAATAGATTTAAATTAACACAAAATCCATTGAAATAGAATGACTGAACTAGACCACTGATCACTTTACGCAATATATATTACCGCTTTGCACAGAATAGAAAACACTGCAAATATATATATATAAAATCCAGGGGAAAATCTATAACAAGATTTCAATAAAGCTAGTGCTTCTGTAAAGGTCTGGCCAGCGAGTGATAACGTGTCTAGTCTTCATGGTCTATTTAGCTAAAATGGAATGTAAGTTGAGTGGGACATGATAAACTTGACAGCTTATTTGATCTCACGAACTTTTGGGGATCTGACCGCCAAATCAAGAGAAGAAACCGCACCCTGGTCTTCGTATCTCCGTTCGCTGCTGCCCGTTTCGGTTTCCCCGTTCGCTCGGTTCTACGATTGACACCGAGACGCGAAATTAGCGGCAAGCAACTGCGTCTCGTATCAGGGACCACTACTGTCTTTGATAACGCCGATAGTCTCCCCTGAAATCCCTCAGTCTGTCTCTTTGATCTCGTGCCGCCTACTAAATGAGTCCCGGTGGAATGAGTTCTGGCAAACGAAAAGTTACAACAAATGTTCAGGGGTTCTAATGTTATGAAAAGCTAAAGTTCCCTTTAAATCATCCATCATATCAGGGAAAATTCACTTGTCAAACTAGACGTACGTCACACCTATGGCTTCACAAATTCACATTTCCAAACAATACATCATCGGTAGACTCTACACACTGTCTTTCATCTCGAGTCTCCATCACAACTTCTTTTCCCCGTCTCACTTTTTACATTCCCTGGCAATGTCCTGACATTCGCTCACAATGTCACATATCTCCGCTTGATAATCCACGTACAGCTTCCAACAACTCATGTAAATGTCGTGTGAGCACACACATACACTCAATCTTTAACTATTCGTGACAGTGTCATTGAATATTGATTCAGTGGAGCTTTTTTGGGACATCACCACTGGCATACAAAATAGCCATCCTTCTCCTGTGCCTCTCTTTTCCCAGGTTGTTTGTTGGTACCTCAGAGCCACATTTCTTGTCTCAGCAAACAGGATCAACCTTCCATGGTTAATTCTCGGATTACGTGCCAGGAACTACATCGTCTTTCTTGTTGACTCGAATAACCGTTGTTTGTTTGCCGTTTACAATTCCAAGTAGAAGAATGCCATTGCCTTGAATGAGATATCTTAAAGTTACTCTATTTTTAACTAAAGGCTATTAAAATTAGTGAATGGGGTATTATTATCTTTTTCTTCTGCATTGACAGACTAAACATGACCTATCTGTGATTGTTAGTTCTAGTTTTGTCTCTACGCTACATGAATGTCTATGTTTAGCAGAGATGGTTCTTTGAATATATTTTAGACAGTTTTCTGGTCTATGGTCTCCATTCACGGCCACGTTAACAGCGCATGCAAACGAAAGTTTCTTACACAGATAAATAACATATAAATAAAGTAGCAAATAAATAACACTGAATCTTGTGTCCCTTCCACTCAGATATCAAGTCAGCCCTTGTTGTATGGCTCAGAAATAGCATAATCCTTTTTATTTGCACTCTTACAGAGTATTGAACGACTGCTACAGCTGGTCCACTTTCATTAAGTCTGTGTCAAGTATTCACGCGCTCTTGTAGAGATGGTTTCGATGGCAATTTGTTTTACTAAGCCTGGCAGCCTCACGCACAACTTTATAAATGTCACCTTGTGTGATAAGCCGGAGGGTGCAGTAAGTTAAATTTTTTCTTTATCTCTTTAAAGATGTCAGGGAAGTACACGGGAAGAACGACGAAAGCAACAACCAAGAAATTACAGACTTTCATAAATGGTTGCTTGCGTAGATTGTGAGGATGGTCACGAGAGGGTGAAGTATTGTTTAAAATATAAGATATCCTGGACACAAAGTTGTATCAGGTGATACCAAGATAGTGCCAGATAAGAGACGGGTCTTATAAGTAATACCCCTTTCTCTGAAATGAGTAAGGGTGTATGGGCATCAAAGGTAAGATCAAGCTGTGTAAGTCCCTAGGTATGATGATATTGTTTTATCCTAGGTTCATAAATGCTCCTCTCAAGATTCTCCTCTCTTTATAATGTTAAGCTCTGCTAGGGGTATTAAACTAAACTATTAACCAACAAGAACTGTAACTTAATTTAAATAATCCAAGTAAATCTGTTGGTAAAATTTACAATTTATTTTGTACACGTTTTCTTTTCTTTGTGAAAATCTTTCACTGAACTCAAAATTGATTACAACATAAAATTATTACAACTAACTTTAGTCTTTAAAATTTATAATGATAGTTCTTCTTTCCTTGCTGAACTCAATCTGGTTGTAGACTGTCTGTATTTTAGGATCAATAATAGTTCTTCATTCACTGAATTACAGTCCATTACTGACCATGCATTTGCCTATCTAAATGCACTGACTTGTCATCATTAGCTACTGTCTTATATGACTTAGTTATTGTGGTCTATCTGGTTCTACACTGAACAGTAGCCTTGTATGGCCACGTATCTTGTCAACTTGTGTTTGACGCCTGTCACACTTCTGTCCTGGAAAGAAACGGTCCACTGGTTTTCCTCCAGGCAGTAGGTACTGGGTGGCTGTCCCTTTGGATTCAAAGGGCGCTCGCACCACTAGTTCCTTCAGTTGTGGCTGGCTCTTTAACGTGTACGTTAATTGCAGGATGTAACCGGAAACACAATTTGTTAACCACTGTATTGTCTATCTTTTTCTCTCTATCCCAAATGTAGTTAAGTCGAGACAGTTTCAGACAGGGTGCCGGTAGACGCATAGGGCATACTAGTCAAGTAACAACACAATTTATTTCATAGTGAATCAAAACTTTTTTCCATTTCCTTGGTTACAGCTATCTGTCCATGATTCGCTTCCATAGAGTTATTAGGTTTTGTGGAAAATACTAAGTGATATCTTGAACAATGCAGTAATGCAATTCATTTCATCCTTTCCTTTGTTCCTGGTGTGTGTCACATTCCTTCAAGAAGTAATTCTTTAAATGCTTTTCTAAAACTATGAACTCACTTTCCGCTGCCATTCTCAATTTATCTGAATATACAAAGGCTTGGTTTTGCCTCCAGAAATTACAAAATGGTTTAAACACATCTACACACTTCCTAATGCACAATTTGATTAATTACTTATATATATATATATATATATATATATATATATATATATATATATATATATATATATATATATATATATATATATATATATATATATATATATATATATATATATATACATATATATATATATATATATATATATCTATATATATATATATATATATATATATATGGGAGCCGCGCTGGTGTAATGGCTTCGGCGTTGTACTGGCGACCAGGTGTTCATGGTTCAAACCCGAGCGTCAGCGTTTGAAGAAATGTTCACGGCCGGAAATTTGACTGAATAGCCTGAACGGCTCCTGTGATAAACCCTCTGTGGATGGGAAGGAGCGAAGCTCCTGACCGGGTTGGAAGGAAAGTCCTCAGGTTCCCCAGCCTCGCAATGACATGTCATTGGGCCGAAGGGCTGAAAGCCCAAGTGCCGCTGGTTAAGGAAAAAAAAAAAAAAAAAAAAATATATATATATATATATATATATATATATATATATATATATATATATATATATATATATATATATATATATATATATATATATATATATACATGCTTTCTTACCCTCAAGTACATACAGTCGAGCTGTTAATGGTCATACATTCTGCTCTCAGATGCAGAAGGCAAAGGAATTCCCGCTGACAGACTGTCGCTCTACTGTTTTGTCTAGATGTGAATGTATGGAAAACTATGAATTTAAATATCCTTATTCCTGGACCGATTTTCTTCAGCTTAGGCTTAAAATACGCCCTGGATTATTCTTTATCTTTCTAGATAATTGTCTTTTCTTTACATAAATCCATCTTTTCATAGGCGTAGCCTAAACAGCAAAATTTTCGACTTGTCTAATGTCTCGATGCATTCCACTCGAGATTTCTCCATTCGTATAATGCTTTTTGTGGAAGTCTTAACACGTACTTATCAAGGAACATTTCTATTATTAAATTACTGACCACTTCCAATCGGTACTTTGCTCATTGTCCTATAATTTAATTCCATCCCCAACTGGTTTATACAGATGTGAGACTGGCTATTGTTAATGCCTAATACTATTGTAAATAAATCAATAAGGACGCTGTTTCATTGGACCGTCTAGCATACACTGTTATAAAGTATGGAGTGCCGTTGTGGTATGAGTGACGTGTTGTGAATCAGAATTCACGACAAGTATTAAAATGGTATGACAAACTCACTAATGTGTAACTGATGACAAGAATCAGACGAGTTCCAATAGAACAAGAGATTAAAAGAAGATACAGTCGATGGATAGGACACATATGAACCCTCTGTTGATGGGAAACGAGCGAAGCTCCTGACCAGGTTGGAAGGAAAGTCCACAGGCTGCCCAGCCTCGCAATGACATGGCATTGGGCCGAAGGGTTTAAAGCCCAAGTGCCGCTGGTTAAGAAAAAAATATAGGACACATATTGATGACACATGTACCATTACAAGGTAGTCTTTGTTCTGGAATCCACAGGAAGATAGACTGAGGGTGACCAAAGAAAACAAGGATAAGAGAACTAGAGACAGACATGATATCTTTAACGACAAAATACAGAGAGAAACATTACAAATGCAACACCTGGACCCATGCAACACCTGGACCAATGCAACACCTGAACCCATGCAACACATGGACCCATGCAACACCTGGACCCATACATATACAAATGGATCAGCAACAAACGCAACAGAAAATAGAAATAGAGTTCTGAGCTTAATCACTGACAAAGATGGTCCCTGAGATATGAACATTATTTAAATGGTTTCTCCAGGTTAAATAAGGTTGAGAAAGGCTGTCCTAGACTCTCTCTAATAATTTTAAAATTCCCGAATGCTGTAAACTAGAAGCCAAGGTATTCTTAGGGACATAAGGAATTCTTTCTTTAAGCCCCTTCCCTTCTGAGTTGGTGTCGGATCTGAAGTCGTACTTATTAAATTACTGGAGTTAAAAGTTCGAGTCAGAGACGAACAAATTCTTTTTCAACTCCACAGCCCTGGTAAATTTGAAGTCCACTTGAAATTGTGAGATATCGTCCAAAATAATAATAATAATGAAATCCGAGAAAAATCTATTTTAAACTACGGAACATAATAACGGAACTGTTTCTTAAACGGAGACAAATATTTGAAGTTTGTTTTTATTTTTAAATACTTTTTCTAGAAAGAGACGAAAGTAAGAAATATTCAGCTGCAAATTAAATACTGTATGGTTTATTTCCTGTCTTCAGTGTGCATATACCTTGAAGCGGTAATGCGGCTTGAGTAGACAACCTTCAGTTCTATGGAAGCGGTAGTTTTACTCCTGGTAGTTTCTATCAAGCTGTACAGGTCTGCGCGGGTAGGGGTTAGACTAAAGCAAGCCCATAGTCCTCCAGGTAGGGAGTTTCAGCTCAGGGCCGACACACCTTTCTATGCAAAGAACAATACAGTTACGGAAACAGTAACAAATGGAAACGCTTTGATGCGGGAAGGATATCCGGTTTCGGTGGATCGTATGACTGACAGTGGTGAAAGCCGAAGGAAGCCATTGATATGAAGACGGATACTCTGATAGCAAAACACGAAACCATAATTGGATTCTGCAACGTCAGAACTATCAATGAGGCAAGAAAATAAAAGCAGATCACAACAGATATGAGAAACTACATATTACATATCCTGGTAATAAGTGAGAACTTATGGAATGGGACAGGGAGAATAAAAACAGCAACAGGAGATACACTACTTTACTGTGGAAGAGGTGATGGACAGCACAATGAAGACGTAGCCATTATCCTAAAGAAAGGAATAGGAAGGTTTTTACTGTAGTGGAAACCCATTGACAACAGACTGATAAGAACAAGAATGAGAGGCGGTATCACCAATGCCACAATAATACAATGCTCTGCACCAACAAATGACAGCGATGAGGATGTGAAGAACGAATTCTGTCAACAGCTATAAAAGGAAATGGAAACCACTCCTAGATACGATTTTATGATGCTAATGGGAGATCTCAATGCGAACGTTAGTACACAAAATACATATAATGAAAGAGTAATGGAGAATGCGACAGCAGAACAGTAAACGAGAATGTTGTTAAACTAATAAACATCTGCATCTTTGACAACTTGGTCATTGGGGGAAAGCTTTTTCCACACACAAAAATCCACAAATTAACATGGTAATCCCGAAATAGCCGGGTTAGAAACCAGATAGACCACATCATGATCAATGGTAGATAGAGGCATTCATTATAAGATGTGAAAGTAAGAAGAGTTTGAGATGTGGGAAGCTTGCACCGTTTAGTAGTAGCAAGTGTCGTGAAATATTCTAATCCCCATATATAAATTAAAACGTAAATGTAAAGCCTAACAAATAACTTCAATAAAAGGAAAGAAGAATGGTAAAGAACAGTGCTGTCACAATGACTGTACTCGAAATCCCCCTTGTTTTCTACTTCGTCTGCAAATTGTAACGTTTCACGTTGATAGTAAAGGCCTTCTGCAGCATACACGCGTTTCCCCAACATAAGTTTGGAAGTGAGGAGGTAGTAACAGCACGACTATCCTAGAAGAAAATGCATATTGACTCCATTAAATATATATATATGGGTTCCTTAGGACTTGCTGACAAATAATATGTTAAACGTTACGCAAATAGTCTAGGAATTAACAAATTATAGCCAAAAGAAAATAGTGAGGGTGTCAGACAACACCAAATTCAGAATCGCTCAGTGGCAGAATTTCACCCCACCATTGTACGGGAAATAGGCTGACATGTTACCTCCTATTTGATTGGCGGAAAATAAATGTAAGGCTAAACACGATTAGTCGGACTATAAATACTACTTCTTTGTTGTTAGGGGAAACGTGAGAAGGGTAATATTTTTTGAAAAGTAGGTAAACATGGCATGATTGGTTAGAGCTGCCAATATACTCAATTCAGGGCGTCTGTTCCGGGCCACATCTTGTAATAAACCTACTAAGAAACAGTGCGTTGAGCACCAGTGCATATTGTTATAAATAAAAGCCTGGGACATCGGCAGATCGAAGTTGTGCTATATTCATTGCCATTCAACGTCACTGTGTAATATTTCCATGAATTGTGGGACTGTGGTCCTAAAGCTATTGAGCAGTACCTGGTCAGAGCTTTGCTGAATCCAGAGGCGGACAGCATACTCCTTGGTCCATATAGCAAACAGTGAGGTGTCTCCAGAACACAGGGGAGCAATCGAGCAGAGGAGTCTTTTCCTGCCGCCATCACGAAAGTTAAGCCTATGTGGCCCGCGGAGCTCAACATTATGTATACCCCCTTAAACTGACATTGTATTAAAATAAGAGGGGAAATTAATTGGTTTAATGAACGGAACTGAGAACATCTCCAATACTAGTTCCAACAGAAATAAACACTTGAAGTCATGATGACAAATACCAACACAGCTTGAAAAAACAACACCAGTATTACCTCATATTACTACTACACAACTGACACACATATGATAAAATTAATAAAATATGTCACTACAAGATTCATATTGATAAATTCTATATATATATATATATAACTTATAATTGAAATTGATTGTGATTCCTGGTTCACTTTGTAGTTGAATCAGGACACATATATATTAATGAAAAGTAATTAATACATATTGATATTTGAAAATTTACCAGTGACTCGTTTAAGATAGTCTCATAGAATGTTCCATGTATGTGAGTGTCACAGTGTTGTCAAGTGTGGTGGAATAAATTAAATTGTTTATCTGTCTGTTATTGTTGTGACTTACACTTCATCATTTACAAAACCCTAGACATTCAACGTAGTCATCACAATATTCCAGAATAATTCTGACTGAGGTATACATATGTGGCAGCAAGTAAGGTTATCTGTAAAACACTACACCTATTAGATACAGATACCCTCACAGCTGATCTCAGTCAGTACACTAAGTCCCCTATAGATATTTATAAAATCCCACTTTACCACATATATTGGGGTCCGGTCCGGGATATTGAACTTTCTCCTGTTATATATATTGGGAATTATAAGAATTAAAAGGTATCCTTGGGTGGAATTGAATAAGGTTGAGCTCTCAGTGCCTGTGGGTCATTAAATAAATAATTATATATTATATTGTTTAGTTAGATATTATTTACATTTACCTGTTAGAAAATGGCGGACCTGGCCAAATTTCGATCTGCTGCTGTACAGACTGCGAAAGAGTTAGGAATGGACGGGCAAATTATGATTGCTTATGTCACTGCTGAATGTGACAAATATATTGAACGGGAAGAAAGGAGATTAGAAAAAGAGGCCGAAAGAAAGTTAGAGGCTGAAAAAGAAATTAAGAGGTTGCAGATTGAGGCTGAGGCTAAGAGGTTGCAGATTGAGGCTGACAAAGAGGCTAAAGCATTGGAAGCCGAGGAAAGAAGACATGCTGCAGAAAGGGAAGAGAAGAAATTAGCTGCAGAAAGGGAAGAGAAGAAATTAGCTGCAGAAAGGGAAGCAGAAGAAAGAAGATTGGCTGCAAAAAGGGAAGCAGAAGAAAGAAGATTGACTGCAGAGAGGGAAGCAGAAAAGGAGGAGAAGAGATTACAAAGGGAACATGAGTTACGACTAAGGGAGTTTGAGTTTCAAGGCCATGCTCCTGAAAATGGTGCCAGTCCCTTTACCTCTGATGCCACTGCTAGCCAAGGAGCCTCAACCTCAGCTATGAATTTTCATTTAGATCATTTCGTTGAGAAAGACGATGATATTGAGAGCTATCTAAATAGATATGAACTATTAGCTACCACATATGGGTTAGAGAGAGAAAGGTGGAGCTTAAAGTTATCTCAAGGACTTCGTGGGGCAGCTTATGAAGTTTTTGCTAAAATGAGCAGAGGTGATGAGGAAAATTATGACATGCTAAAGCAGGCTCTTTTGTTAAGATATGAAAAGAACGCAGAATTTTGTAGGAAAAAATTTAGGAATGCTAAACTACTGTCAGGTGAAACCTATCACCAGTTCTCTGCACGAATAGAGACATACTTGGAGAAATGGACTTCTCTGGGGAAAACCCAAGATCTTAAGGAAATGATCCTTATAGAACAATTAAGAGAGTCCATGGCTCCAGACCTGAGAAAGTTTCTCATGGAACAAGGTGCAGAGAGGCTGGGTGAGTTGCTAAATGTTGCTGAAAGGTATCAAGCAGCTCAAGCAGAGGTAACAGGTAATAAAAAGAAACAGGTGGATAACTTTAGGGCACCACAGAACTTTAATAAATTTGATCCTAGGGATCAAAACAAAGGTAAGCACCAGTTTGATAGGCCACGGTATGACAATAAAAATAAAACCCCACAATTCCATGAAAGGAAATATGATGAAAGAAAATCTTTCAACCAAGGGAAAAGGTGGTGTAAAAATTGTCAGATGGACAATCATGACACTGACCGTTGCAGAAGGAAACCTGTGTATATGGCCACCCTTCAGGTCAGGTCGACCTCAAGACAGGAGGAGGATATTATGTTGGATACCACTCCAGAAGAGATGAGGAAGGCACAGGCTGGGGATAAGACCCTCAAGCCTTGTTTCAGGAAATTGTCAACTTGTCATACAACTCCAGGCAAGGGAGATTTTTACATGAAAAACAAGTTGATGTATAGGAAGACTGGAGCTAGATCCAAAGGTCAGGGACAGCTGGTACTTCCTAAAAGATATAGGACAGAATTAATAAGGAGCCTAAATGTGAAACCAGATGGGGACCATGAGAAAATAGGTACCATCATCCAAAAGGTGGCTCACAATTATTATTGGCCCAAGGCAAGATGGGACATTGAGAATTTTGTAGAAAGGTGTAGCATAGCACATGAGGGAACACCCACAAGTGGGAACATGGATCAGGACCTGGACACGCCAAGGGGCAAAATTAGGCCTGATAATAAAAAGAAATATAAATTTGATAAAGTGGACCAAATGGAATGGGAAGCCCCTTTTCACGGACAAGCTTCACTTAACTGTTTTACAATGGCCACTATGCGGAGAGTGCAAAAAGATGTCTTACCCCAGGATAAGCCGAAAATCCCTCAATCGGACTTAAACAAACTGGAGGAAGAAGATGTAGAGAGGAAATCTCTCATCAAGAATTTTAAGTGGGGAGACAGCCCCAAGAGAAGAATTGGTAGCGGTCGTTTTGTGCATGATACTTCTGGGAAGAAAAATCATCACTATAGCGCTTCAAGTGGAAGAGACCATACCGGTGCATGGACAAATAGGTCCACAAAATTAAAGCTCCACATGTAACGCTGTTAAGAACGTGGACTGATGAAAAGGCAGAGGAAAATATTACATCCTCATACCAATATGTGAATGAGCTGACCACTCGTTTAAAAAACTGGCTGGAAACTTGCCAATGAAAATTTGAAACAAGCCAGGAAGAAACATGCTGCCTATTATAACAGGAAGGCGAAAGACAGAGATTTGGCTGTGGGAGAGAAGGTACTGCTTCTTCTCCCCGGGAGTCAGAATAAGTTACAGATTGGATGGCAAGGTCCATATACAGTTCTAGAGAAGGTGTCTAGGACAAATTATAAGATAGATAAGAAGGGGAAAGAAAAAATCTATCATGTGAATCTCCTGAAGAAATATTTGGAAAGAGAACATCAGGAAGAGACACATTTGTTGACCTTGTCTATCGCCATGGAGATGAAAAAGGAACCACTTTCATCATTTGAATATCCATTACACCCCTGTGAGACAGCGGCACAGGTGAAAATCAGTACACATTTAACGAAAACTCAGAAAGAGAGAGTGCAACAGGTTCTAGATACTCATACAGAGGTGTTAACCGACCGACCTGTGCATACAAACTTATTGGAATATGATATGAAACTGATAGACCCCACACCTGTCTGTATGAAACCATATTCGATTCCTTTTGCTAAGGAGAAAGCTTTGAAGGAAGAGATAGACTATTTGTTGAAGGAAGGAATTATTTCACACAGTGAATCTTCGTATAGTTCCGGTGTTGTACTCTTAAGGAAGCCCTCTGGAGAACATAGACTCTGTATAGATTACAGGAGACTGAATGCTATTACAGAAGGACAGGTGGATCCATTGCCGGATACAAATCAGCTGTTTGCCAGACTAAATAAAGCTAAATATTTCTCAAAAGTGGATCTGAGTAAAGGATACTATCAGATTCCAGTAAAACCTGAGATCAGACAAAACTGTTGGATGTAAACATTTCGGAGGAACGTAATGAATCCCTGAGTTGCCTCTTTGATTGAGGATATTCCGAATGTTTCATACAGGCTAATAAGAAGATTATGGGATCCCCTACGAAAACTCTGCTATCACTAGGTATATGTTATCTCCTCATAACGTACATTTTGAGGAAAATCTAATGTTCTCTGGACATGTCATTGCGCAGACTCAGAGAAGAGAAATGGTGAATACGGGTTGTGAAGCAGCATTAAGACAAGCAGTCACACTTGCGGCTGTTCAGTAACATAACCGAAAAATATTATTGGTTGTAGAGGTCTGAGACAGATTTCATGAGTTGTGCTTACTCTGAATGGAGCCAACTACATAAAACCATGATAGCACAACAGCAGAGTAAAGTCAAGTTGACTTACATTTATCTATGTGTATATAGAATAAAGGACTGACATAAGATGTCTGTTTTAAGAGGGGAGATGTTGTGAAATATTCTAATCCCCATATATAAATTAAAACGTAAATGTAAAGCCTAACAAATAACTTCAATAAAAGGAAAGAAGAATGGTAAAGAACAGTGCTGTCACAATGACTGTACTCGAAATCCCCCTTGTTTTCTACTTCGTCTGCAAATTGTAACGTTTCACGTTGATAGTAAAGGCCTTCTGCAGCATACACGCGTTTCCCCAACACAATAAAATGTGTACTCCAATTCTAAGAAAAACCTTGAGATACGCAAGTTGAACTAGATTTAAAATTCCATTCATGTCCTTTTATACACTACGTAGCCAAAAAAAACGAAAGACAGATGGACTAAAGATAGAAAGAAGGGAGGGCTGAAAGCAGGGACACATGCAACACTAAACACGCGTCGCGCGATACACAATTGCTGCCATCACGCGTGTAAGGCCACATGCACTAGTTTTTTTCAAATCGACAGTGATAAAAACTCTACCCATACCAGAGTTAGGTTTTAAAAACTTACAAAATTCTTATTAGGAAATATGACATTATACTGGTTTACGTTTGAAAACATGACAGTACCCAGACACCCTAAAGTTTGGAAGTGAGGAGGTAGTAACAGCACGACTATCCTAGAAGAAAATGCATATTGGCTCCATTAAATATATATATTTGGGTTCCTTAGGACTTGCTGACAAATAATATGTTAAACGTTACGCAAATAGTCTAGGAATTAACAAATTATAGCCAAAAGAAAATAGTGAGGGTGTCAGACAACACCAAATTCAGAATCGCTCAGTGGCAGAATTTCACCCCACCATTGTACGGGAAATAGGCTGACATGTTACCTCCTATTTGATTGGCGGAAAATAAATGTAAGGCTAAACACGATTAGTCGGACTATAAATACTACTTCTTTGTTGTTAGGGGAAACGTGAGAAGGGTAATATTTTTTGAAAAGTAGGTAAACATGGCATGATTGGTTAGAGCTGCCAATATACTCAATTCAGGGCGTCTGTTCCGGGCCACATCTTGTAATAAACCTACTAAGAAACAGTGCGTTGAGCACCAGTGCATATTGTTATAAATAAAAGCCTGGGACATCGGCAGATCGAAGTTGTGCTATATTCATTGCCATTCAACGTCACTGTGTAATATTTCCATGAATTGTGGGACTGTGGTCCTAAAGCTATTGAGCAGTACCTGGTCAGAGCTTTGCTGAATCCAGAGGCGGACAGCATACTCCTTGGTCCATATAGCAAACAGTGAGGTGTCTCCAGAACACAGGGGAGCAATCGAGCAGAGGAGTCTTTTCCTGCCGCCATCACGAAAGTTAAGCCTATGTGGCCCGCGGAGCTCAACATTATGTATACCCCCTTAAACTGACATTGTATTAAAATAAGAGGGGAAATTAATTTATTTAATGAACGGAACTGAGAACATCTCCAATACTAGTTCCAACAGAAATAAACACTTGAAGTCATGATGACAAATACCAACATAGCTTGAAAAAACAACACCAGTCTTACCTCATATTAGTACTACACAACTGACACACATATGATAAAATTAATAAAATATGTCACTACAAGATTCATATTGATAAATTCTATATATATATATATATATATATATATATATATATATATATATATATATATATATATATATATATATATATATATATATTATATATATATATATATATTATATATATATATATATATATATATATATATATATATATATATATATATATATATATATATATAAATATATATATATATATATATATATATATATATATATATATATATATATATATATATATATATATATATATATATATATATATATATATATATATATATTGTAATTGAAATTGATTGTGATTCCTGGTTCACTTTGTAGTTGAATCAGGACACATATATATTAATGAAAAGTAATTAATACATATTGATATTTGAAAATTTACCAGTGACTCGTTTAAGATAGTCTCATAGAATGTTCCATGTATGTGAGTGTCACAGTGTTGTCAAGTGTGGTGGAATAAATTAAATTGTTTATCTGTCTGTTATTGTTGTGACTTACACTTCATCATTTACAAAACCCTAGACATTCAACGTAGTCATCACAATATTCCAGAATAATTCTGACTGAGGTATACATATGTGGCAGCAAGTAAGGTTATCTGTAAAACACTACACCTATTAGATACAGATACCTTCACAGCTGATCTCAGTCAGTACACTAAGTCCCCTATAGATATTTATAAAATCCCACTTTACCACAGCAAGACTGAAGGTAAAACTCAGATATGCTGTACCAATTGCAGCTAATCAGAAAAGGTATGACATCATCAAACTGAAGGACCCTCTTACCGGAAAAGCGTGTGTGGTTCATATAAAGAGACGATATCAAATTGTCAGGAGCCAGGAAAAGACAGCGACTGATGATGTTGACCAGAAATTCAACACCGTGTAAGCAATATATAAGGAAAGCAACAAGTCATGCATTTGATTCCAGGAAAGGAAGAGAAAGATCGGATAACACCTGAATCTTTAAACGCCATAGCGATGAGAAAAGAAATGAAAAGAAAGAAAATAGAAGCAAAGTCTGTCAGGTTAAAGGAACTATATAGCGAGCAAAACAATCAGCTGGACAAGAAAGCAAAACGTCAAATCCGAGCCAACAAAAAGAAATTCCTGGACAAACTAGCAAGACATTTAGAAGACGCAGCACTGAGAAATGAACAAAGCAAAGTGTATAAAATAACTAAAACTGTCAGCGAAAAACGGGGTGCAAAGACAATTACGTTAGCAAGAGACAAGCAATGAAATCTCATCACCACAGCACATGGGGAGGAGACAAGATGGGCAGAGCACTTCAGAGAAACACTGAATAAGGAACCACCAGAGACCCAGCTGAATGTTCCTGAGGCTGAACGAACCAACGAACGAATTTATTTTCAAAGGGTTAAGAATTGGGCACGCAAGCCCGTCTGACATTCTGCCCTTCCTCTCTCTCTCTCTCTCTCATCATGTATACTATATCCTTTCATCCTCACATTTACTTTAAGCATTATTAAGGCATTTATCATTATAAAAGTAATATTACATTTGCAATAATCATCATAATTAAATTACGTTTAAAAAAAAAATAATAATAATGAATTTAAAAATAAAATAAATAAAAATAAAAATAAACATTAAAAAAAAACTACATCAACAACAAGACATAAAAATAGAATTCTTCGTACAGTAAATTAGTGATCTGAGACATATTAAGAAGTATGTTATAAGAACTCGTGAAATTTTCAAACGGTTTGCAACTGAATGACTCAGGGACTTTTTTTAGGTTCATCAAGATGAGGTGGGGTAAACAGTTACTTTCCTCGCTGTCTTTGCGTCCGAAACTCAAGACCAGAATCAGACTAGGTCGATAGCTAGATAGACATATACGAAAGCAATTAATTTGCGAAGGGTTGAAAATCGGGCACAGTCCCCTCGTGCATTCTTCCATCCTCTTGCTCATCTTTTATTACTGTTACTCAAACATTCTCCAGCGTACTGAAAGTATTAATTTAAGGACAGTGCAACATTACAAGGAAGTATAACAGCATACATTAACAGTACCTGATCATAAAAGTAAGAATATAAGTTATTAAGAATATAATATTAAGAATAAGTATATTGTAATGAAAACTAGATCATCAGAGCCTCCATACAGTATATTAGATAAAAGTGCAACACAATCAGTTAGGGTGGCATATAATCATCACTCATAAAGTATATGAACAGTATACGATTGTATGAGTAAGGACTGTGCGTGTTTTTCAGGTCATTGGGAAGATTGTTCCAAAGATGAGCAGCTGAGTAAGCCAAACTAGTCTTAAATAGGTCTAGCCTGGGCTTGGGTACCTGTAATTTGTTTAAGCGCTGACTACGTCTTTCATTATATTTTAAAAGCGGCCAAAGATACTTTGGAGCATTCTGTGACAGGATTTTGTGAATAAATTTCCCTTTGTTAAAGAGGAAGCGCTTCCTGAGGGGTAATATTTGAAGATAATTATATAAATCTATACAATGTGATTGGTGTTTATCAGCAACAAGGCGCATTGAGCGTTTTTGAAGCGAGTGGAGCCTCTTTATGTTGGATACAGAACAACCATCCCAGATTGTGGAACAATAGTCTAGATGCGTTTGTATATGAGATATGTGGAGCATTTTCCTTGCCTCCTCATCCAGGAAATGTTTAATTTTGGCTAATTGTTAAACTTTTTGTGCTGTTTGCTTTGTGAGTGCATGTACATGTGAGTTCCAACTTAGGTGTTTGTCAACAGTGAGACCTAGAGTTCTGTGTTCATTTACGATTTCAATTAGTGATGTTCCAATGAAGAGCTGAAGTGTGGTTTTCTGCAAGTTTTGTAGTTTTTGTCTGGTTGATATTAACATACATTTTGTTTTACTAATATTTATTTGCATGCGATTCTCGTTGCTCCACTTAATAAGATTATGTGTATCGTTTTGTAAAGATTGTTCTGACATTGGTCTAGACGTAAATATAGACACTCCACGAAGAAAAGAAATAATCACAGCTATCAAATAGTTAACGAATGAAAAATCTCCTGGTCACGACAATTTAAATGATGAGTTATTTAAGACAGACCCTGAACTAGCAGCAAAACAGTTAGACTCACTGTTTGCACAAGTTTAGAAAACAGACTTCACCAACGCAGTGGAACAGAGGAATAATTGTCAAATTGATCAACAAGGGTAAAGACTGCAACAACTGGAGAGGAATTACTCTCCTTTCAGTTCCAAGTAAAATACTAGGCAGGATAATTATCGAGAGAATTTCAAATACAGTAGACCCTGAAAATGAGGAAAGAACAAGCGGGATTCAGAAAGAACAGAAGATGTCAAGTTCATATATTCACATTCAAAAATATTACAGAGCAGTGTTCAGAATGACAGAGACAGTTGTACATTAACTTTGTTGATTTTCAAAAGGCTTTTAACAACATACACAGTGACTGTCTGTCACGGAATTTGGATCAATCTCTTATCCACTCCGGGAGTATTTAGTTACATTTCTGTGTGTACTAAATTATGTGAATTTTCTAGTGGACAGCACATTTTCTTTCCTCATCATCTCTCAGGTATTAGCTATTTTCTAATCAAATTCTGAGGAATCTGAAACACAGAGTCAAAGTGGGACTTATTTTAAAGTAACAACCCCTGAACACGTGTAAGAGGCATCTTTGTCGTGAAATATTCTAATCCACATATATAAATTATCAGGTAAATATAAAGCCTAACAAATAAATTCTAATAAAGAAAAGAGCAATGGTAAAATAACAGTGCTGTCACA
Organism: Oreohelix idahoensis; assembly: GCA_024509875.1. NCBI lineage: Eukaryota > Metazoa > Mollusca > Gastropoda > Stylommatophora > Oreohelicidae > Oreohelix > Oreohelix idahoensis. Next base: position 850,427 of record JAMPIV010003725.1, on the reverse strand, counting down.
AAGAATGTACTCGAAATTCCCCCTTGTTTTATGCTTCGTCTGCAAATTGTAACGTTTCCACGTTAAATATAAGCCACTGCATAAATACAAGCGTTTCCACAACACATTAAAACGGGTATTGCATTTCTAAGAAAAACATTGAGAGGCACACTGCGTAATGACCTAAATTAAGCCTAACATTAATTATACTACGTTACAAAAACGAACGAACAGATGGACTCAAATAGAAAGAGAGAGGGAGGGCTGAAAATCAGGAACGCATGCAACACGCGTCGCGCGATAAACAATTACTACTATCACGCGTGTAAGGCCACATGCACTAACTTTTTTCAGATCGACAGTGATAAAATTCACTACCCTTCCCAGAGTTAGGTTTTAAAAAAACCTGGAAAACGCTTATTAGAAAAGATGACAATAGATGGGTTTACGTTTGAAAACATTACAGTACCCAGACAGCACATCTTCGAAACAGGAGGTAGAAGAAATTGCATATTTTGAACGCAGGCACGTAGCTCTTTTAAATTTGTATATTTGGGTTCCTTAGGGCTTGCTGACAAAGAATATGTAAAACGTTACGCAAATAGTCTAGGAATTAACAAGTAATAGCCAAAATAAAATGATGGTGCTGTCAGACAACACCCAAAATCAGAATCGCTCAGTGGTAGATTTTTTTTAAACCACCATTGTACGGGAAATGGGCCACAAGTTACATTTGAACTGATTGGCTGGAATGATATGTAAGGCTAAACACGATTAGTCGGACTATAAATGCTATCCTTGGTTGTTAGGGGAGACGTAGGAAGGTAAAATTTTTTCAAACACTTGTCGAAACGTGGCTCCATTGGCCAGACTCGCTGATATAATCACTTAGGAGCGTTAGTTCGAGACCACTAGTTCAAATAAGCTTGATAAAGCAACAGTGCGTTGAAGCCAGCTCATATTTTTGCTAAATAAAAGCCTGGAACATAAGCAGATGGGAATTTGTGCCAGTATTTGTGCCAGAATTCATTGCTAGTCAACGTATCTGTGGTTATTTCCATAAATTGTGGTAAGCTTGAAACATTCAGTATCTTTTAATGAAAATTGAATGTGAATTGTTAATTTATGCCTGTATATATGTGTAGTTCAGTAGCAAACATGAGGAAAAGCCTATAATGCTCCAGCCTGAACAGAAGGTGTCGGAGGAAAGTAAAACGGCATGGAATGGCCAAACAGTACACTGACACCTAGATGATTGACTAGAAAGAAATAATGCTGGAATTGCAGAGGCGTAGTAACCATTAGGGAGGGAAATACTGGTATAAAATATTTCAGATGAAGCTGACAGTTGGCCTAACGCTCTGAACTCAATGTTTGTGATGTATTGTGCTCAGTGTAGAACTAGAGTATCAATTAGTTATGAAGTAGAGGGTACGTCCTTCTTGTTTTCAGGGACCGTGGTCTTGATGGTATTGAGCAGCACCTGGTCAGAGCTTTGCTGAATCCAGAGTCGGACAGCATACTCCTTGGTCCATTTAGCTATCAGTGAGGTGTCTCCAGAGCCCAGGGGAGAAATCGAGCAGAGGAGTCCTTTCCTGCCGCCATCACGCAAGATAAGCTGATGTGGCCAGCTGAGCTCAACATGATGTACCCCCATCTTAAAATGACATTGTAAAAATAACATTAAGAGGGGAATTAAATTGTTTTAATATCAGGAACTGAGAACATCTCCAATACTAGTTCCAATAAAGACAAACTATTGAAGTCATGATGACAAATACCAACAGAGCTTGAACAAAACAAAACCAGTATTACCTCATATTACTACTACACAACTGACACACATAGAATACTTTTAATAATATATGTCACTACAATATTCATATTGATAAATTCTGTACATATAACTTGTAATTAAAATTGATTGTGATTCCTGGTTCCCTTTGTATTTGAATCAGGACACATATACCTTCATGACAGCAATGAATACATATTGTTATTTGAAAAGTTATCAGTGACTCCTTTAAGATATCCTTTAGAGTGTTATATGTATGTGAGTGTCACAGTGTTGTCAAGTGTGGTGGAATAAATTAAATTGTTTATCTGTCTGTTGTTGTTATGACTTACACTTCATCATACACATACCCTAGACATACAACGTAGTCATCACACTATTCCAGAATAATTCTGACTGAGATATATATATGTGGCAGCAAGTAAGGTTATCTATAATACACTACTCTTATTAGATATAGATACCTTCACAGCTGATCTCAGTCAGTACACTAAGTCCCCTATAAATATTTATAACATCCCACTTCACCACATATATTGGGGGGCTCGTCCGGGATTTTGAATCTTTACCTATTAAAAATAGTGGGGGTAATTCACTTCAGGGAATATAAGAATTAAAAGGTATCCTTGGGTGGAATTAAATAAGGTTGAGCTCACGGTGCCTGTGTTGTCCATTAGATATATATTTAGAGATTGAATTGTTGGTTAGACATTGTATAAATTTACCTGATAGACAATGGCGGACCTGGCCCAATTTCGATCTGCTGCTGTTCAGACTGCAAAAGAGTTAGGATTAGATGGGCAAGTTATGGTTGCCTATGTCACTACGGAATGTGACAAATTTATTGAACGCGAAGAAAGAAGGTTTGAAGCCGAAAGAAAGTTAGAGGCTGAAAGGGAAATTAAGAAGTTACAATTTGAGGCTGAGGCTGAGACTAAGAGGTTGCAGATTGAGGCTGACGCTAAGAAATTGGAAGCAGAAAGAGAAGACAAAAGATTAGCTGCAGAAAGGGAAGCCGAGGAAAGAAGACAGGCTGCAGAAATAGAAGAGAAGAAATTAGCTGCAGAAAGAGAAGAGAAGAAATTAGCTGCAGAAAGAGAAGAGAAGAAATTAGCTGCAGAAAGAGAAGAGAAGAAATTAGCTGCAGAAAGAGAAGACAAGAAATTAGCTGCAGAAAGGGAAGCAGAAGATAAAAGATTACAAAGGGAACATGAGTTACGACTTAGGGAGTTTGAGTTTCAGGGCCATGCTCCTGAAAATGGTGCCAGTCCCTTTGCCTCTGATGCCACTGCTAGCCAAGGAGCCTCAACCTCGGCTATGAATTTCCATTTAGACCATTTTGTTGAGAAAGACGATGATATAGAGAGCTACCTAAATAGGTATGAACTATTAGCTACCACGTATGGGTTAGAGAGAGAAAGGTGGAGCTTAAAGTTATCTCAAGGACTTCGTGGGGCAGCTTATGAAGTTTTTGCAAAAATGAGCAGAGGTGATCAGGAAAATTATGACATGCTAAAGCAGGCTCTTTTGTTAAGATATGAAAAGAATGCAGAATTTTATAGGAAAAAATTTAGGAATGCTAAACTACTGTCAGGTGAAACCTATCACCAGTTCTCTGCACGAATAGAGACATACTTGGAGAAATGGACTTCTCTGGGGAAAACCCAAGATCTTAAGGAAATGGTCCTTATAGAGCAACTAAGAGAGTCCATGGCTCCAGACCTGAGAAAGTTTCTCATGGAACCAGGTGCAGAGAGGCTGGGTGAGTTGCTAAATGTTGCTGAAAGGTATCAAGCAGCTCAAGCAGAGGTAACAGGTAATAAAAAGAAACAAGTGGATAACTTTAGGGCACCACAGAACTTTAATAAATTTGATCCTAGGGATCAAAACAAAGGTAAGCACCAGTTTGATAGGCCACGGTATGAAAATAAAAATAAATTCCCACAATTCGATGAAAGGAAATATGATGAAAGAAAATCTTTCAACCAAGGAAAAAGGTGGTGTAAGAATTGTCAGATGGACAATCATGACACTGACCGTTGCAGAAGGAAACCTGTGTATATGGCAACCCTTCAGGTCAGGTCGACCTCAAGACAGGAGGAGGATATTATGTTGGATACCACTCCAGAAGAGATGAGGAAGGCACAGGCTGGGGATAAAACACTCAAGCCTTGTTTCAGAAAATTGTCAACTTGTCATACAACTCCAGGCAAGGGAGATTTTCACATGAAAAACAAGTTGATGTATAGGAAGACTGGAGCTAGATCCAAAGGTCAGGGACAGCTGGTACTTCCTAAAAGATATAGGGCAGACTTAATAAGGAGCCTACATGTGAAACCAGATGGGGACCATGAGAAGATAGGTACCATCATCCAAAAGGTGGCTCACAATTATTATTGGCCCAAAGCAAGATGGGACATTGAGAATTTTGTAGAAAGGTGTAGCATAGCACATGAGGGAACTCCCACAAGTGGGAACATTGATCAGGACCTGGACACGCCACGGGGCAAAATTAGGCCTGATCATAAAAAGAAATATAAATTTGAAAAAGTGGACCAAATGGAATGGGAAGCCCCTTTTCACGGACAAGCTTCACTTAACTGTTTTACAATGGCCACTATGCGGAGAGTGCAAAAAGATGTCTTACCCTAGGATAAGCCGAAAATCCCTCAATCGGACTTAAACAAACTGGAGGAAGAGGATGTAGAGAGGAAATCTCTCATCAAGAATTTTAAGTGGGGAGAAAGCCCCAGAAAAAAAATTGGTAGCGGTCGTTTTGTGAATGATAATTCTGGGAGGAAAAATCATCACTATAAAGCTTCGAGTGGAAGAGACCATACCAGTGCATGGACAAATAGGTCCACACAATTAAAGGTCCACATGTAGCTTTGTTAAGAACGTGGACTGATGAAAAGGCAGAGGAAAACATTACATCTTCATACCAATATGTGAATGAGCTGACCACTCGTTTAAAAACTGGCTGGAAACTTGCCAATGAAAATTTGAAACAAGCCAGGAAGAAACATGCTGCCTATTATAACAGGAAGGCGAAAGACAGAAATTTGGCTGTGGGAGAGAAAGTACTGCTTCTTTTGCCCGGGAGTCAGAATAAGTTACAAATTGGATGGCAGGGTCCATATACAGTTCTAGAGAAGGTGTCAAGAACAAATTATAAGATAGATAAGAAGGGGAAAGAAAAAATCTATCATGTGAATCTCCTGAAGAAATATTTGGAAAGAGAACATCAGGAGGAGACACACTTGTTGACCTTGTCCATCGCCATGGAGATGAAAAAAAACCACTTTCATCATTTGAGTATCCATTACACCCCTGTGAGACAGCAGCACAGGTGAAAATCAGTACACATTTAACGAAAACTCAGAAAGAGAGAGTGCAACAGGTTCTAAATAATCATGCAGAGGTGTTAACAGACCGACCAGGGCATACAAACCTATTGGAATATGATATGAAACTGATAGACCCCACACCTGTCTGTATGAAACCATATTCGATTCCGTTTGCTAAGAAGAAAGCTTTGAAGGAAGAGATAGACTATCTGTTGAAGGAAGGAATTATTTCGCACAGTGAATCTTCGTATAGTTCCGGGGTTGTACTCTTAAGGAAGCCCTCTGGAGAACATAGACTCTGTATAGATTACAGGAGACTGAATGCTATTACAGAAGGACAGGTGGATCCATTGCCGGATACAAATCAGCTGTTTGCCAGACTAAATAAAGCTAAATATTTCTCAAAAGTGGATCTGAGTAAAGGATACTATCAGATTCCAGTAAAGCCTGAGGTTAGACCATACCTAGCTTTTAGTACCTCAGAAGGACACTATGAGTTTAATAGATTGCCATTTGGATTGAAGAATGCGCCTAGTGTCTTCTCTAGAATGATGGGAAAATTGTTGGATGTAAACATTTCGGAGGAACGTAATGAATCCCTGAGTTGCCTCTTTGATTGAGGATATTCCGAATGTTTCATACAGGATAATAAGAAGATTATGGGATCCACTATGAAAACTCTGCTATCACCAGGTATATGTTATCTCCTAATAACGTACATTTTGAGGGAAATATAATTTCTCTGGACATGTCATTGCGCAGACTCAGAGAAGAGAAATGGTGAATACGGGTTGCGAAGCAGCATTAAGACAAGCACTCACACTTGCGGCTGTTCAGTAACATAACCGAAATATATTATTGGTTGTAGAAGTCTGAGGCAGATTTCATGAGTAGTGCCTACTCTGAATGGACCCAACTACATAAAACCATGATAGCACCACAGCAGAGTAAAGTCAAGTTGACTTACATTTATCTATGTGTATATAGAATAAAGGACTGACATGGGATGTCTGTTTTAAGAGGGGAGGTGTCGTGAAATATTCTAATCCACATATATAAATTATCAGGTAAATATAAAGCCTAACAAATAAATTCTAATAAAGAAAAGAGCAATGGTAAAATAACAGTGCTGTCACAAAGAATGTACTCGAAATTCCCCATTGTTTTATGCTTCGTCTGCAAATCGTAACGTTTCCACGTTAAATATAAGCCACTGCATAAATACAAGCGTTTCCACAACACATTAAAACGGGTATTGCATTTCTAAGAAAAACATGGAGAGGCACACTGCGTAATGACCTAAATTAATCCTAACATTAATTATACTACGTTACCAAAACGAACGAACAGATGGACTCCAATAGAAAGAGAGAGGGAGGGCTGAAAATCAGGAACGCATGCAACACGCGTCGCGCGATACACAATTACTACTATCACGCGTGTAAGGCCACATGCACTAACTTTTTTCAGATCGACAGTGATAAAATTCACTACCCTTCCCAGAGTTAGGTTTTAAAAAAAACCTGGAAAACGCTTATTAGAAAAGATGACAATAGATGGGTTTACGTTTGAAAACATTACAGTACCCAGACAGCACATCTTCGAAACAGGAGGTAGAAGAAATTGCATATTTTGAACGCAGCCACGTAGCTCTTTTAAATTTGTATATTTGGGTTCCTTAGGGCTTGCTGACAAAGAATATGTAAAACGTTACGCAAATAGTCTAGGAATTAACAAGTAATAGCCAAAATAAAATGATGGTGCTGTCAGACAACACCCAAAATCAGAATCGCTCAGTGGTAGATTTTTTTTAAACCACCATTGTACGGGAAATGGGCCACAAGTTACATTTGAACTGATTGGCTGGAATGATATGTAAGGCTAAACACGATTAGTCGGACTATAAATGCTATCCTTGGTTGTTAGGGGAGACGTAGGAAGGTAAAATTTTTTTCAAACACTTGTCGAAACGTGGCTCCATTGGCCAGACTCGCTGATATAATCACTTAGGAGCGTTAGTTCGAGACCACTAGTTCAAATAAGCTTGATAAAGCAACAGTGCGTTGAAGCCAGCTCATATTTTTGCTAAATAAAAGCCTGGAACATAAGCAGATGGGAATTTGTGCCAGTATTTGTGCCAGAATTCATTGCTAGTCAACGTATCTGTGGTTATTTCCATAAATTGTGGTAAGCTTGAAACATTCAGTATCTTTTAATGAAAATTGAATGTGAATTGTTAATTTATGCCTGTATATATGTGTAGTTCAGTAGCAAACATGAGGAAAAGCCTATAATGCTCCAGCCTGAACAGAAGGTGTCGGAGGAAAGTAAAACTGCATGGAATGGCCAAACAGTACACTGACACCTAGATGATTGACTAGAAAGAAATAATGCTGGAATTGCAGAGGCGTAGTAACCATTAGGGAGGGAAATACTGGTATAAAATATTTCAGATGAAGCTGACAGTTGGCCTAACGCTCTGAACTCAATGTTTGTGATGTATTGTGCTCAGTGTAGAACTAGAGTATCAATTAGTTATGAAGTAGAGGGTACGTCCTTCTTGTTTTCAGGGACCGTGGTCTTGATGGTATTGAGCAGCACTTGGTCAGAGCTTTGCTGAATCCAGAGTCGGACAGCATACTCCTTGGTCCATTTAGCTATCAGTGAGGTGTCTCCAGAGCCCAGGGGAGAAATCGAGCAGAGGAGTCCTTTCCTGCCGCCATCACGCAAGATAAGCTGATGTGGCCAGCTGAGCTCAACATGATGTACCCCCATCTTAAAATGACATTGTAAAAATAACATTAAGAGGGGAATTAAATTGTTTTAATATCAGGAACTGAGAACATCTCCAATACTAGTTCCAATAAAGACAAACTATTGAAGTCATGATGACAAATACCAACAGAGCTTGAACAAAACAAAACCAGTATTACCTCATATTACTACTACACAACTGAAACACATAGGATACTTTTAATAATATATGTCACTACAATATTCATATTGATAAATTCTGTACATATAACTTGTAATTAAAATTGATTGTGATTCCTGGTTCCCTTTGTATTTGAATCAGGACACATATACCTTCATGACAGCAATGAATACATATTGTTATTTGAAAAGTTATCAGTGACTCCTTTAAGATATCCTTTAGAGTGTTATATGTATGTGAGTGTCACAGTGTTGTCAAGTGTGGTGGAATAAATTAAATTGTTTATCTGTCTGTTGTTGTTATGACTTACACTTCATCATACACATACCCTAGACATACAACGTAGTCATCACACTATTCCAGAATAATTCTGACTGAGATATATATATATATATATATATATATATGTGGCAGCAAGTAAGGTTATCTATAATACAATACTCTTATTAGATATAGATACCTTCACAGCTGATCTCAGTCAGTACACTAAGTCCCCTATAAATATTTATAACATCCCACTTCACCACAATCTTCAACAAGTTGCCTTAGCTATTTCTCTGATCCAGCAGTCTATCGGTTAACCGAAAGATTTGGGGTTGAGTTGTATATCAAAAATTCTATATATGTTGCATTATTAACACTTGAAATAATATGTATATATTGACATGTGAATATTAATATGTGAGAATTGCTAAGTGGATGTCCAAGTCATTTGAGGCTGGCAACCGCATCATATAGAATGATTTACATACTTATTAGGTTATTAACCTGATCAACCAGTGTAGATGTAAATGTAAACATATTCACTCTAAAAGTAATGACAGTTTTCAACCTTTTCAATCAATGTAAAGGTAAATTTAAATCTATTCAACCTAAAGTAATGAATGTTTCCCCGTTCAGTGAGATTAAATTTAATTCTCATCGAGGGTAAAAGGTCTGAGATAGATGGGATGGTGGAATAGGAAGAGAGGGACACATGAGTGTGTGTCAGGAAAACGGAATACTCAAGAGGGTATTTGTTCTCTTCTTTTGTAACACTAGTCGGTGGTACCAACTGAGGGTACTATTTCTGGATACGTAGCCTGAAGTCGACGCTATACATCATCATCAGACAGAGACTCAGGACCAGCTTGGTAGATACTCCATGACACTTCTTGGAACTTGCTACAACTTTCAAACTTGACCACGGACGAATGTGAATCAGGCATCCATCTACAAAGAACCAAACATCAACTGGAGCTGAACAGACAAACTCATTGGCAGCTAAGTAGAAACATAAAAGCTTCCAAGTGAACTATCCTAATTTTAACGCCATAACATCACACAATGATGATAACATTTTCTATAAGGAATTATTCATTTTTATAACTGTTATAACATAATTGATTATTAAAGTTGTTACTTGTATATAGATACATCTAAAGTTAATTTAAGTATTTTGAATGTACAATAGCTGTAGGTCAAAGACAATTTCTTAAATACACTTAAACAGAGCTATAAAATAATAATAAAAGGAATTTCGCTGAATTAACTCAGCTGGTAGCTTGATCGAGTTAACGAATTATAAGATAACCCTTACCTACACACACGTTGATGGCAGATACTAGAGTTAACAGTTGCTCAGTCTCATTAATCTTTGTTCTCGCTTTCTAAATATTTTGTTGTAACACCCTTGAGGTAGAAGCATCATTTCCCTTCTATCTACATTTCTGCCAAGAGTAATCTTTTGCGAAGATAGACATCTTTGAAGGTCCACATTAGTTGCTCTTGAGTTTTGGCCACTGTTGAACGACTACTACAGAGCTAAGGGGAGACAACCCGTGACACTGTCTAAGGAACATACGGATGGCTTTTGAAATTGCCAGCTTCATTGTATCCATCATACAAAGACTTCATACTAACTTTACATGTAGTGTTGGGCAGAGCAACTTGACTTTTGAGGTGAAGATAGGAGTACGACAGAGATGCCCGTTATCAACCACTTGTTTAACGATCATAGACTGGGTGGTGCGTCAGACAAAAGAGCGCAGTCCAAGAGGAATGAGATGGACAACGTTTTCTACACCGGAAGATCTGGAATTTGTAGAGGGCATTGCACTACTCACACATTTACATCTACACATCAAAGGAAAACAAACAGATAGAATAAATATAGCCAGCAGGTGGGTCTCAACATCAATCTAGAGAAGAATGAGGTCAGGATAATCAATGTGGGCAATCCTGAGCCCACAAGAATAAAGAATCTGAAGCTGTAGAAGACAGACACATTTATTTACCTAGGATGCATAGTAACACCAGACGGTGGACCAAACAAAGACATCAACAACAGAATGATTAAAGCGAGAACAGCCTTTCCTAGTCTCAACAACATCTGGTAGTCTTCCCAGTATAGCACAAACACCAAATTAAGATTACTTGAGAGATGTGTACTTTCTGTGTTTCTTTATGGTGCGGAATGCTGGAGAGTAACAGAGAAGGCAATGTCGAATTGTTGTCTTCCGCACCATGCCTAAGGAAAATTACTCGAATCTTTCTGCCGAATAACTGCTTACTCGTAGAAACCAAGAGGACATGTACACCATCATAGCTAGCAGACGCTGGAGTGGGTTGGCCACGTCCTCAGAAGAGACCCTGATGCCACCAAAAGAACAGTTGTGCAATGGACCCCTGAAGGAAAGCGAAAAAGAGGCCGACCTAAAACAACTTAGCGGAGAACTGTTGAGACCGAGATGCAAAGAATGAACCAGAGCTGGTGAACTCCACGAAGGATGGCCGCCGACCGAGAACAGTGGGATTAGTTTGTTTGTTTGCTACAAGACGCCACCAGATGTCAAGGCCACTGACTGCTTTGACAGTCGGTGGCAAATGATCAAAGTAGAAGTAGATTCTCTATTTTGGTGACAGCTTTAATTTAATTTTAACACAAATGAAATCCAGTAGGATCTGACTAAATAGCTTGATGATCTAGAGTTTGCAGACGACTTGGCAATTCTGTCCCATAACCATAATCAAATGGAAGACAAAATGAAAATGATGACTGTGAGAATAAATGCAAGAAATGATAACACGGTTGAACTTGAAGAAACACCACTAAAAGATGTAGAATCGTATACATATCTTGGCAGTAATATAGACAAAGCTGGAGGGACAGACAGTGGTATCAAAATAATATTCAAAATCAAGAGTACAAGGTGATATCCTGTCACCTTACCTTTTCATACTCCTCATGGACGATGTCATCAAGGCATGTAAGGAGAGAACAAGAAAGTATTCAGTGGGGTAATGGAACATGAGACAGGTCTGTATTTCGGAGCTGGCATTTGCTTATGATGTTGCCCTGATTGCTAAATCAGAGGAACATCTCCAATCCAACCTGCAAGTCTGGAAGGAAGAGCTGGAGAAGAGAGTATGGTCATAAGCAGCTCTAAAACAAAATCCATGGTGATATCACGAGAAGAAAGAAGACATCAGATTAAGCTGGGAGAACAGGTCCTGGAGTAGGTCGACCACTTTAAATACCTCGGAGCTATTATAGACCGAAAGGGAGGCATCAAAGAAGAGTTGGCCACTCGAAAAGCAGCAGCTGGGAGACTTTTTCAGGCCATAAATCGAGGATTCCTCAGCAAGAGAAAGGTTGGTAAGAAAACGAAGATGGCTGTATACCGCTCCACCTATGTCCCAGTCTTGACATATGGATGCGAGTCATGGGCAATGGCTACAACACACAAAAGCCAGATCCAAACCTCAGAAATGAGGTATCTGAGGAAGGTGGTTGAAGTAACAAGAAGAGACATGGTACGCAACCAGACGATACGTCAAGGCCTTAAATCCCACCCCCTGCAGACCCAAGTAGAACAGTCCCAACTAAGATGGTTTGGCCATGTTTGCAGAATGGGAGAAGATCTTCTACCACGACAAGCATGGGAAACAAAGAGCCAGGGATCCAGACCCCCAGGACGACCCAGAGTCCGCTGGGAGGACAACATTAGACAATCTTTGAAGGACCGAGGACTAGAATGGAACCAGGCCAGGAGGAAGACAGCCGATAGGATAGTCTGGCGCTCTCTCTTCCAAACCCCTACACCTCACGGTAGAAGGGGAACGACTAAGTAAGTAAGTAAGCAAGAGGAGCTTTCATTACACTGGGACACATATGGAGAACAAGAGAAATCAAGTCCAACACGACAATAAGAATCTTCAACTTAAATGTCAAGTCAGTCCTATTGTATGGCTCTGAAACATGGAGAACAACAAAAACAACAACCAAAAAGCTACAGACTTTTATAAAAGGGTACGTAGAATAGAAGGACTGAAATGGTATGACAAAATCACAAATGTGGAATTGATGACATGAACTAGACAAGTACCAGTGGAACAAGAGTTGAGAAGAAGATGCTGACGATGGATAGGACACACATTGAGGAAACCTGTTGATAGCATTAGAAGGCAGTCCTTATTCTGGAGGAGTCGGAGGGCTCGAGTTCTATAGGTACCGGGTTCGATACCCAGTTTAGGGAATATAATTTATGGAAAATATTTTTCAGAACCTAATGGTCCTAAAGATGTCATACTCCCCCCCGCCCATCCACGGCCTCATGGGTAGTGAGATCTGATGTCTAGCTTTCTCGGATAAGAGCGAAAAAATAGGAAGTCCCGTGTGCAAGTTGCGCACGTTAAAAATCCCACGGCAGTTGGACATCGTAAAGAGGAGGCCTATCAGGCCACTGAGCTGGCAAAATTTAAAAATTTGAAAGCTACGCACAACATAAATATTTATAGAATGTGTGATTCTTGTATATACACACATTGGGATTCTCGGCGGTGCTACGGAGTTCGTGCACTGTGCGGAAATCCACCTTGTGTGATCTAATGGAGGAGATCGGAGCACTGATGGAGTAGTCCATGTGCAATGAAGATAGTATTTAAAACCAAACCTTATTCGGGAGTCCTCAGGGAAAGAGAGGCAGAGGTAGACCAAAAAACACACGGAGAAGAGAACTGGATACAGAGGTGAAAATGATGAGGAAAACATGGAAAGAACTTGAGCGGATGGCACATGACATGAGGACTAAGCATGTGTTTGTTGAAGGCCAATGCTCCTTGGGGAGCTAGAGGGTATTGATCGATTGATTTAATTCCGTTGAAATGTTTTTAAAGTAGTCGAGACTGTTGAATGTTTGAGCATATTTCGGACAGAGTATCGTGTTGGGAATGTGAACGAGATTCAGCTTAGCTCGTGGAAAGAGAGAAGACCTTTGGGAAGACCGAAAGTGTAGTTCAGCGGTCGGTAGCCCAGGAGCTGTGAGAATCTACTTTAGAATAACTAAGCTCCATAAAGATTTTACTAACTTAGTCGTTCCTCTTCTACCATGGAGTGTAGAGGTTTGCCAGGGAGAGAAACATACTATCCTATCGGCTATCTTCCTCCTAGTTTGGTTCCAATCGAGTCGTCAGTCCTTCAGAGATTGTCTAATGTGTCCTCCAAGCAAATTCTGTGTCGTCCTGGAGGTCTGGATCCCTGGCTCTAGTTTTCTACTGATTTAGGATGTTGCTGTGTATGTGGTAGTGGAACAGTTCACAGGGTTATCACACAGGCAACATGACGTGTAGAGTCATAGAAAGGGTAACTTCGTTGTATAAGTTTCTTTCATTTATTGCACGCCACAAAACAGTCATGATACTTATGACATATGGCACATTGAAAACAATTTCTGTAGTCAGCAATGATAGCTGTTGTATATATGCGTCATAAGACATCACAGTTCAATAGATTCAGAAATTCATCAATCATCGAGTGCTAGTTCGTGAAGCTGTATAAATAATAATAATTTCTATAACTTCTGCAACAGTGTCAGCTACAGATCTTCAATGTTCATAAACAATAATAAATGCTCCCATTCTGATGCTAGCAGATCAGTTGTATACAATAAGGTTCACTGTCTGCACGTGAATAGCATACATGGGCTACAGGTCAGCTCGACCTTTATAATGTTCCTAAGTCTAACCATCTGACTTGGACGTGATCTCTGATATAACGAATCCTGGAACACAGACAACAGTCTTGTTGGTCTAGAGCGACCCATATATATTTAACTAGTTCAGGTATACAGATACCGGTGACTTAATCCTAGTCAAAGTACCTCTCCATTTTTCATCACACAGGCGAGCAAATAGGCGACAAAATGACGAACCTCTAGATGATAGCATAAAGTTCGTTACAAGAGGAATTACCTTATTTCGGAAAATCAACCATGAACATATGCCTCCAGGCAGGCTGCATAATACTGGGAAATAGTCTAGTTAGCTAACTAACTCACTAAGACACTGTATTTCCCTCAGAGAATCACAAGACGCAGTTGCGTCTGCTCGCTTCTTAAACCATTTCTAAACTCCCCAACTGGGCGGAACACACAGAACGAACTCCCGGTTTGACATGCGCAGAACGACAATCTCTGAGTTGCCGTTCACAATAAGACGATTCGAAGAACATTCGAGATAAAAGTCTTACACAGTCGCGCCTTTTATGGTCATGAAAAGAAGCGTTAAGAAAGGTTTCAGACATCTACCATAGTTGACTGATACTACCAAATAAGGAGATGTGGTCACGCTTCGTTCAAGAAATTATAGACCGAACGTGTCTCTATACAAGAGAAGGCAACTCCTAACAAATTGTAGTTTCGATAACTCGGATTATGTCCCTTTGACCATAGAAAACATAATACACACTTCAGTCAAAAAAATGATCATACATATGAAAAAATGTTTATACCCTGTGCGTAACATTCGTTATGGCCACTGACTGCTCTGTTAGCCAGGGGCTAAGTTTCAAAGAAGAAGAATAGCTCGCTGAAAATATTGACAATATGATAATAAGCTACAACGTCAGTCAAGTCAGTCAGTCAAGTCAGTCAGTCAGTCAAGTCAGTCAGTCACTGGATACTAAGACACTCACACATACCAGGCAATGGAAAAACAGACAGACAACCAAACCTTGGAGCAAGCTAGACTCACATATTCCAGTCAGAGACAAACACCCTAACTAATACACCAAACCAACTTCAAAGTAAAATGACTGAACTGTATAGTTAAAGTATCTACTGGGTGTGCCCTGCATAAAGAAACGGCCTATCCTTCCAAAATGATAACATAAGTAACATATGACGAGCGGAGAAGAAAACAATCTACCATCGAAGAAAAGAACACACTAGATCCAACTAGCACTTAAACAAATTAAACTCTCACAGTAGCTTAATTGCCCGAACTGTATGCATCCAGATGAGACAGTTCTGCATATTTTGTTCGCGGATCCCCGACTCTCCACCGATAGAAGAAATCTATTGCTGGGCTTTCCAATAATCAAAATAAATCTTTACAGCACCACTCAACAGCTACAGAATATTTGCACATTCTTTAACTGCGCATTGGCTGCAGAACAGCTACAAGCTCAGCGGCCCTATTTGAACGGCAGGAACAACGCTTGTGATGAGTTAATGTTGAAATATTCATTCCTGCCATGCTTATATTTATAGTCAGTTCGTATAACAAAAAACACGAGGACTTTAGGAAAATATCGTTTTCACTCTTTAAGGACGACTGGCGAGTTTTCTTGGTCGATAAATCTAGGCTCTGAAGACGGGAGGCCAGTTTTCTTGGTCGAGCTCTTTGAACTAAGTTGTTGTTTCGTTTCATCCCAGTTA
Source organism: Oreohelix idahoensis (assembly GCA_024509875.1). NCBI lineage: Eukaryota > Metazoa > Mollusca > Gastropoda > Stylommatophora > Oreohelicidae > Oreohelix > Oreohelix idahoensis. The sequence continues at coordinate 834,674 of JAMPIV010003725.1, read as the reverse complement.
GAAGTTTTAGACGACACGGAAGCGGAAGTACAGCCAATTCTTCTTATTATTATTAACGCTAGAAAGTTATAGCGTTACTCTCTCTTTCGAGTACTTTCAACCCGTTTACACCATTGCAGGATTTACAGAGTAACAGTCAACACAAACAAATTCATTGCTAATGTGGCTACTGACAGTTCAGATAATGACTGTCGTAATTTTTACAAGATAGATATAGGGATTTATTTGGTCCCGTCTTAGTAGAGCAGAATGGTGGGTTAAATGAGAAAGAAAGGTGTTAGAATAGATTCCACGAGTGAAATAGATTAAGGTGAAAATACGTCTCTGGAATGAGTGGTTTTTCTAGACCAGCCTATCTATACGACTATCTTTAGAAGAAGACGATCTGTCACACTTCCCTATAATGTTAATTATAAATTATCTACACACACACACAGTCATGTGACAACAAGACACACAAACGTGAAATCTATAGATAATTGGGTATGGGGCTGACCGACAAGATAAATTAAGTTTTGTTTAGTTTCATTCATTCATAACCCTCCACTCCCAAAGGAGCATAGGCCTTCAACAAACACATGCCAAGTCCTCCTGTCACGTGCCATCATCTCAAGTTCTTTCCATGTTCTCCTCATCATTTTCACCTCTGTTTCCAACTCTCTTCTCCAAGTACTTCTTGGTCTTCCTCTGCCTCTCTTGCCCTGGGGGTTCCAGAACAAGGACTGCCTTGTAATGCTATCAACAGGCTTCCTCAGTGTGTGTCCTATCCATCGCCATCGTCTTCTTCTCATCTCTTGTTCCACTGGCACTTGTCCAGTTCTTGTCATCAGTTCCATATTGGTAACCTTGTCATACCATTTTAATCCCTCTATTCTACGCAAGCACCCATTTATGAAAGTCTGTAGCTTTTTGGTTGTTGTCTTTGTTGTTCTCCATGTCTCTGAGCCATACAATAGGACTGACTTCACATTTGAGTTGAAGATTCTTATTTTCGTGTTGGATCCTATTTCTCTTGATCTCCATATATTTCCCAATGCAATGAAAGCTCCTCTTGCCTTTTGTATTCTTATTTTGATATCGCTGTCTGTCCCTCCAACTTTGTCTATATTACTGCCAAGATATGTGTATGATTCTACATCTTGTATTGGTGTTTCTTCAAGTTCAACCCTGTTTTCATTACCTGCATTTATTCGCATTATTTTTTTTCTTTTCCCTGTGTATTTTCAGACCCAATTGCTGTGACCTCTCATCGAGTGTTTCCAATTTGTCCTGCATCTGATTACGGTTATGGGACAGGAGAGCCAAATCATCAGCAAAATCCAGATCATCCAACTGCTTAGTCAGAGTCCACTGGATTCCATTTCTGTTGTGTGTTGTCGATGATCTCATAACCCAATCTATTGCCAGCAAGAAAAGAAATGGAGACAAGAGGCATCCCTGTCGCACTCCTGTTCTGATCCCAAATGGTTCTGTAAGCTGTCCTTCATGAAGAACTCTGCACGTCATGTCTTCATAGGTTTTCTTTATTAAATTAATGATCTTCAGGGGAACTCCATAATGCCTCATCAATTTCCAAAGTGATTCTCTGTCCACACTGTCAAATGCTTTTTCGTAGTCCACAAATCCGATGTATAGTGGTGAATTCCATTCCAGACTTTGTTCAACTATTATTCTCAAAGTGGCTATCTGGTCTGTACATCATCTGTTTTGTCGAAAACCTGCTTGTTCATCTCTCAATTTCTTGTCTATGGACTCCTTTAATCTCTCAAGGATAATCCTGTTCAATACCTTTCCTGGCACTGATAGTAACTTTATTCCTCTATAATTTGTGCACTCTTGTAGATTTCCCTTCTTAGGCAACTTAACCAGATATCCTTCCTTCCATTCTGCTGGTATCTCTTCTTTTTCCCAGACTTTACCAAGTAATTTATATAACATCTCTGTAGCCGTGTCGATATCTGCTTTGATGGCTTCTGCTGGAATGCCATCAGGTCCAGACTCTTTTCCATCTCTTAGAAGCTTTATGGCTTTCTTTATTTCTTCCTTCGTTGGTCTTTCACCGTTAATTTGTAGCTCTTCTTCTGCTGGCTGGATGTCCGGCGGGTTTTGTGGAGCTGGTCTATTGAGAAGGTCCCCAAAATATTCTGTCCACCTCTTCATTTGCTCTTGTATATTGCTGAGCAGTTTCCCATTCTTATCTTTTATGAGGCAACTTGTTTGCTTGTATTTCCCTGTTAGCTTCTTTGTGCTGCTATACAGTTCTCTCATATTTCCTTTGGCTGCAGCATCTTCTGCCTCTCTTGCCAACTACTCAATATACTTCCTCTTGTCTCTTTTGATACTTCTTTTTACTTCTTTGTTTGCTTCTGTGTACACTTCTTGAGCCTTGGCTTTGGAACTTCTGGTTTTGCTTGTGTTTAACTCTGCTTTCTTGTTTTTTCTATCTTTTATCTTATTGATGGTTTCTGTTGTTATCCATGCTTTTGTTTGTCTTTCCCTTTTCCCCAGTATTTCTTCACATGTCTCCTTCCATACCGTTTTGACCTGCTGCCAATAGTCTTCTGTATTCTCTACATCTTCCAACTGTTTTTTGTTTAGTTTATTATCACTTAAACCTCTCACAACTTCAAACATATGTATAAATCAATATAAATCAAGTTTACAGAATTATGAAAATGACCTCATAAGTGCCCTCTCCTCTGTTGAGAAAATATCCCGCAAGAAGTAAATAACCCAAAAGGCCAAAGATTAACACTAGGGTATAGAACAGACAGTATCATAAGAACGAAATTTCTACTTAAGCTTTCCAATAACTGTCAGGTGGGGTTGCCAAAGATAGCCCCAGTCCGCCTAATATCGAGTAATAATTACAAGGTGGACGCCAAGTTTGGTGTCTTAATGTTTCCTGGATGAAATCGCTGTCACCACAAATAGTTACTGATGCAATACGCACTCTGGACGTTTACTGTTAGGAAAAGAGTCAATAGTCATGAAAAATGTTATATACATTGTCACAACGAGCTGATAAAATTGAATGGAAAATCTGGGTATATTGGTGTGTCCCTTTACTCCAATTTTACAGTTAAAAAAAGTTAGTGTCTCGCCCTGGCAATTCCTGTTCACACCGGTACTTGGACGAACGCCAAGGAAAACGACAACTATTATTCCCTCAGTAATTGAGACAAAAACCACAATAGAGAAAAAACCGTTTGACACTGGTTTTGACGAAGCCACAATCAGAAATTTAAATCCCCACGGGACAATTTAACACATTTAGCGAATAAAATGGTTCATAGTCCAGCGTGTTTAGATTGATCCAAAATTTCTGATAGACTGATAACTGACTAGGAGAGAAGGCAATATATATATACTGATTTAGTGCAATATCGCTAACATATGTGAAAATTCACACATACGGCCGTATCAGTGGAATTATCGAGCTAAACTTCTAAGATAAATGATTCTACTGTTCGCTCACTCGCTATACCGAACGACATCAAAGACATCCCTTGCGAACGGGTTTTCGTAGATCATCTCCGCCTGCCGTAGATCAAATACTTAGATAAGTCCCCCTGAAACTTGGACATCAAACCGTTGCCCGGCCAATTTTACCGCACGCGTGATAATTCAGATATTTTGAGTCATGCTCTCGCTGACTGTTATCTAGCCTGTACGAACGTAGGTAAACAACTTGTCAGCGCATGTAAACAGGAAAAATTAGGCGTGGCATCTGTGTTGCAAAACATAAATACAATTGAGGAAACAAAGTAGTCGGATTTCTGAGGATCTATTTACATATTCACGTCACAATGACCATAACTCTGATAACCATCTAGGTGTCCTGGGTGAAGCTGTGTTGCATATTGATCCTAATGTTCGTCCAAAGGCACTGTCATGCAGAAAAATACCATTTTCACTTAAGAGCAAGGTAAAGTCAGAGCTTCAAAATCTAATGAACAGAGGTATATTAATACCAGTAGAGGAAGCGACTGAATGGGTTAACCAAATGGCTGTTATTGAAAAGTCTAATGGTTCTTTAAGAATATGCATTGATCCTAGATCTCTGAATGAGGCTTTGCAGAGACAGCATTACAGATTACCAACTTTGAATGATGTATTGCCCAAACTCAATAATGCCAAGATTTTCACAAAGCTGGATATCAAGGAAGTATTCTGGCATATCAAACTTGATGAGAAGTCTAGTAAACTTACAATAATGATTACACCTTTTGGTAGTCTCAGATGGTCTAGATTACTATTTGGTTTGAATGTAAGCAGTGAAATTTCCCAGAGGCATCTAGCACAAGCTCTGGAAGGTCTTCATGGTTGCATCAATGTTGCTGATGACTTAGTTATTGCAGGTTGTGGATCAAACAGACAGCAAGCAATTAAGGACCATTATCTGAAGCTTAAAGCCCTGAAACATAGGTGTAAAAAGAAAGGCATTAAACTGATTGAACCTAAAGCTCAAGAGAAGAAATTACCTTCATGGGTCATCTTATTACTGCTCGGGTTGTTGAACCAGACAGAAAAAAGGTTGAGACAATGCTAAACATGCCCGTTCCTAATGACTTTCACGAGGTTCGCAGAATTTGTGGCATGATACAGTATCTAGCAAAATTTCTCAACAATCTTTCAGAAGTTCTTCATCCAATAAGAGAACTTACCCATAAGGATACTCCCTTTATCTGGTCTGCTGAATGTGAACAAGCCACCTAGAGAATCAAGAAGCTGATTACTTCTACTCCAGTACTTGCATACTATGATCCTGATGAATATTTATGTATTCAAGTTGATAGTAACAGCCATGGATCTGGAGCTGTCCTCCTCTAAAGTGGTCATCCGATAGAATTTGCTTCAAGAGCTCTAACTGAAACTGAACACGATGGGCTCAAATTGAGAAGGAACACTTAGCTGTTCTATGTGGTTTGGAACGCTTTGACCAATGCACTTATGGAAGGAAAGTTGCAGTCATCAACGAATATAAACCTTTGGTAGCCATCGTTAAGAAACCTCTGAGTCAAATTCCTTGAAGACTGCAGAATTTACTGATGCGCAGCCATCGATATGACTTTGAATTCAAATGGGTACAAGGTTCTGATCTTTTCATAGCTGACACACTGTCCAGAGTTTGTATTCATAATGTTACATTGGATTTCTCAACTGATCGAGAGAGCAATGCAGGAGCTGATGCACCTGTAAGATTACCTGAAACACCAGATGTGATGATGGAAAAGTGTAAAGCTGAAACTCTCAAAGACAGCGTGCTTCAGAGGTTGAAGTCAACCATTTTGGATGGGTGGCCTACAACAAAGTCTGATGTACCAGCTGAGCTTATGCCTTATTTTGACATTCGTGACACTGATAACAGAACAAGGCATAATACTTAAAGGAGAGCGTATTTTTATCCCGAAAGCACTGAGGCCTGAAATCAAGCAGAAGCTACACGCTGCTCATCTTGCATTTGACAGCATGATGCGCCGGGCCAGAAGTTGTCTGTTTTGGATCGGCATGACGGCTGAGATTCGACAGATGGCTGACATTTGTCCAGAATGTCAAGAAACGAAGGCAATGAATCCTAAAGAACCTTTAAACCAACACTCAAGGGGTTTATCGCACTGGGAGAAAGTTGACACTGACATCTTTATTATAGAAGGTCGATATTATTTAGTTCTGATTGACTACTTCTCCAACTTCATTGAAGTAGACTTTTTACCCACAATGACAGCACAGTTGGTCATCAGGAAACTGAAGTGTCATTTTGCTCGTTATGGTTTTCCCAAAGTTATTGCATCTGACTCAGGTACTCAGTTTACGTCTGCACAGTTCAAATCATTTACTGGGAATACTTCATGTTAAATCAGCACCAGGTCACCATAAAGCCAATGGATTAGCTGAATCTGCTGTGAAACGCATCAAGGGTATGATGAGAAAGACTATTCAAAGCAATACAGATGCATACGAGGCACTACTTGAACTTTGTAATACGCCAAGACAAGGGTTTGACCAAAGTACAGCAGAAATCCTGTTCAACAGGAAACCGCGTACACTGATCCCTTCTGCAGTGAAACCCGTTGCATCTCACAGTAGAATTACTGAAAGTAGAGGCAAGAGAGACAGATCAGTGAAGACGTATTATGATAAAACTGCACATGATCTGCCCAAGTTGTCTCACCAGCAAGTTTACTATCAAGACAGTGAACAAACAAACTGGCAACCTGGAAGGATTGATATGAGGCTCTCTGAAAGATCCTATTTCGTTGAAGGGGAGAATGGAGGTCAATATGTCAGAAACAGAATCCATCTAAGACCTAAAACAACACCTTTCACACCTGATCCCGCGGATCTGGAAATTGATTTCTCCTCTCCAGTTCTACCCGAGCAACAGGTTGTTTGGCCAGACATGGAGAACACTAGTGAGGTGAACAGTTCCAATCCTCCAGAAGTTGATCCTCCAACCCCAGCTACTTCTAGTCCTGGCAAAGCTGGCAAAGAACAGAAACATTCTCTCCTAGCTACTTCTAGTCCTGAGAAAGCTGGCAAAGAACAGAAACATTCTCTCCTAGCTATTTCTAGTCCTCGCAAAGCTGGCAAAGAACAGAAACATTCTCTCCTAGCTACTTCTAGTCCCGAGAAAGCTGGCAAAGAACAGAAACATTCTCTCCTAGCTACTTCTAGTCCTGGCAAAGCTGGCAAAGCTGGTAAAGAACAGAAACATTCTCTCCTAGCTACTTCTAGTCCTGGCAAAGCTGGCAAAGAACAGAAACATTATCTCCTACCATCTAGTCCTGGCAAAGCTGGCAAAGAACAGAAACATTCTCTCCTACCATCTAGTCCTGGCAAAGCTGGCAAAGAACAGAAACATTCTCTCCTGCCATCTAGCCCTAAGAGACCTCAAAGAGATCGCAAGAAACCCTCTTGGATGAATGACTTTTCTCACTCATAAAGAAGGGGGGGATGTTGATGGTGTCGTTTGTATATATGTCTCCATGGTTACTTTGTTTCATGCTAGAGTTACTTGCCCTTATGCTAACTTTCTCTTCCTTTTCCCGTCTTCTAATAACATGGTTCATTAAACGTGTCGAGTTGTATCCAGGGTGTTCAGGCTTCGTGACAGATTATGCTTCATAATGTGAGAATGTTTGACAGCCAGCCACGTCTCATTATATTTAGCAACTTTTACTTTACACAACAGTAAATATCAACAAGATATATATATAGATATATATATATATAATTTTTTTTTTTACCAGCGGCACTTGGGCTTTCAGCCCTTCAGCTCAATGACATGTCATTGCGAAGTTGGGGAGCCTGTGGACTTTCTTTCCAACCCGGTCAGAAGCTCCTTCCCATCCACAGAGGGTTTATCTCAGGAGCCGTTCAGGTTATTCAGTCAAAATCCTGGTCAATGACACTCTTTTTCAAATGCACAAGCCCGGGCTTGAACCTTGAACACCTGATCGCCAGCGCAATGTAGTAGCCATTACACCAGGGCGGCTCCCTTCAAATATATGTAACATTACTATATTTTTTTAAAAACTTTGAAATAACTAACACTTACAATGTAACACTTTATGAAAAGCCCGAGTCGCAGAAAATCTGTGACAATAGAGTGTATTTCCTTTTCTTGAAGGCAAATGAAAAGCAGTTAGAGTATAAACGTGAAACGTATTTGTTTTATTTCCAAAATGGATGTAGTTTACACAAATGTGTATCTTGGATAACACAACTGATAGATTAGTTTAAACTGAACATGTTCTGAATCCAAAATATATATATAACAAGACTATATTTGTTAAAAACTTTGAAATAACTGACACTTGCTTGGTAACACTACGTGAAAAACCTTAGTCGCAAAAATTTCCTTGCGTAAAACATGGGAAAACTCCTACGTCCTGCATGTTATGAAAATATTGATGAAATATGTGAAACGAAAATAGTGAAATATTTAGAGTTATGACCTGTTTAAATGTATTTTTTTCAAAAGTGCCTCAAAAAGTGTCAGGAAAAGTGTGTTTAATCAGGGTTACGAAAACAGCGCTAAAACAATGCAGAAACAGAGTGCTCAAATCAGTATTAAGAAAATAATTTGAAAATATGTGCTTAGAAAAACATGTAAATATATGTGTTAAATAAATTGTGTGACAATATGTTCAGACAAAAGTGTCAAAACAAATTATGTTAAGAAAATAGCGTGAACAGTCTGTGTTAAGAAAATAGTGTGAAAACTGTGTTAAGACAATAGTATTAAAATCTGTGTTCAGAAAATAGTGTTAAAATGTGTGGTCAGACAATAGTCTCATGTTTTATTCCTAATTCCAGCAATCTTAGCTTTTTGATTCATCGATTGCAGTGCCTTTCTCTAGAAGGCGAGAAGCAACTCTATTTAGTATTTCTCTCGTAACCATATCCAGTATCCCCATGTTACGAGCTTTATTTTCTTATGTGGGCATTTTTCTCTTGCCTTGAATTTCTCCTCAGACTGGACTGTCGTTTTTCTGCAGTAAAATTAGTATATTGCCGTAACTGTGGGTTTCTGCAGTAATTTTGGATTCCGGATAGTCAAGCATATTATTTCTCATTATATATTTTGCCCATTAGTCTGTCGTCTAAGTTTCTTGATATCTCTTCGGTGTGTCTGTGTGTGTAATCAACCCAACATTGTCCATCAGAACTCTTGAACGAAGAACAGAAGTGCTTAAGTATGCAGCATAAACATTTGCAACTCACAAGCAATCGACAGGAATGCCTGAATGACGACTTTTGCATTTATTACTCATGAAAATTGACGACAAAACATACGGTTCTTATAGCATGTAGGCAGTAGCGAACACACTGTACATTATGTTAAAGAGTTTATTAATGTATTTTTGCATGCTGACTACACTTCGTCTATTAGCAGTTAATCTACGCGGTAATGGATCTATCTGTGGTCAATCATGATGTTGCACGTGTTTTAATTGTTAGTGAACGCGATATATTTACTACGTCACTAGGAGTTTATGATGTAATCCGTTTTGGCGCTAAATTATGATAACGGTTGTTTCGAGGCCTTTCGTCAATTGTATTCGTCAGAGAAAGAAGTCCATTTTCTAGCTCCCGATATGATGGAGGAATAAGTATTTTTATGTGGCATTAAGTATCTCTGAAGGCCGCGACTTGTTTAAAGAAGATTCCGTATTTGAAGAGAATTATTCTTCGATTAATTTTAAGCATCTTCATTCTCGTCCACATTACTTGGGTGATAACCTTTCATAGGCACATCTAGTACAGCGGCTAGATTTGAATCGATGAGATGAGACTGTGGGAGAATCTTATATCATTCATGTCATGTTTTCGATGCCTATGCCATGCACTGTAATTCGTCAAGTTGTAATTAAACATTTCATTTATGTGGACCCATCCACCAACGTTTATTGAACTATATTTTGATGGCCTGTTTGTGATGGCACTCACGACATTCAATAAGTACAGCACGATACATTGATGTCAATTACATTCCAAGAACCAAATTAGAACACAAATCATATTCTACAAACTGTAACAAAGAGAAATTGGTGGGCCAGTTCTGAGGATTTCGACTTCAAGAAAGTTTATCAAGTATAATATCAAAGAGCTTTAATTGTAAGAGTTTTATCCAAGGACTTTACATGAACTTGTCACCGTTGGCCCTATGTGCATGATTTGAATAAGACTGCGCATGTCTGCCTGCTTCAAAATCAAGCCGCCAACTTTAGTCAAGATGTCAACATTATTAGTTGAAAATCAAGTCCAATGTCAGATGTCATTGTTCGAGTTTACTTTCCTAGTCAACTAATGTTCGTGGCCTCCATTTACTGCATTATCAGACTCTGCACGGCTGTGTTGGACCACATCTTCAAGGCAGCACGGGATCCAGCTTTTCACTAGCATCTGGAAGGAGCTCTGTCATTACAGATAAGTTGACCTGTAAAAATGTGGTTTTTTAAAAATCAGGGTACAATTTTTAAGCCTTTTGTAATCTCTGCTTTTTATGTCTTTTCGGTATATTCATGTTTTGTGGTTCTTTTTTCGCTGGAGGTTGGGTGGTCGAATCGATGTCAGCGATAACATGTCATTTGTAAGGATAACCGCACATCGAATGTGTCTGTAGGAATTTAGTGTTGTAAATTTCAATTGAGCGGTGTTTCCCGACTCGAACAAACCTCGTCGAAGTATTCAGACCGCTACTTGATCTGTTCAATAGTTTACGTTAGCTGTGATGTTTCGTTTATTCGTTTGTACATGCGTTGCTGTCTAGTTCTATTTTCTTTAGTTTTGAAATGATTTGTTCGTGGAGTTAGCCTCATCTGCCTGTCGTTTAGCTTTTACAAGTCAGCTGTTTATATTTCCGTCCGGGTCTTATCTGTCTAATTTTAGCAGTAGATTGACATACTGTATTTACTGTTTCATTTTTTTCACTATTATAATTTTATTTGTTTACTGCTAATGTCTCTATGTTCATCATTGGTTTTTCGTATGCTATTTCTTCAGATGTTAATGTTCTTTACTTTCACTATTTCTGTTTCTTCATTGCACGATATTAATATAATTTACATTGTGATTATTGCAATAATAATATAGCAGCTGGCCATTATATTTTGTCTGAGTCAGTCACATATTGGTAAAGTATGTCTACTCTAGAGGATTTTATCCAGAAGGGTGAGGAGGATGGATTACAAGGCCCAGATCTTGAAGAAACTGTAATAGACCGTATCTTAATTCAGGCGGCATCAGATCTAGGGGATTTTGCAAATTTTAATTGCCATTCTGTGCCTCATATGATCATTGCTAGGGAACTGGTAGATTTTTTGCGGATGGATCTCCGTATGTTTCTGGGACGATACATTCATGTGCAACATAGTCAAGTATTAAAAAACGTACGTCGTACTATACTCGACAACGATGTTCATGACAACCACATAAAGGACGAACATCGATGTAAGGAAAAGGCTCTTACTAGTGAGCTGGAGCAGGTAAAATAGAAAATGAGAAAAAAGTGGCAGTCCTGAAATTGGATAATTTGAAATTTGTTAATCTTACTACTCGACAGAAAAAAGGAACTAGAGGATGAGGTGAGGTCATTAAAAAAATTGCTTGATGAAGAAAGGAATGTCCGTGGTGAACTTGAAAAGCTGAATGCAACTTTATAGTTGGATTGTCATGCACAGGTGAATCAGATTCAAGAACTGAAATCCGAGGTATCTCTATTGAAATTAAAGGTTGATATGATAGAAGTGACAAGAGATCAGGTAGAATTAGCTGAGAAGAGGAAGGTAGAAGAATTGGCCTATGGAGAAAAAAATATTGGCACAGGCTCAAGCTGAAATTACAAGAGGTGGTAATTGAAGATAAACAGAAGGAAAAACTGACATGTATGGAATATGAGGACAAATTAGCAGCACTTGAACTTGCAAATAAAGAATTCAGAAGCCTTCAAGATAAACAAGAAATGTTCACTAGTGATAAGGTGTCTAACTTTGAGAAATTACTCATGGGGGAGAGGAGTAACACTTAAGAAAGTAAATAAGAGGCAGAGTGAAGAGATTTCACTCCAGAATTTAGAAATTGCTAAATTGAGGAAAAGAGTTGATGGTTTGCTGGACGTTGTTTTAAACAAGAATTTATTGTCCAACAGTGGTTATGACAAACCTATTGTGCAACATGCCAGTGCGACTAAGTGTGCTATAAACGGGTCAGCACAACCGAAAAAGTAAAAAATATCATGTCGAATCAGGTACAACTTCCCTCGACATCACTCTGATGTGAGTGTTTCAGTTGATAACACATCCACATATGTGATTGATTCATGGCGACATGCCAACCATAAAGTTGCTGTTGTACATTATCAGTCAACAGACCAGTGTCGATTGTCTTATTGTGTTAAGAATAAAATTGAACATAATCGATATGTACCTCCTCTTTTAAGTACACATAAAGATATCCCCTCTGGCAGTAAATTTTCTTATAAGAGAAAGACTTATGTCCGTGATGATGTTATGTTTATGAACACACTCTCCCTGGTGCATGCTGAACCTGGTACAAATAGTAAGGATAAGGGTTTAGTAATGCCTGATGAGCGGTCCTTTAGGTAATGTTCAAAACCGAAATGCTCAAATACCTGTTATGGTTTTCGGAATCATACTCAGGTCAAACAGTATGATCCATTCTCTGGTAGGAATTCGAGATGCATCAGGAAAATAAATTACCATGTTCCTCGGTCCACTAAAGTTGCACACCACCCCTGTGCACAATTTCGTGGCAATCAAACTTCTTCTGGTGGTCCATTACACATTCATGCACCGTACTAGTGCAAAATCTGCCACCAGGAACTACATGGCAAGCACTGGGTGATTTTTTTCACTTCACTGCAGATGTCAAGTTTGTCCGTATGTTTCATTTCCAAATGTCAGGTGTAGTGAGGATTTGGTTTCCTTCTACACCAATAGTGACACTCGTATGGTGGTTAGGCTAGACCATGGTGGTTCTTTTCACCATCATTCCCTCAGGTTACAATTGGTTCCTGATTCTGCTCCACGCAAATATTAACATATACCTTTCCATCTTCAGTGTGTTTGAAGACTTCATACCCCTTGTACACTTTGGCACTTTGTCATTATATCTCTGTATTCTTCCTGATATACCAGTGATAGACATTAATTTCTTTTATTATTATTAGCATGCTCAGTCAATACAGTTTTTTTTCTATCCTTCACTAGACGACATGGTAACTATCATTGTCGTGATCTTTTATTCACTTTTATATTGCTTTCGCCTAGCACATTCTTTCGTGCTGATAACGCGAGTCGTGGGTTCGATCCCACATATGTTACTCTATCCAATATTACTTTTGACCTGTCATCTCTTTTACGAAAGGGTTTACCAAGTAAAGTACACTGGTCTGAAGAATGTCAGGTCGTCTTTAACTTGCAACGTTTGAAACCTACAATGTTGCATGATCTTTATATTGATGGAAATGAGATTGCTTCCATAAATGACTAATTCGCTTACTATTTTGATGAGATCTACCGGCACTCGCTGATCGAGCTTTGGCTGAACTGCCATGTGTCAAGAATGTACACCTTCCATGTACTCAAATTACTTGCCAGGATTACACTGTGTTGAACTACAGCTTTGTACACTACGAACTTCAGTGTCTATATTGCCCTTGGTACAAATAACTGGTTGTTTATTGGCCGTAACTTTATAACGAAAACATCTTGTGGTGAAATTTTTCTGGATACGGATGTTACTGGACTGTACGATCTCTCATGGACCTATGATATGCTATTAATGGTGTTAATACTTCATGCTTTGAACTGTAATCTATTAGTTTGTTACTTAAGCTTAGTATTGTTGTTGAGATATATTATTAATCTCCTTTTCTCACATTTGTTTGATATCTGTATTCGCAATCGATTGCACATAAATTCTGTCTATATATTGTCTCTTTTTCAGGTAGATAACTCATGTTTTATTGTTTTGCTCATATACTTTTAATAGTTACTTCCCTTCTTTTTTCATTTCCATTTTTACTTTCTAAAATTGTTTCTGTCTTTCACATACAACACATCCCTATAGTAACATACACTTTTCTTATTGTTAATATTACAATATATTTTGTTTTTAAGTCACATCCTTAGATTATTAACCTTAGATATACACATATCATTAATTAACTATTATTTCATAGTTATTGTTAGAGACAGGACTTATAGTTTGGATGGGTTTGAAAAAAATCGAAAAAAGGTGATTCGTCTTACGAGGACAAAAGACAAAGAAAATAGTCTACGTTACGGCCACAAGGCTTTCGTCAGGAAAGGAAAGAAAGTGAAGGCTAGATAGGACACATACGATCTAAAATAAATATAAAAATAAAACCATGGTACTTCCCTGAAGGCAAGGCATAAATCCTATCACTGTTGCTGTCCGCTAATAGACTGCGTGGCTGGAAAGGCAGTGATTTCTGCCACCGGAAGTACACAATACATACTAAGAAACTAAAAGCTCATCACTAGTAATGCTCTTCCTCCCGAAGCATCTCATCTTAGGATTCATGACAGCTCTTTGGGCAAGCCTGTATTCTACATGCTCCCCAAAATTCATAAGATCGACAACCCTGGCAGACCTATTGTCTCAGCCTGTTCCTGTCCTACTTAACACATTTCTGACTTCCTCGATAGCATTTTCAAGCCTATCGTTGAGAATCTTCCCTCCTTTGTCAAAAACACCAATCATGCTCTTACAACTTTCTCCTCTATTCGACTCCCAGCAGACCACTCCTACCGTCTTTTCTTGTTAGACGTCTGTTCTCTGTATACCTCTATTCCCCACTCCGATGGTCTCCGAGCTCTTCGGTTTTTTTCTTGACCAGCGTACTTGCCCTTCTATATCCACTGTTACTCTTCTCCGTCTTGCTGAACTGGTCCTTCAACTGAATTCCTTTGAATTTATATGTCAGTTTTTTTACCAAATTAGTGGTGTTGCCATGGGAACGAAGATGGGTCCTAGCTATGCCTGCCTGTTCATGGGCCACTTGGAGCATCAGATATGGCAACAATACTCTGGTCCTTTCCCCGGGTTTTAGCGCAGATATATCGATGATGGCATAGGTCTCACAGATATGTCTGAGACTGATTTATACCGCTTCATCGAGTTTGTCAACCACTTTCACCCCACCATACAGTTCACCTCCCCGTCGTCCACTTCCACAGAGATGTTGGATTTCTTCCGCAGTAGCTTTACGTGTGAATCGCGCAATGTCATTTATACTATCATATGTAAACGTTGCTGCAAAACCTATATTGGCCAAACAGGCAAACGACTGGGGGACAGATTCAGCCAGCACTTAAATGACATCTCTCAGCAAAAGTCCACACCAGTTGCCATACACTTCAATGGTCCTGACCACCATGGTCCCATCGACATCCAGGTCACAGCGATCCGATCCTGCTCCTCTGACACTGCCAGCCGAGAACAGCTTGAGAACCGTCTTATCCACCGCATGGGGTGTCTAAAACCAGCCGGTCTCAAACTTTTTACACCTCTGTCTGAGGTCCCCATTTCCGCTCTTGCTCTATTTTGACTCTTTCCACTCTTATCCTATTCTTCTATTGTTTATGCCATCCTCCTTAATATGTATGAATATACACTGTTTCTAATTTGTCTTCATTTTTTATTTGATATTTATTTATCTCCCATTCATTCTGTCCTCTTCTATTTCCAGTCCCCACTTTTAATTACGTTTGGGTAGTTTATTGTTCAGTTTCGTTTTTTAGTTTTTAGTTTCTTAGTATGTATTGTGTACTTCCGGTGGCAGAAATCACTTCCTTTCCAGCCACGCGGTCTATTAGCGGACAGCATGGTTTTATTTTTATATTTATTTTAGTTCTTATGTGTCCTATCTAGCCTTCACTTTATTTCCTTTCCTGACGAAGGCCTTGTGGCCGTAACGTAGACTATTTTCTCTGTCTTTTGTCCTCGTAAGACGAATCACCTTTTTTCGATTTTTTTTCAAACCCATCCATTGTACTCCACGTCTTACCGCAGTTCCCCTCAACTTCCTTGACTTATAGTTTATAACATATTTTGTTTAACAATTCTCATGTATGCTTTCCTTGATTGATTATGCTGTATTATGATCTATTCTGTACTTGACCGTTGACAATTTTCTTTCTGCTTTGTAACCTTATTTATGTTGGTACATATGCTTTAAGTTTTTGACTTACGGTGTCTTTTGGACAGCGACCATTGACATATTTATGTAATCATATTTGGCCGTTGGTTAGTTTTTTTTTACGCGATTACCTTTAGTAACTCATTGCGATTTTTTTCATCTAGATTTTTATGATTCAAAAAAAAAATCAAATCCTTTGATTTTTTTTTCCCCCAAACGACCGGGGTATTTGTTAAAGAGTTTATTAATCTATTTTTGCATGTTGACCACACCTCGTCTATTAGCAGTTAATCTACGCGGTAATGGATCTATCTGTGGTCAATCATGATGTTGCACGTGTTTTAATTGTTAGTGAACGCGATATATTTACTACGTCACTAGGAGTTTATGACGTAATCCGTTTGGTACTTAATTATGCTAACGGTTGCTTCGAGGCCTTTTGTCAATTGTATTCGTCAGAGAAAGACGTCCATTTTCTAGCTCCCGATATGATGGAGGAATGCGTATTTTTATGTGGCATTAAGTATCTTCGAAGGCCGCGACTTGTTTAAAGAAGATTCCGTATTTGAAGAGAATTATTCTTCGATTAATTTTAAGCATCTTCATTCTCGTCCACATTACTTGGGTGATAACCTTTCATAGGCACCCCTATGATATGACAGGAATCGATGAGATGAGACTGTGGGAGAATCTTATATCATTCATGTCATGTTTTTGATGCCTATGCCATGCACTGTAATTCGTCAAGTTGTAATTAAACATTTCATTTATGTGGACCCATCCACCGACGTTTATTGAACTATATTTTGATGGCCTGTTTGTGATGGCACTCACGACATTCAATACGTACAGCACGATACATTGATGCCAGTTACATTCCAAAAACCAAATTACAACACCAATCATATTCTACAAACCCCAACTGTAACACATTAGCTTCAGCTATTTGACCTCCACACGGTCAAGTTAACCGTTACTTTAGCACATTAACTCTTCAGAGTTGTAATTTCCAGCACTGTTTGCTTCTTTAGAATAATTACGCAGTGAACGTATTTCAAAAGGTTACCATACGTTAAGCTTCTCTCTTAGGAGCCTTATTGTTTATTAAATCTCTGGCTAGTTTCTCATTCTTAATTTAGCTGCTCACGCAATCATAATCTGCCGTAATTGAACCTGTTAACCTTAATCTACACACCCCGTATTACAAGGTATATTAATTTAGTCTATGCGTTAACCACCGATAACACGAGTACATATATTCTGGACTCGAACGTCCTCATACCTTACATTTGCCAATGGCTATTCAAAGCCTACACTTATATGTTTGAGTAGACTAACCACACAAAATCTAAAAAAACAACACTGCTTTATGCCCTAAGGACAAACGTCGACTCTGCGTAACCAAGTCTAACACGTCAGCAAGTAATGTACGCATAGCGTCAAGATTCTAACTAGAGACAATGCTGCACAGTGCGACCTTCTCAAATAAAACCAAACGGAGATGCTCTCAAAACCTTGCAGCAGTCCTCAACACCCCACTCTGGGAATTGTTTTTATGTAAAATGCAAATATTTATGGTTAAATTGCATACATATGAAGCGATATACAAGCACTGGAATACTGCATTTGTGTGTGTGTGCATGTTGGTTTCTCATATATTATTTTTATTTTAGCTTAAACATAAGAGCTCCGAATCATAGTTAATTTTCTTGAATGTGATATTTAGAACTGGAAGTTTTCTGTTTGGTGAGATGATATCTTTACTCCAGTCCCATCATACAGCAGGCAATTTCCTGGAGAATGTTTCATCTTCATGAATCAGCCCTGAAGAACAGACGTAACATGAATGTAGTATCATGCAACTTAAAAACTTTTGATGAACAAAATTAAAGTGTAGTTTTATTCTTGAAGAGAAGTAGCGTAACGCAATTACGTACCAAAATCAAAACGGGAAAATCGGTGTCAGCTTTATGTAACTGTTGTGGTTAAATTATTAATCGTCTCCATTTTACTGAGAACCCTTCAGATAGTAGGTTGTAATAACTGACCTTTGCACTTTGATTGAATTAATGAAAGTACATTTCCCGTTTAAGGAGCATGGGATCAGAACGACACCTGACCCTACACAAGAAACCATCAGTTAAACACGTTCATGTGCTCTCGCTGCAGTGGCTTTACTAGCATTTTTTTTCCTTAACCAGCGGCACTTGGGCTTTCAGCCCTTCGGCCCAATGACATGTCATTGCGAGGCTGGGGAGCCTGTGGACTGTCCTTCCAACCGGGTCAGGAGCTTAGCTCCTTCCCATCCACAGAGGGTTTATCTCAGGAGCCGTTCAGGTTTTTCAGTCAAAATCCCGGTCGTTAACTCCTTCAAATGCACACGCCCGGGTTTGAACCTTGAATACCTGGTCGCCAGTGCAACGTTGTAACGATTACACCAGCGCGGCTCCATGTGATGTTGACATAAGTCATATTACTGAAACAGACTGCAAAATCTTTTTCTATTTGGACATGCGCCCTAATATAACCACCGACCTGTGTCTAGGTTGAATTGTGCGCGCCTCGGCAAATGGAGGTAAAATGTTATTTAAAAAAAATTATAAGGCCATTAAACCCAGTAAAAGGTAAGGGTAGTCACATAGAGAAGAAATTCAACTTTCTTCCAGTATGTACTTGTGTGTGTCAGACGAAAAGTCCTAACTAAGCGGTCTGATAAGTCGTGCAATGTTAGAGTCATTGAACGGGGTTCCATTCTTACATAAATGATGTTAGAACCCAATAAGATTTGTAACCACCATCATCAAAACCTACTTTTATCCGCAGTCGTTAATAACTTCCTCGTGGACGACTTATATTAATATAATAAAACCACTGAAATGTCAATTAATGTTTATAACCTTTATAATTGGTTACAATTTATTATGTAATTATACATTTCTTTTTAAATGTAATGTAATACACACCTTTAAAAAACAATATATAACCTGGAGTATCAGGTGTGGCAGCAGTATCCTGGACCTTTTCCATTGATGTATCATAGATACATCGATGATGGCATAGGTCTCACCGATATGCCAGAGGTTGACCTATCTAGGTTCATTAATTTCATTAACAACTTCCACCCTGCGATCCAATTCACCTCTCATATCTCCACAGTCTCTGTTAATTTCCTTGACATTGTTGTCACTATCACTCCGCCCCACCTCACCACTTCGGTGTACTACAAACCCACCGATGCACACAGTTACCTCCTTTATACTTCCTCTCATCCTCCGGCTTGTCGGGACTCCTTGCCTTTCTCACAACTTCTCCGCCTCCGTCGGTTATGCCAAGATGATGACAACTTTCTATGCCGAGCACAAGAAATGTTGGACTTCTTCCGTAACAGACAGTATCCAGAAGATGTTCTTACCTCTGCCTTAGAACGTGTTCTCCCTATCTCACGTGTAGAGGCCCTCAAACCCCGCCAAAAAACCTCCTCTGATAGAGTCAAGTTAATAATGACCTATCACCCTCACAGCACTGCTGTCAAAAGGATCCTGTTTCGCCACCTACCTCTCCTCCAAGCTGACCCAGTGGCGCGGGAAGCATTTAGTGAGCCACCCTTGCTGGCATATAGACGGGACAAAAATTTGAGGGACCTCCTAGTCCACAGCCATCTGAAAACCGTCAACGATGGCCACTTTGGAACCAAGCCATGTAACCGTACACGATGTAAGACATGTCAGTATGTAATCGAAACACGTTCAGTCTCGTTCCCTAACGCCAAGTTCACCATCACCCATGGCTTCACATGTGAGTCACGCAACGTCATTTATGCTATTATATGCAAACGTTGCACCATTACGTACATCGGCCAAACGGGCACACGACTGGGCGACCGATTCTGCAGACACCTCTATGACATCTCTCAGTTTATTTCAACACCTGTGGCCATCCACTTCAATGGCCCTGACCACCACGGTGCCACTGACATCCAGGTGACAGCCATCAGATACTGTTCCTCGGACGCCAACAGTCGGTTTCGCCAGGAACAACGCCTCATCCATCTTATGGGTTGCCTCAAACCACACGGTTTGAATACCCAATTCTTTTGTCTGAGACGCCTTTCTCTATCGAGTCCCTGTTGTATTATGACTTTCTACTATTTATTGATTACTTTTTTCTCACTCTTTCCAGTCCTTGTTTTTATTATTTCTTATCTTTATGTACTATCAACTTCCTCTTTCCGGTTTAGTGGCAGCCATCCTGCTTTGCTTCACATGTGACTGGACTTAATATTAAGGGAGTTTTTTTTCTCTTATTTTTATAGTTTCATGTTCTCTACTTAATTCTCATTTTCTTTCCCTCCTGTCTCTTGTTTGTCTGTCCCTGACGAAGGCCTTGTGGCCGCAACGTAGGTTTTTCTTGTCCTTCTCCTTGTAAGACGTATTACTATTTGTGTGGGTGTGTGTGTGTGTGTGTTTTTTTTCAACTTAAAAAACAATATGCAGACTAAAGAAATTGTACTGCTGGTTTAAAATAAAATAATAAAAAATACAAAAATGTGATGAGATGGATTTGGGGCGACCCTTTCTCGATCTCTCTTTCACTTCGGCAGTACTCATATTAAACTGTAGTCCTGACTAATTGCGTGCTTTCTATGGTCAGCACTTTTTTTTCCCTCTGATATGTAGCACATATTTGATATTGTCAAAACATTTGACACTCTTTGTTGGTAATAATACATCCCATTTGCTAGGCGATGAGATTAGCGCAAGGAAACCCATATTGGTCTGTATAGTTTTCGCGTATAGTTGTGTGCTCAAGCGACAGATAACGAGATTACTCAGACTTAAATGACATAATCGTTTCATGTCCGACTTTCTCGTATACATTATTTTATATTAGAGTAATATGTTGTTACATCTGAAACACATTGTCGTATGAGTTTACAGATGTGTTGGTGAGTTTGTACACCAGGCATCGGATGTTTTTTTTTGCCATATATGGGAGATGTGACCTTTGCATCACGCGCAAAATTATTCCATGTCGGAATATTTTGAAATTACCCCATACAACAAGCATGTTTGAAACGAATGGCGTTCTGGTTAGCCTCGCAAGAAACAAATGCAGGGATTACAGGTAATATAACCTGACACGTTTCAGTGTTAAGACACTGTGCGAAATCGCTTGCTAAGGCGACACAACCAGACTGCCAGAAGATAGAATTCAGAATTCCATTTATCAGACTGGACACTTTTTATTGGAGTATTAAAAAGGACTTACAAACAGCCCAGGTAAACTCTATTAATTTATCAAGGAAACCGGGGCTGAAAAAACTGAGAACACACGGAGTCATAAGAGAGAATTATCTTATAAAAGTAACGACCCCCAAGAACACGTGTAAGAGGCCTAATTACGTGCCTTAACTTCATTCATCTGAGCAAAACGTATGTGAGCCAGGATTGGCTTATACTGTCATTTTACATTCTATACTTTTCATTACTGACATGTGAACTAATATGTATATATTGCCATGTGAATATTAATATGTGAAAATTGCTAGTGGATGTCCAAGTCATTTGAGGTTGGCAACCTCAGCGTATAGAATGATGATTTCATGAACCACCACTGCAAAGGCTGGTGACTGCTTTATTGATAGTTTCTTACAAAGAAATAAAGCATAGGTAGTCCATGTCACAAAATGGATTGGGGCAACTCCTTCTTCCTAATCTCAGTTTCACTACGACAGTAATCGGTAAATGTTGTATTGGTTTTATTGCGATTTTTCCGAGTCGCGGCTTTTTCTTTCTCTGTCCACTGGAGCAGATATTTTCTATCTATATTCTTTCGCTACATTCAGTATATTGTGTCTTGTGTGTTTATCTGACACCCCTTGTAGATGATAATACTAAACATTTGAAGGAACGGCTGAGAGAACATTATCGACAAAAAAGTTGGTTAATCGCAGGCGCGGCCGATATAAGTACAAAGATTAACACGTACGTCGCCCAGCGCAATCTGCGTAATCACTGAAAAGGCACGGGTGCTTTTCCGTCAAGGTTGTAAAGAGACGAATTTTGTGTGTGCTCACGCAACAGATAAGACATTACTGTAGCGAAAGTAATAATTTGCTACATCTGATACACGTTGTCGAATGAGGTTAACGACGTGTTCGTGAGTCGGTATACAGAGCAATCGGATGTTTACAGCCCCTTTTCATAAAAGTAATGTTTGCAATTTTGCACTAGATGAGTCATGCAAAACATGTCAAATCAGATTGGCTGATCATTTGAAGTTTCATAACAACGATTGCGTGGAAAGGAAGTGAACATAACCTGACGCTTCAGTCAGTCAAAACTACTATAAAGATTGCTTGCCAAGACATCAGACCTTTACAGAGTGAAGCCAAGAATTCAGATTTCCATTTTATCAGTCCGGACACCTTTTATTTGAGTATTTATCAGAACTGACAAAAACAGCCCAGGACATCTCTATCATTTTAATAAGGAAAGCCGCTGTCTGAGGAAACTGAAGGAAACACACAAAAATAGAGAGGGAACTTATAAAATCCAAGAACAAGTGTAAGAGGCTGATCCAGTACCTGAACTTTTTCATGTGAGCAAAAAAGTATGTGAGCCAGGATTTGAGCAATTTGTGATTTTACATTTTATATTTCATTACTAACATGTGAACTAACATATATATATATATATATATATATATATATATATATATATATATATATATATATATATATATATATATATATATATATATATATATATATATATATATATATATATATATATATATATATATATATATATATATATATATGTATATATATAACATATAATACTTACAGTTTCAATCCAATGTAAATTTCTATTTAAACCTATTCACTTTTAATTTAATGGAAGTTTCAAACTTTTTAAATCAGTGTAAACATAAATGAAAAAATATTCAGTTTATATTGACAACACTTTTCAATCAGTGGAAATGTAAATGCAAACATATTCTATCTTTACTATTAACCTTTTCCTTTAAATGTATAGAAAAGCTGAAGCTATTCAATTTAAATGTAAAGGATGTTTTATCCGGAAGGATTAAATTTAATTCTCATCGAGGGTAAAGTCTGAGTAATTGGGATGGTGGTATGGGAAGATAGGAACCCATAACTATGGGGTGGAAAACGCCATACTCATGAGAGCGTATTCTTTTCTATTTTTATCATAGTTGTTGGTGGTACCAGCAGAAATTACTATCTCAGGAACAAGAAGGGAACAGTGGCCTAAGCTTTAAGACGATGGACCAACTTCGTAGACTCTTCTTAACATTTCTGGGAAACGAGCTACACCCGACAACCTTGACCAGCGACGAGCGTGAGCAGTGTAAAAAGAAACAACCCATCAAAAGGAGCAGAGCCATCACTGGCAGCTAAGTTCAATATACAAGCTGCCAAAGTAAACTTTCTTCATAAGAATTCTATCATCAATCAATGATGAATCCGTTCTGTTAAACTATTCAATTATTTTCAAACTGTTAAAACTTAAGTGATTATTAAATTTTGTTATTTGTAATTTTACTAATTTAACTTCGATTTAATCCTTTTAAATGTAATGCATGTTTGTCTCAGTCAGTTTACTACACACACTCTAAACAGAGCTATAACAGAATAATAAGACTTTCACTGAGTAAATCAAAGGTGGGGGCTTAACGAGCTAAAATTAATCATTGCTTAATTCTTCGCAAAACTTGTCGGCAGATTCTAGAATTAACGCGCTCAGCCAACGCAGCATTTTTTCGCTTATCTGAATATCATGAAAAAAAATCCATTGTGATAGAAGTGTCATTACCCTTCTATCTACATCTATGCCAAGAGTAATCTTGTGCGATGGTAGACACCTTTGAAGGCACATATTAGATACTCTTGAGTTTTGGCCACTGTTATACCACTACTGCACAGCAGGGGAGGCAATACCGTCACACATTCTTGAGCTGTTCCTTTCTATTAGCTCATGTTCTGCTTTCTTTAGTTATTTTGTTGATATCTTGTTTAATTTCTTTTTGGGCTTTTTTTATGCAGTCTAATATTTCTTCTGCTCTTTAAATTGCCATTTCTATTTCTCGTGTGCTTTTTACATTCTAATGTTGATGTTGCTTCTTTTGTTTACTTTGTGTGCATAGATGACCTTATTTGATGTGGGGCATTTTTTGGGTCTATTTGAGAGTTTAAGGGAGTCTTTTCTGCCTTCTGATGCTCTAGTGCAATTTTAAATGGTATATTTTGTTCTGGCAACTGTTTCAGTGCTCTATTGGCTGCTTGGTAAACTGGGCAACTGTTGCGTGCATATTTTGACGCACATATTACAAAAATCGATATGGCTATTTGATATGGAAAAAATATAGACATTCATTCATTTGTGTATGAAAATGCTGTCTATGGTAAAAGCGAGAGAATCCATGTTTGATTCACAATTTTGATTATAGGAGTAATCGTTCTTGATATTGATCCGGCGCATGGATTGCTCTTACGTTTGTACTTATTTTTTAGGGCCAGAAAATATATTAATTTGCTTATTATGTTTATGGCCTGAATTCATATGTATTACATATTATTAGTACAAGTAGAATCAGTCCTATATTGTATATTTTGGATGGGTAGGCGGGACTAGATTCTTATTATTCCGGTCTAGCGGAAGTATGAGTTGTCTTGACAAGTCGTGATGAGTTCCGATGTACCGTGATAATGGCGGGTACGCATTTTTCAAAGGGCTGGTAGATTCTTAAGGAAATACGATTCATGGAGTGGTTTTCTTCTAAAGGAGATGGTATCTCTACTATAGTTTATGTTAGAGACTCTCCTAAGGTACGGTACAATGTATAATTCGGACTCCATGTATTGCCAGACCCTATTTTGATGATCTCATGTCGATTCGACCTAGATGGAACATTGTGCTTCGTATCGCTAGGGTCGTGTTTTGTATCGACGAAGATGACAGACTTTCCTGCAGCGGTTATAAAAAAAAAGGTAAAGGAACCCGTTACACGCCCATTGAGGCATATTGGGAATATGGTGTTAGGCCCATATTATCTTGACCGTCGGCACACGAGGGGTGATGTGGTCGGCATCACGCCGGTACAGCGGTTATGGCTACGTGAATTAACCTGATCATCGTAGAGCTGTATGGGAACATTTATGAAATCATTTATATACCCATTATAAATTAACTCTGTCTTATATTCTCCTTCCTATGAATGAGTGAACGACAACTCAGGGAGGCAGCCATGTTAGATTTCGGTCATCATATGTTTTGATCACTGCCAAGAGAACAGATTATTTATCCTATTATCGGACAGTGACAGGGAGATCTCAATCTTGCTAGAAACCCCCTCTTTCGTGGTTTCATAATATATGCTACAAACTATGGACGTCAAATAACTTTAGTTATTTACCGATCTGCCTTCACTGACGCGTTTAGTCAGATAGGGGGATGCGGCCATAATATATCATGACATTGAACTTTTGATGTACTGCCCATTATTTCTGAATGTGTCATGACTTCAGATCTGCTATGTATTCCTACAAATTGATATGTCAACATACCATGATGTACTCGTATGTCCCAGTGTGTACGTCTGAATAAATTGAGTAAACAAAGATTCCAGCAGTCTGCATTGGTGCCTTGTAGACACAAGTGTATGAGTGGTTATATTGGTCAGCACACGAACAGTACACCATTCGCGGTAATCACACTCTACACTTCTACTTCATACATACACCATCCTGCGTCGGTTGGAGTGACCAAGTTTAGGGCCTGCTTCCCCTGGAGCCTTTGCCTTCCCTAACTCAGGACTAGGGTGAGTTACCCATTTACAGCTGGGTAGACTGGAGCATGCTTGATCTCAACAACACACCACTCTTCCTTACAGAGCATACCGACTGACACTTTACAGAGTGGAAAGAAGAAAAGAAACTTTACAGTGGTGGCCAGATTCCTGGGTCCAGCTTACGCAGTTTTGTGTTGAGAATCACAGTTTACAGCTGAAAGAACATTTGTTTGAACACATCAACACCAGTAGGACAGCTATACAGTCGATGTCAGCTTGACCTGTATTACCGATAGGATGCTGTATCTAGGTCAGCGCTTGTTGACAGTTTTTTCGCTGTACAGACAGTATTACACAGGACAGTGGTATCAAGTGTAGAAAATATCTGGAGCAGTATTGTTGACATTTCTCAACGTACAGAAGAATCACAGTGTTGTTGAACATAAAGTGCATAGTTCATCGTTGGATCTTCATATGCTCAAAAGAGAAAAAATTGACAGTGTAATAGTTTAGAATTAAATCTATTACTCAATAAAGTGGCAAGTTATTAGTATTAAAATAAACTGTGCCTGCTTTACAACACTATACCTGCAACACATTCCATTCATGACATAAATTATATTGTATGCTATATGCTATTTATGCTTACATGTTATTTGTTATGTATTAAATTAGTTTATGTTCTGTGTGACTAGTACAAGGTATGCCGAGTGACATTGGTCTGGACTAGTATTCTATAGGTACACAATTTCTTAATTGGAAATTTGTTAGCAACAATTTGCTGCTATTTCTGTTAGTTGTGATGAGGTGTTCTTTTCTTCGTTGTTTTTGGTAATAATTTTGTGTTCCTTAGTTTTGTTTGATTTGTTTGTATAATTGTAGGTCTCATCTTTTCTTTCATTTCAGTTTTTTACACCCTTATGTTTATACACTGTGGCGTTATTTGTCTTGTCATTTTATTATTGCAGTTATCATCACGGTTTCTGTGATCATTTTTTCATTTCTCCTATTTAATTTAATTTGATTTCTGCAAATGTGTTCATATTGTCTTTTCGTGTTTGTCCTTTGTAATGTCTTTAGTTGACATAAACGTATAGTAGTAACCACTGATAGTATAGTACAGATCAGTACTTTATGATTGTTATTGTTATAAAACAAAATGTACAAGACCTTTGTAAGGCTTGTCTCCCAAAGTGATTGGTAAAGGGAAATATTTTTTCCACAGGTACTCAAGTGATCTTTGATTACATTGAGGTATACAAGACCTTTGTAAGGCTTGTCCCCACAGTATTTGAGATACAGTTATTGTTGTCCACAGGTACTCAAGTTATCATTGGTTATTATAAACCATATAAGTTTGGACTAAGACTAAGTCTATGGTATAGACTTGTCTCCCATTAAAGTGAAATAGGGTAATCTATTTACTTTTTCAGGTTTCTGATTTAAGAAGACAATATGTCTACATTAGATTATTTCATTGCACAAGGAAAATCTCTTGATAAGACTGGAAAAGACTTAGAACAATGGGCTGTTGCTCAATATGACAAAGCATTAGCTGCAGAAGAGAAAAAAATTGCTGCTGCTGTTGAAGAAAGAAAAGCTGCTGCTGAGGAAAAAAAAAGCTGCGGCTGAGGAGAGAAAACTTCAAATAGAAGAAAAAAAAAAAGCTTTGGCTGAAGAAAAAAGATTAGAAAGAGAAGCTGCTGCTGAAGAAAAAAAAGCTGCTGCTGAAGAAAAAAAAGCTCTGGCTGAAGACAAAAGATTAGAAAAACAAGCTGATACTGCTGCTGAACTTAAGAAATTGCAGATGCAAATGGAGGAAAGGAGATTTGAGGCAGAACAGAAGAAATTAGAAGCTGATGCAGAACAGAAAAAACTAGAAGTTGCTGCTGCTGCAGAACAGAAGAAATTAGAAGCTGCAGCTGAACAAAAAAAATTAGAAGTTGCTGCAGAACAGAAGAAATTAGAAGCTGCTGCAGAACAGAAAAAATTAGAAGCTGCTGCTGCTGCAGAACAAAAAAAATTAGATAGAGAAGCTGAAGAGAGAAAAGCAATAAGAGAACATGAGTTTGAATTAGAGAAATTAAAATTGACATGTATGAGTAATGTTAATCAGGCATCTGGTGGTAATGGTAAACCCTTTGTGTACAAGGTCAAGGTACCAGCGTTTAACCCTACCAGTGATGACATAACATTTTGGCTTTCTAGATTTGAACGGGCTTGTCGATCTCATAATGTTGACAAATCACAGTATGTGAATCAGTTGTCTGAAAATCTAAAAGGGGAGTCTCTGAGTAAGTTATATTTTGTTGAAGAGGCCGACAAAGATAATTATGATGCTGTTAGGGCAGCTTTGATAAAGAGATATCAGCTGTCTGAAGAAGGTTATCGTCTTTTGTTTAAAACAATGAGACCTGAGGTAGGTGTAGAATTCTCAGATTTCATCTCAAAAGCACGAATTACACTTTCACGATGGATTGAATTATCCAAAACAGAGAAAACATTTGATGGTCTTACGGATTTATTGCTAAGAGACAAGGTCATGTCTTCTGTAAATAAATCATTCCTAGAGTTCTTACATGAGCGTAAACCTGGTACAATAAAGCAAATGGAAGAATATTGTTACCAGTATGCCACGGCACACCCTGACATGATTCTTAGTAACTCTAACATTAAAGAGAGTATGCCAGTTGCTTCGGCAACAGAATATAATCAGAATTACTCACACAAATTCCAAGGAGCTAAAAATAAATTTGATAAAAAGGTTAATTGGAATAAGTATCAAAACCAAGATAACCACTCAAATCAGGGTTCTTCTTCGAAGAACTGGAATCGAGCTGATAGTCCTCGACACGCGAGGGGTACCCATAATGTTAGAAATTCTCGGAAAGGGAGTAGCTATAGGAACTACCCAAGTGCTTCATGGAGACAAAAGAAACAATATTACAGGGATACTCAATATAATGAGCATGATGATTATGATCATGAATGTTTTGATTCAAACCCAAATAGGGGTTATAACAGAGGCAATAATAATTATAGAGACAATTATAACCGAGGTAGATCACAACACAAAAGACATGGTAAATCTTATTACCAGGCTAACTCTGCACAACAGGAGTTCCACGACACCGATAATCAGAACAATGATAAAAAAGACTCCAACAGTGTAGCAAATTCCGCTTTCGATTTTGCTAGAGCATCTGAGTGTTCGCAATGCAAAACATTATTCGATCCAACCACAGTGTCTACTTTAAGCTGCGGTCACCCGCTTCCCGCTCTCCATGCGTCAATTGCGCATAATGGAAGGGGTGCTCTTGTCTTTAATAGGGGCCTAATAGATGGTACTCCGGTATCAATTCTTTTCGATTCGGGGTGCACTACCATTGGAGTGAGGCAATCACTCGTAAATCCTTCTCGAGCTACAGGCAATATAGTCAAATGTGTAACATTTGGTGGCACATTGGAGAAGTACTCCACTGCCATTATCAATATTGCTACGCCTTTCTTTACAGGAGAGGTGCAAGCATGTCTCTTGCCGAATCCGATCGCTGATCTTATCATCGGTCGCATTCATGGAGTGAAAGAATGCACTCCACAGCAAATTTCTAATTGGGAAAATGTTAATATGCAATCTGCTAATGCAGTAATCACTAGGGCTCAAGCTCTTAATATGCCACAATCTTCACATTCTGAAGATAATGATGCGCAGATCCAAGATGATCCCTTGGAGATTTCCCACGATTCCTTTATCAAACAGCAGGAAGATGATCCTACTCTAAAGAAATTCTTTACTCTGGCAACAAAAGGTGATCCGAATAAGGATACAAATCGTAAATCTTGGATTACGATGAAGAATGGCGTACTTGTACGTATGGTACAAGACTCCGCTAAGTCCATTCATTCTCAAATCCTTGTGCCTAAAAATATGAGAGTTAAAATCTTACAGCACGCTCATGATTCGCAGTGTGCTGGACATATAGGTTTTTCCCGTACTAAAGCTAGAGTTCTTCAATCTTTCTTTTGGCCTGCTGTGAATAAGGACATACGAATCTATTGTCGATCTTGTAAAGTATGTCAAGAGATTAAATCCAGAGGTCCACGCCATGATGCACCTATTCAGGCTGCAGACATTCCCATTCGGCCATTTCAAAAAATGGCGATAGACATCATTGGTCCATTTAAGATAAAGTCTGCTAGAGGACACCAATTTATTTTGACGTGTGTTGATATGTGCACACGTTGGCCGGAGGCTGTTCCTCTAAAGAGCATAACTACTGCTGATGTCGCAGATGCTCTTTGGTTAATATTTTCTCGTCTGGGGTTTCCAGCAGAAATATTATCCGACCATGGTACCCAACTCATATCGGATACCATGTCTCAAGTAATGTCGACTCTGAAGATAGAGAGATCGCTGAGTAGTATTTATCATCCTATGTCCAATGGGATGGTGGAACGTTTGAATAGAACTCTGAAAAACCTACTAGGTAAGATAACAGAAGATCATCCTCAGGATTGGGATAGGGTTTTACCCGCGGCTCTCTTTGCATATAGAGAGGTCGCCAACGAACATACAGGATTTTCTCCCTTTGAACTTGTCTATGGCGCGAAACCGCGAGGTCCTATGTCCTTACTTCATGATCTTATAACTGCTGATAATATTGTCGATGACACAAAATCCTCTTATGAATATGTCATCGCACTTAGACACAAGATTATTGAAGCATGCAAATTGGCAACTGCTTCTTCTGAATTTGCGAAACAGAAGGCAAGGGAATTTGCCAATAAAAAGAGATGTTTGCGTCAACTTTGTCCAGGTGACAAAGCATTTGTCTTGCTACCTTGTAGGGAAAATAGACTTCTCATTTCTTGGAAAGGTCCGTACGATATAATATCAAAAGTTTCCGATGTTGACTATATCGTCGATATTGACGGGAAGCGTAAAACCTTCCACATCAACATGCTCACGGAATTCCATGAACGTCCTGATTATTTACAACCTGTTTTCCAGGCAACGGACGATTTTCCAGTCCAACATGGACAGTACTCATCTCTGTCAGTAATACAGGATGAGGAAACGAGTTTCTCGGATGTAAATTTACCTTTTCCAATGATTCCTCTTCACTCTAATGAATCATGGAAAGATGTTGCAATTTCTCCAGAATTATCTCCAGGAGAGCAGAAATAAGTTTCTACTTTGTTAGAACAATTTCAGGATGTCCTTACTGACATTCCTGGTCAAACTGATGTCATTCAACATGACATTATTCTTACTGACCATAGTCCTATAAGAGTCAGACCGTATCCTATCCCGATACATTTTCAAGCACAGGTAGAGAAAGAGTTAGATGAGATGATAGAGTTAAAAATTATTGAACCATCCACATCAGCATATTCTTCGCCGATGGTTATAGTACGGAAAAAAGACAATAACATACGTCTTTGCGTGGATTATCGCAAATTGAATCAAGTGACTAAATTCGATGCTGAACCTATGCCTTTACTAGAAGAGCTACTTACGAGACTATCGAATTCTCACTTCTTTACTAAACTCGATTTGTCTAAGGGATATTGGCAAGTTCCACTATCCGAACACGCCAAACCGTTTACTGCTTTTTCGACGCCTAGGGGTCTATTCCAATGGAATTTCATGCCTTTCGGTCTTATGAACGCCCCTGCAACATTTGTACGCATGATGCGTCGAATCCTATCTCATCGCTCAGATGTCATTGCGTATCTTGATGACATCTGTCTTTTCAGTGATACTTGGAACGATCACTATAATGGTATAAATGAACTATTGTCTATCTTACGCGAGCATAACCTGACAGCGAAACCATCGAAAGCATGTATTGGTTTTAGCGAAATATCTTTCTTAGGACACCGTGTTGGTCATGGGTTCCTAAAAACAGAAGACCATAATACAAGTAAGATACTTAACATTTCTATTCCTAAGACTAAAAAGCAAGTACGAAGTCTCTTAGGTCTAATACAATTTTATGGACGATTCATCCCGAATCTGTCCTCCATTAAGTCACCTCTTTCTTCCTTGCTAAAGAAAGGGTCTCCTAATGTAGTCCATTGGACTCAAGAATGTCAATCCTCTTTGGATAAGGTTAAAACTATGTTTTCTACTTCACCTATCCTAGTATTGCCTTCTAAGGATAAGACATTTATTCTTCGTAGTGACGCTTCATCCACCGGGATTGGAGCTGCACTAATGCAAGAGTACTCTGGAACTCTGCATCCTGTGATGTATATTTCTCGGAAATTAAATGCCGCAGAGAAGAATTACTCGGTCCTAGACCGTGAATTATTGGCTATGGTTTGGTCAATCCTTAAACTGCAAAGATTTCTTCTGGGCGCGCATTTCATTGTGGAAACTGACCAGAAAGCTCTTACGGCTATTCAGAGTAAAAATCTGAAGAGCGCGAGATCAACGCGATACGCGATTGCTCTACAGCCATTTCATTTTTCGGTGCGAGCTATCCGTGGGTCAGAAAATGTGATGGCAGATATTTTGTCTAGATGCCCACATGATTCATAACTGTTATACAACTTTGATACAGTTGTTTCTATGTTGAAATGTGTACACATATGTAATATATCATATATTGATTGTAACACTACTTAGCGGTTCATTGATATTTATTCACCGCTGATCTTTCAATGTTTTTCGTCTTTGATGATCATGATGTTAAGATATCTTAGATGAAATTTATGTATAAACTAATGTGGAAATTGGGTCATTGCTAATATTGTAGTATGCGTTGGTGACACCTCTCTGGAAATATTAATACTTAGAGAAGTACCTTCTCTAAGGTCATAAAACTTATGCTTATCATCTGCGCATTGTATTGGTGCGTTGTGAGCCTATTGTATGTTGCTCCTAGATGGATTTCAAAAAAAAAAAAAGTACCATTTTTTTTTTTCCCGAGGGGTGTGGTAATCTGTTGCGTGCATATTTTGACGCACATATTACAAAAATCGATATGGCTATTTGATATGGAAAAAATATAGACATTCATTCATTTGTGTATGAAAATGCTGTCTATGGTAAAAGCGAGAGAATCCATGTTTGATTCACACTTTTGATTATAGGAGTAATCGTTCTTGATATTGATCCGGCGCATGGATTGCTCTTACGTTTGTACTTATTTTTTAGGGCCAGAAAATATATTAATTTGCTTATTATGTTTATGGCCTGAATTCATATGTATTACATATTATTAGTACAAGTAGAATCAGTCCTATATTGTATATTTTGGATGGGTAGGCGGGACTAGATTCTTATTATTCCGGTCTAGCGGAAGTATGAGTTGTCTTGACAAGTCGTGATGAGTTCCGATGTACCGTGATAATGGCGGGTACGCATTTTTCAAAGGGCTGGTAGATTCTTAAGGAAATACGATTCATGGAGTGGTTTTCTTCTAAAGGAGATGGTATCTCTACTATAGTTTATGTTAGAGACTCTCCTAAGGTACGGTACAATGTATAATTCGGACTCCATGTATTGCCAGACCCTATTTTGATGATCTCATGTCGATTCGACCTAGATGGAACATTGTGCTTCGTATCGCTAGGGTCGTGTTTTGTATCGACGAAGATGACAGACTTTCCTGCAGCGGTTATGGCTACGTGAATTAACCTGATCATCGTAGAGCTGTATGGGAAACATTTATGAAATCATTTATATACCCATTATAAATTAACTCTGGCTTATATTCTCCTTCCTATGAATGAGTGAACGACAACTCAGGGAGGCAGCCATGTTAGATTTCGGTCATCATATGTTTTGATCACTGCCAAGAGAACAGATTATTTATCCTATTATCGGACAGTGACAGGGAGATCTCAATCTTGCTAGAAACCCCCTCTTTCGTGGTTTCATAATATATGCTACAAACTATGGACGTCAAATAACTTTAGTTATTTACCGATCTGCCTTCACTGACGCGTTTAGTCAGATAGGGGGATGCGGCCATAATATATCATGACATTGAACTTTTGATGTACTGCCCATTATTTCTGAATGTCTCATGACTTCAGATCTGCTATGTATACCTACAAATTGATATGTCAACATACCATGATGTACTCGTATGTCCCAGTGTGTACGTCTGAATAAATTGAGTAAACAAAGATTCCAGCAGTCTGCATTGGTGCCTTGTAGACACAAGTGTATGAGTGGTTATATTGGTCAGCACACGAACAGTACACCATTCGCGGTAATCACACTCTACACTTCTACTTCATACATACACCATCCTGCGTCGGTTGGAGTGACCAAGTTTAGGGCCTGCTTCCCCTGGAGCCTTTGCCTTCCCTAACTCAGGACTAGGGTGAGTTACCCATTTACAGCTGGGTAGACTGGAGCATGCCTGATCTCAACAACACACCACTCTTCCTTACAGAGCATACCGACTGACACTTTACAGAGTGGAAAGAAGAAAAGAAACTTTACAGCAACAAAGATATCTTGCGCAGTGGTTGCCTTGCCAATTTGCACACTTTCTGTTCCTGTTGGCACTTTTGTAGTTAATATCTTCCTTGGCTTTTATACATTGGTCATATGTGTGCTTTCCTGCACAGTCTCTGCAGATGGGGTATCTTCTACATGTGGAACCTGAGTGTCCAATTAACTGACATTTTGAGCATTGAATTATGTCATTGATCTTCAGGTGTTTAGGAATTTCTTTGCCCTCTATAGTTACTACTATTGCTGGGATATTTATTCTGTTTTTCTGGAATCTTTGTATTTTTGTTATTTTTGTACTTGAATTTTCTTTGGCTGTCATGTTCAGCATCTTGTCTTTGGTGATACTGGTATCTATACTTTTCACAATGTCGTGGAATATTCTAATCCACATATATAAATTATCAAGTAAATATAAAGCCTAATAAATACATATAATAAATAAAGGAAGAAGAATGGTAAAGAACACTGCTGTCACAATGACTGTACTCGAAATCCCCTTGTTTTCTACTGCGTATGCAAATTGTAACGTTTCACGTTGATATTAAAGGCCTTCTGCAACATACATGCGTTTCCCAAACACACAATAAAATGTGCTGCCTTTCTAAGAAAAACCTTGAAATATGCAAGTTGACCTAAATTTTAAATTCCATTCATGTCTTTTTCTACACTATGTTACCAAGATCAAAAGACAGATGGACAAAAGGATAGCGAGAAGGGAGAGGCAGAAAGCCGAACACTAAACACGCTTCGCGCGATACACAAATGCTGCCATCACGCGTGTAAGACTACATGCACTAACTTTTTTTTCGGACGGACAGTGATAAATTCACTACCCTTCCCAGAGTTAGGTTTTAAATCCTGAAAAACTCTTATTAGAAAAGATAACATTAGATGGGTTTACGGTTGAAAACATAACAGTACCCAGACAGCACATCTTCGAAACAGGAGGTAGAAAATACATATTTTGAACGCAGCCACGTAGCTCTTTTAAATTTGGATATTTGGGTTCCTTAGGGCTTGCTGACAAAGAATATGTAAAACGTTACGCAAATAGTCCAGGAATTAATAAATTATACCCAAAATAAAATAGTGGGGATGCCTGACAGCATGGAATCATTTCTGCTCATAAAATTTTTTTATAACGTGTTTGAAAAAAAATCTTACGTTACAGAATTAGCCTACCATGTAAACTCCAAATTGATTGGAGCGCAACAAATGAAAGACTAACCACGATTGGTCGGGCTATAAATACTATCTTTCGTTGTTAGGGGAGACGTGAAAAGGTAACATTTTTTCAAACACTTGTCGAAACGTGGCCTCATTGGCTAGACTCGCTGATATACTCACTTAGGAGCGTTAGTTCGAGACCACTAGTGCAAATAATCTTGATAAAGCAACAGTGCGTTGAAGCCAGCTCATATTTGTGTTAAATAAAAGCCTGGAACATAAGCAGATGGGAATTTGTGCCAGTAATTGTGCCAGAATTCATTGCTAATCAACGTATCTGTGTTTATTTCCATGAAATTGTGGTAAGCTTGAACCATTCAGTATCTTTTAATGAAAATTGAATGTAAATTGTTAATTTATGCCTGTATATATATATGTGTAGTTCAGTGGCAAACAGGAGATAAAGCCTATAATGCTCCAGCCTGAACAGAGGGTGTCGGAGGGAAGTAAAACGGCATGGAATGGCCAAATAGTACACTGACACCTGGATGATTGATTAGACAGAAATAATGCTGGAAGTGCAGAGGCGTGGTAACCATTAAGGAGGTAAATACTGGTATAAAGTATTTCAGATGAAGCTGACAGTTGGCCTAACGCTCTGAACTCAATGTTTGTGTTGTATTGTGCTCAGTGTAGAACTAGAGTATCAATTAGTTATGAAGTAGAAGGTACATCCTTCTTGTTTTCAGGGACCGTGGTCTTGATGGTACTGAGCAGCACCTGGTCAGAGCTTTGCTGAATCCAGAGTCGGACAGCATACTCCTTGGTCTTTTTAGCTATCAGTGAGGTGTCTCCAGAGCCCAGGGGAGAATTCGAGCAGAGGAGTCCTTTCCTGCCGCCATCACGCAAGATAAGCTGATTTGGCCAGCTGAGCTCAACATTATGTCCCCTCATCTTGAAATGACTTTGTAAAAATAACATTCAGAGGGGAATTTAATTGTCTTAATATCAGGAACTGAGAACATCTCCAATACTAGTCCCAAAAGACAAACTATTGAAGTCATGATGACAAATACCAACAGAGCTTGAACAAAACAAAACCAGTATTACCTCATATTACCACTACACAACTGACACACATAGGATATTTTAATAATATATGTCACTACAATATTCATATTGATAAAGTCTGTACATATACTTGTAATTAAAATTGATTGTGATTCCTGGTTCCTTTGTATTTGAATCAGGACACATATACCTTTATGATAACCATGAATACATATTGTTATTTGAAAAGTTATCAGTGACTCCTTAAGATATTCTCATAGAGTGTTATATGTATGTGAGTGTCACAGTGTTGTCAAGAGTAGTGGATTAAATTAAATTGTTTATCTGTCTGTTGTTGTGACTTACACTTCATCATACACATACCCTAGACACATAACGTAGTCATCACACTATTCCAGAATAATTCTGACTGAGATATATAGATATGTGGTAGCAAGTAAGGTTATCTATAATACACTACTCTTAATAGATATAGATACCTTCACAGCTGATCTCAGTCAGTACACTAAGTCCCCTATAAATATTTATAACATCCCACTTCACCACATATATTGGGGTCTCGCTCTTGGGATTTTGAATCTTTCCCTATTAAAAATATTGGGGGTAATTCACTTCAGGGAATATAAGAATTAAAAGGTATCCTTGGGTGGAATTAAATAAGGTTGAGCTCACGGTGCCTGTGTTGTCCATTAGATATATTTAGAGATTAAATTGTTGGTTAGACATTGTAGAAACTTACCTGATAGACAATGGCGGACCTAGCCAAGTTTCGATCTGCTGCTGTTCAGACTGCAAAGGAGTTAGGATTAGATGGGCAAGTTATGGTTGCCTATGTTACTACGGAATGTGACAAATTTATTGAACGCGAAGAAAGAAGGTTTGAAGCCGAAAGAAAGTTAGAGGCTGAAAGGGAAATTAAGAAGTTACAATTTGAAGCTGAGGCTGAGACTAAGAAGTTACAAGCTGAGGCTGAGACTAAGAAGTTACAAGCTGGGTTGCAGATTGAGGCTGAGACTAAGAAAAAATTGGAAGCAGAAAGAGAAGACAAAAGATTAGCTGCAGAAAGAGAAGAGAGAGATTAGCTGCAGAGAGGGAAGCAGAAAAGGAGGAGAAAAGATTACAAAGGGAACATGAATTACGACTAAGGGAGTTTGAGTTTCAAGGCCATGCTCCTGAAAATGGTGCCAGTCCCTTTGCCTCTGATGCTACGGTTACTCAGGGAGCCTCAACCTCAGCTATGAACTTTCATTTAGATCATTTTGTTGAGAAAGACGATGATATTGAGAGCTATATAAATAGATATGAACTATTAGCTACCACGTATGGGTTAGAGAGAGAAAGGTGGAGCTTAAAGTTATCTCAGGGACTTCGTGGGGCAGCTTATGAAGTTTTTGCAAAAATGAGCAGAGGTGATCAGGAAAATTATGATATGCTAAAGCAGGCTCTTTTGTTAAGATATGAAAAGAATGCTGAATTTTATAGGAAAAAATTTAGGAATGCTAAACTACTGTCAGGTGAAACCTATCACCAGTTCTCTGCACGAATAGAGACATACTTGGAGAAATGGACTTCTCTGGGGAAAACCCAAGATCTTAAGGAAATGGTCCTTATAGAGCAATTAAGAGAGTCCATGGCTCCAGACCTGAGAAAGTTTCTCATAGAACAAGGTGCAGAGAGGCTGGGTGAGTTGCTAAATGTTGCTGAAAGGTATCAAGCAGCTCAAGCAGAGGTAACAGGTAATAAAAAGAAACAAGTGGATAACTTTAGGGCACCACAGAACTTTAATAAATTTGATCCTAAGGGTCAAAATAAAGGTAAGCACCAATTTGATAGGCCACGGTATGAAAATAAAAATAAATTCCCACAATTCGATGAAAGGAAATATGATGAAAGAAAATCTTTCAACCAAGGAAAAAGGTGGTGTAAAAATTGTAAGATGAACAATCATGACACTGACCATTGTAGAAGGAAACCTCCTCATTTTGCTGCTATGACATCGGGGAAAAAGGAAAAGAAGGGCAAACCTGAAGAATTACAGGAACCATACCACCCCCCAGTGTGTGAAGATGTCATCTGTAATGGTGTCACTATAAGATGTTTATATGATACCGGTTTAGATTACGATTCCGTTGTGAGTTCTCACCTGGTGCAGGCCGATCAATACACCACGGAAACAGTGGAGATTCAAACTGCAACCAAGGATGTAGCTACCATGACACTTCCCGTCGCCCGAATAAAAGTGAAAACGCGATATGTGG
Organism: Oreohelix idahoensis; assembly: GCA_024509875.1. Classification (NCBI taxonomy): domain Eukaryota; kingdom Metazoa; phylum Mollusca; class Gastropoda; order Stylommatophora; family Oreohelicidae; genus Oreohelix; species Oreohelix idahoensis. The sequence goes on along the minus strand of JAMPIV010003725.1, from coordinate 796,189 downwards.
AAGGAATCATAAAAGCAGCAGTGATAAATGAGCCAATCTACCCTCTAATATTGGGGTGTAGATATGTCTTCTTGGGGAATCCCAAGAGACCTGTGATATTGGCAACAGTGCAGACCAGATCACAGACAAAGAAGGAGGAGGATAATCCCATAAATACTCACCCAGATGAGATGAGGAAGGCACAGGCTGAGGACAAAACACTCAAGCCATGTTTCAAGAAGTTGCCCAAATCTCATACACCTCCAGGCAAGGGAGAGTTTTATATGAAGAATAAACTGATATATAGGAAGGCTGGATCTGAATCCAATGGTCACGGACAGCTGGTCCTTCCCACTTCATATAGGACTAAAGTGTTGGAACTAGGGCATGCGATTCCCTTCAGTGGTCATATGGGAATCAGCGCAACAGGACAGCGAATAGCTTGTCACTATTTCTGGCCAGGAATAACTGAAGATATCAAACGATATGTAAAATCCTGTCCAGAGTGCCAACGAGTAGCACCTAAACATTGGACTGCACCAGCAACTCTGGGGGAAATGCCCATAGTGGGAACACCCTTTGAGAGAGTTGCCGTGGATCTTGTGGGACCTCTCACCCGAACCAAGAGAAGGAACAGCTACATTCTGACTCTGGTGGACACTTGTTCTATGTGGGGAGAGGCAGTAGCCCTGTCATCGATTGATTCAAAACATGTGGCAGAGGCATTGCTCACAATTTTCACAAGGTTAGGCTTTCCCAATCAAATCTTGACTGATAATGGCTCTCAGTTCAAGGGGAAACTAACGGAAGAAGTTTTCAGGATCTTCCAGGCCAAACACTTCCATTGTAGTGTGTATCATCCCCAAGGGAACGGCCAAGTGGAAAGATTTAACGGCACATTGATGTCGATCCTGAGAAAGTTGGCACACGAAAAAACCAGATACATGGGACCAGTACCTGCACGCCGCCCTCTTTGCTTATCGGGAGGTACCCCATAGTTCAACCGGTATGGCCCCGGCAACATTATTGTTTGGAAGGCCAATAAAAGGTCCACTCGAAGCTATGTTAAGAACGTGGACTGATGAAAAGGCAGAGGAAAACATTACATCTTCATACCAATATGTGAATGAGCTGACCACTCGGTTAAAAAACTGGCTGGAAACTTGCCAATGAAAATTTGAAACAAGCCAGGAAGAAACATGCTGCCTATTATAACAGGAAGGCGAAAGACAGAGATTTGGCTGTGGGAGAGAAGGTACTGCTTCTTTTGCCCGGGAGTCAGAATAAGTTACAAATTGGATGGCAGGGTCCATATACAGTTCTAGAGAAGGTGTCTAGAACAAATTATAAGATAGATAAGAAGGGGAAAGAAAAAAAAAAATCTATCATGTGAATCTCCTGAAGAAATATTTGGAAAGAGAAACATCAGGAAGAGACACACTTGTTGACCTTGTCCATCGCCATGGAGATGAAAAAGGAACCACTTTCATCATTTGAATATCCATTACACCCCTGTGAGACAGCAGCACAGGTGAAAATCAGTACACATTTAACGAAAACTCAGAAAGAGAGAGTGCAACAGGTTCTAAATAATCATGCAGAGGTGTTAACAGACCGACCAGGGCATACAAACCTATTGGAATATGATATGAAACTAATAGACTCCACACCTGTCTGTATGAAACCATATTCGATTCCGTTTGCTAAGGAGAAAGCTTTGAAGGAAGAGATAGACTATCTGTTGAAGGAAGGAATTATTTCGCACAGTGAGTCTTCGTATAGTTCCGGTGTGGTACTCTTAAGGAAGCCCTCTGGAGAACATAGACTCTGTATAGATTACAGGAGACTGAATGCTATTACAGAAGGACAGGTGGATCCATTGCCGGATACAACTCAGCTGTTTGCCAGACTAAATAAAGCTAAATATTTCTCAAAAGTGGATCTGAGTAAAGGATACTATCAGATTCCAGTAAAGCCTGAGGTTAGACCATACCTAGCTTTTAGTACCTCAGAAGGACACTATGAGTTTAATAGATTGCCATTTGGATTGAAGAATGCGCCTAGTGTCTTCTCTAGAATGATGAGAAAATTATTGGATCCTCTGAATAATCCCTGTATAACAAATTTTATGGATGATATCCTTATAGCAACAGAAACATTTGAGGAACACATTGACTCTCTGAACATGCTGTTTGATCGACTTAGGGAGGCAAATTTAACAGCCCGACAAACCAAATGTTGCGTTGGATGTAAAGAATTGGAATTTTTGGGACACACAGTTTATCAGGGAAACATGACCCCTGACCCAAAGAATTTAGAGAAACTACAGAAAGCCCCGAGACCACAAACCAAGAAGGACGTGAGATCCTTTGTCTCATTATGTGGTTTCTACCAGAAGTATATCAAAAACTTTAATTCCATATGTGCACCGTTAACTGAATTGACACGTAAAGGACATCCAGATCGCATTACATGGACACCACAATGTGAAATGACTTACCAAGAATTGAAGGAAAAGCTCACAAGTAAACCCATTTTGAAATTACCTGACTTAAGTCAAGAATTCATTGTAAGGACGGATGCAAGTAATATTGGGTTAGGTGCAACTCTACTACAGAAATCAGATGCATTGGATGGGGAATTAAGCCCAGTGGCATATGCTAGCAGAAAGTTGAATAAAGCTGAAATCAACTACTCAACTAGCGAAAAAGAATGTCTTGCAGTAATATGGGCGATAAAGAAATTCAATATTTATCTATATGGGAAGGCATTTAAGTTGCAAACAGACCACAAACCGTTATCGTTTCTAGCACAGGCTAGGCATGAGAACTTCAGGTTACTCCGATGGTCTTTACTTTTGGCTCCATATAATTTTAGCATTGAGTATATATCTGGAAAAAACCAATTTGGGAGCGGATTTTTTAAGCCGCCATCCGTGTGATGAGAATCACCGTAAACCCCAGAAATAATAATAAATTTCTCTATGTGAATATAGAATAAAGGACTGACATATAATGTCTGTTTTAAGAGGGGAGGTGTCGTGGAATATTCTAATCCACATATATAAATTATCAAGTAAATATAAAGCCTAATAAATACATATAATAAATAAAGGAAGAAGAATGGTAAAGAACAGTGCTGTCACAATGACTGTACTCGAAATCCCCTTGTTTTCTACTGCGTATGCAAATTGTAACGTTTCACGTTGATATTAAAAGGCCTTCTGCAACATTACACGCGTTTCCCAAACACACAATAAAATGTGCTGCCTTTCTAAGAAAAACCTTGAAATATGCAAGTTGACCTAAATTTTAAATTCCATTCATGTCTTTTTCTACACTATGTTACCAAGATCAAAAGACAGATGGACAAAAGGATAGCGAGAAGGGAGAGGCAGAAAGCCGAACACTAAACACGCTTCGCGCGATACACAAATGCTGCCATCACGCGTGTAAGACTACATGCACTAATTTTGTTTCAGACGGACAGTGATAAAATACACTACCCTTTCCCAGAGTTAGGTTTTAAAATCATAAAAAACTCTTATTAGAAAAGATAACAATAGATGGGTTTACGGTTGAAAACATAACAGTACCCAGACAGCACATCTTCGAAACAGGAGGTAGAAAATACATATTTTGAACGCAGCCACGTAGCTCCTTTAAATTAGTATTTTGGGGGTTCCTTAGGGCTTGCTGACAAAGAATATGTAAAACGTTACGCAAATAGTCCAGGAATTAATAAATTATACCCAAAATAAAATAGTGGGGATGCCTGACAGCATGGAATCATTTCTGCTCATAAAATTTTTTTATAACGTGTTTGAAAAAAATCTTACGTTACAGAATTAGCCTACCATGTAAACTCCAAATTGATTGGAGCGCAACAAATGAAAGACTAACCACGATTGGTCGGGCTATAAATACTATCTTTCGTTGTTAGGGGAGACGTGAAAAGGTAACATTTTTTCAAACACTTGTCGAAACGTGGCCTCATTGGCTAGACTCGCTGATATACTCACTTAGGAGCGTTAGTTCGAGACCACTAGTGCAAATAATCTTGATAAAGCAACAGTGCGTTGAAGCCAGCTCATATTTGTGTTAAATAAAAGCCTGGAACATAAGCAGATGGGAATTTGTGCCAGTAATTGTGCCAGAATTCATTGCTAATCAACGTATCTGTGTTTATTTCCATGAAATTGTGGTAAGCTTGAACCATTCAGTATCTTTTAATGAAAATTGAATGTAAATTGTTAATTTATGCCTATATATATATGTGTAGTTCAGTGGCAAACAGGAGATAAAGCCTATAATGCTCCAGCCTGAACAGAGGGTGTCGGAGGGAAGTAAAACGGCATGGAATGGCCAAATAGTACACTGACACCTGGATGATTGATTAGACAGAAATAATGCTGGAAGTGCAGAGGCGTGGTAACCATTAAGGAGGTAAATACTGGTATAAAGTATTTCAGATGAAGCTGACAGTTGGCCTAACGCTCTGAACTCAATGTTTGTGTTGTATTGTGCTCAGTGTAGAACTAGAGTATCAATTAGTTATGAAGTAGAAGGTACATCCTTCTTGTTTTCAGGGACCGTGGTCTTGATGGTACTGAGCAGCACCTGGTCAGAGCTTTGCTGAATCCAGAGTCGGACAGCATACTCCTTGGTCTTTTTAGCTATCAGTGAGGTGTCTCCAGAGCCCAGGGGAGAATTCGAGCAGAGGAGTCCTTTCCTGCCGCCATCACGCAAGATAAGCTGATTTGGCCAGCTGAGCTCAACATTATGTCCCCTCATCTTGAAATGACTTTGTAAAAATAACATTCAGAGGGGAATTTAATTGTCTTAATATCAGGAACTGAGAACATCTCCAATACTAGTCCCAAAAGACAAACTATTGAAGTCATGATGACAAATACCAACAGAGCTTGAACAAAACAAAACCAGTATTACCTCATATTACTACTACACAACTGACACACATAGGATATTTTTAATAATATATGTCACTACAATATTCATATTGATAAAGTCTGTACATATACTTGTAATTAAAATTGATTGTGATTCCTGGTTCCTTTGTATTTGAATCAGGACACATATACCTTTATGATAACCATGAATACATATTGTTATTTGAAAAGTTATCAGTGACTCTTTAAGATATTCTCATAGAGTGTTATATGTATGTGAGTGTCACAGTGTTGTCAAGAGTAGTGGATTAAATTAAATTGTTTATCTGTCTGTTGTTGTGACTTACACTTCATCATACACATACCCTAGACACATGACGTAGTCATCACACTATTCCAGAATAATTCTGACTGAGATATATAGATATGTGGTAGCAAGTAAGGTTATCTATAATACACTACTCTTAATAGATATAGATACCTTCACAGCTGATCTCAGTCAGTACACTAAGTCCCCTATAAATATTTATAACATCCCACTTCACCACACACAATACATCTTCTAGTTTCTTTGCTTATGTTAATTTCTCTGTTAATGTCATATGGAAGATCTGCTAGTTTTGGTTTAAGCTGAATTTCTCTTAACAGCTGTTCTTTTTTTCTGTTTTGTTGAGGCTAAGTATATTACAGTGACAGTTTTCTTGATTTTTGCAATCGACCATTTATCTAATACTGTTTCCATGATGTTTATCGCTTTATCATAAGGCAGCGCAGGTACGTTTACCTGAGTGCCTGCTATCTGAGTTACTTTCACCCTGGTGAGCTCAGGCTCACTCTGCACCCTGTTTTAGTTTTCTTTCAGATTATCATGGTTGTTATCGATTTTCGTTTGTTGTAGTTCTATATGTTTCACTCTCAGAAGTGGAACACTGTTCGATTAACGTAGATTCAAGATTGAGATTTCATTTCCGCAGCCTAACGCCGTAATGGCCACCACCGGAAGTGTGAACACTGCTTTGAGATTGAAGCAGCATTATCCTTCTTTCTACCACTCTACCAAGAGAAATTTTGTGCGAAGGTAGATACCTTTGAAGGCTCATATTAGATACTCTTGAGCTTTGGCCACTGCTGGACCACTACTGCCAAGCAGGTGAGGCAACCCGTGACAAAAATAATAATCTTTCATCATCCATACAAAGTTCGATGAGATCAGGGCACAAACGTTTATAAGATGAAAGACAATATACGGGATGATTTGAACAGTCACATTTTTTGTGTGTGGAATAAATGCAAATGCATTTAGCGGGGGCAAAGGTTGGGCCCTGTCTCGTGCTGGGGCGCAATACATAAACTGGAAGATCTCTGTAAAATCTTAATTAATGTAACATTATTTTACTTAAAGTAGTGTTGTTTTTGTCTGAACTAGTTAACTAATTTACATTCGATTTCATTGTTTCTTTTTAGCATTACAAAAAACTTGGGGAAATAAACGGGAGGGGGAGGAGAAATTTGTGACGTAGGCTAGAGTGTTTGTGATCTCGAGACGAAATGTGACAAGGTGGGAGTGGTATTAAAAACTGGTCAAAATTGCATGACGTCACATGCGACACACTTCTGGTGTATTGTAAGATGAACTTAACGTGGACCACGAGTTCTGTTTTCTTGCATAAATAATTGTGCCGGACCTCAATTATCAGGTTGTTATGCTGGTCCTGAGAAAACGTTATTTATGTCTAGAACAGTAGTATTTTAACAACAACAAATATTGCCAGCAAAGCTCTCGATATATCCATACAATGATGGTTTAGCATAAAATGCAATTGAGAATGGAGGGTTGGCATCCTCATTAAATTAAAGAATAGAATCCACTCTATGGCATTTGCCACAGGCAATTATAGCAATGACTTCAATGGTGAAGCAGAAAAATTGAAACATGCAGCGAAGCCTCTTATTGAGTACAAAGCACTTGCAGAAAAAGGCAGATAATAATCTTTCTAGATGCCTGGTCAAAAATAACAGCCCTGACGAGCCACCTTGCTAAGTTATAGAAATATCTGATTAATTCTACTGAAAGATGGCCAAATGCTTCAACAAGTGCACAGTCCAGTCGAAATCATCACATTGCAACATTTCAGGTGACGAGGAGGCAGACATACTTGCTAAAGAAGGGGAAACGCTACAACAAAATGATAAAGGGACAACGAATGAAATAGCTAAAACAATTATAAGAGCCACATTCAAGTTCAAATGGGAAAAAAGCACCCAGGTCAAATAAAAACTGATGCCTATCACCAGCTATCTAGGCGAGACCAGGTCATAATTGTCCGCTTACGCACTGGACAAATCAGGTTGAGATACCATCTTTACCACAAGTACGGGATTGTAAAACAAAACTCTACATCTGTTTCATCAGCACCATAATAGCTGCACATCTGCTGCAGTTCTGCCCAACAAACAGCAGTCGATGGAGTAGCATTTGGTAACTATCTCTCCACGAAAAAACTGGAGATGTCAAGAACCTTGAGCTGACTACTACCTTTATTAGAGTCATTATTATAGAAGTCTGCAGGTGAAAGAGGATACGGAAACAACAAGGAAGGAGGAGAAGAAGAAAAAAGTAGTTAACGCATCAACTTTTTAATTAAATCCGATGTGACAACTTGGCCCTGTACATAACTATCTGTCTGATACTTGTGTCTGAGAAATAAGTCTTCCTTCATAACAACACTTACCTCCGTTTACAAACCACACTTCTCGGCTCAGAACACCCGAGGTCATTCCATTTATACGCAGAGTTTATCTCCAAACAGTGCTCAGCTGCATGTGGTAGAAACAAGCGCAATACTAAAATTGAGATTGAGGTTATCTATCTATCTATCTATCTATCTATCTATCTATCTATCTATCTATCTATCTATCTATCTATCTATCTATCTATCTATCTATCTATCTATCTATCTATCTATCTATTTTGTGTCTGCCTGTCTGTCGATCTGTCCGACTGTTCACATTTCTTTCTTCCTATATTCATTACAGTCTGTTTTTATATCTAACTGATTCGTGTTATATATATATATATATATATATATATATATATATATATATATATATATATATATATATATATATATATATATATATATATATATATATATAAAACAGCCTGTGTACGTATCGTCTTACAAGCTCGTAAGTTATTGGGTTCCGTTGGGTTCCAGTTGCTGCCTGTTCCAACAGATGCCCCTGTCGTGACCCACTGCCAAGTTCCCTCGTTAAACGTGTCACTTGCTCCTGCCCACATCACGCCATCTAAACATAGTAAACAAAATGCAATATTTGAAAATTTCAGTTTAAATTATTAGCTTAAATGTTCTGTTTGTTCTTCTTCTGTAACGTTGTCTCAAGCTGTTAACGTCGTGGGGAATGACAGTGGCATTACTCCACATGTATCACGAGGTATGATCTTTTACTAACAGGTTTAACACTTCATAGCTGAATATTTTTCTTTGATCTTCCCTCTGTAATTTATAATCATTTAACCTGCTAGTGGTGTATTATAGTTTGTTCTGACTGGATATTCAACCGTTTCTTTTTGTTTATTCTGATGAAAGTGCACGCAGGACTTTGTTCGAGGCGAGTCTACACTGCGTTAATAATATTTGTATCTATTCTTGCATTTCCGTCGGCCTTTCCCAGGTCGAGTATAGTATGGGCTGTAATTGTTTCCTTGTTCTGCTTTCAATAATGTCCATGTTTAACTCTCGTATAATAATGTAGATTTATAGCTCACATTAGTTAATTCCACTGTAATGGAATGTAGCTTGCTTGATAAATGATAACAGGTGAATGAGAACACGAGCTTAGTTTAGACAAAGGCGATCTGTCTTGTCTCTTATGTTTTAGTTCTTTTACCTTTGATGAAGAGCTTAACCCAAGAGCAGAATTGAGTATGCATTTACAACTGGGTAGACTGTAGACTGGTATGACAAGATCACTAATGTCAAACTGATGACACAAACCAGACAAGTGCCTGAACAGCCAGACATGAGAAGAAGACGCTAGATATGAACAAACGTTATCATAGCATTACATGGCAGTCCTGGTTCTGGAATCCCAAGTGTAAGAGAGGAAGAGGAAAACCAAGGAATACACGGAGAATAGAGCTGGACGCAGACACGACGAAAATGAAGAAGATATAGAAAGACCTGGAGCTGATGAAACAGAGTAGGAAGACTTGGCATCAAGTATATGCAACTTAGGGAGTTGAAAGGTCAATGGTGATGATGATGGTAATGGTGACTAGTTAACTATAGTCCGTTCACCAATTGATGTTCAACTGTAAATTTTTTTTTCTAAAAAACTACCTGATGTAATGAATTCATATTTTGCATGTAGTCTTATATTATCCATGACGTTACAAATATGTTGTTGTTAAGTCAATATCAATTCTGCATTCTTCAAAACCGTAAATTCCTTTGATCTTTTCCGAATCTTACAAGAAGCACGGCTTTAGAATTAAATTTTACAGTATACTACGTCATAAATGTCAAAAGTAGGATCAGAGGCGTATCCATATCTGCTCACCGCATAGGAAACAGCGATAAGTAGTGATACATTTAAATCTGAAACGGGAGGGGGGGGGGGGGAAGGTATTCAAAACTAAATTGTATACGACACCGTAAATTTTTCATGTATACCTGCAGTATTTCTTATTGTTTTGAAGGAGCATAATTACATTGTTTCATGTTTTTGATATCTCAATTAAGTTACATTTATCTCAGTCCGTATCTGACGATTCTATTAGATTAACAACTGTTAATGGCTGGATAAACTGTAATCCATCACGTTGCCAGTATTCTTCTTCTTCACGGAGCACATGATCTACACATTTCTTCCAGAATTGAAAATCTGTCTTTTTTAGGGTATCATGTTTAAGAACTTTCACGTCGCTCATTTTAAATGTGGTGTTCTGTGCTGCAACCTGTCCTTTGATTTTAGCCCGAAGTAACTCTATTGGGTTAAGATGCGAATGATAAGGTGGTAGTCGAAGAGAGGTGTGACCATATGATTCAACTATTTTGTCAACGCAATACACCTTAGTCTTCTTAGTCTGTTTCACGAGCTGTAACAATTCAGGTTTCAAATATGTAGTGTCGACATTGACATTTTCATTTTGTAGCTAAGTTCTTATTGCATCTTTTGTGCTTGAGGAAGTTGGTACTTTGTCTTCCTGAGCTACAACATTGGGATAGGATGCATTGTCCATTACAATACATGATGGTCTGTCAAGAATGGGGAGAAGAGTTGTTTCTATCCAAGAACGAAAAATATGTCCATTCATTTCAGTGTGGTAGTCCCTACCATCTGTTGAAATTGCCTGGAACATTAGTTCTGCGTCTTGGACAATTCCATTTTCACTGCTGCCAGCATGCGCAATTATAATTCGTTGTCCTTTGCTACTGGGAATTGGCCTTTTATGAACACTGTCAGAAGATTGCCATTCTTTCTCATTTGTATGGTGCGAATAAACTCATGTTTCGTCTAAATATACTATATCATATCCGTCCATCCTTCGTGCTCGTATCTGTCTAAGGAATTTGCTTCAGGCAGCAATTAAGTGTGGTTTTTCACATAATACATTCCTGCCTCCAATAGATTTGCGAAACGTAAAACTGACGGACCTTACAACTTTCCAAAGATTTGTTTTTGAGATATCAATATCACAATCCTTTAGCAGCTTCACTTTCAGTATGCGGAGAGTGACAAGTTCATTTAACGGAAACATTTTGAACTTCTCACGTCGAATAACTTCTTCATCGAAGTTGTGAACTTTTTTTTTCCTTCCTTGCCTGACATTTTTAGACTCAATATCATGTTGTATCCATCGACAAAAAGAAACTCTGTTAATACCAAGCGCAATCTGTGTTCTTCTATCAGGTCTATTGATGTCGTGATATAAACTCCCCTTTTTAGCCTCCCTGCAGAAGTGTCTGTACAGCATTACAGTAACCTTCTTCATAGTTATAAATTTGCACTTCAAACTCATAATGAATGTAATATTATTCTATATATGCAGATAAAAAAAAATTGTTTCAATAAAATACAATGCAACTATAACTTTACAATAATTTCACAATACGCCACTGAATTTACAACGGTACAGATTTGCACTAAAGATGTCGTACTATTTCAGCTTTCAACAGCAGACAACTGCGGTGCACGAAATGTCATAATTTTGTCTTAAAATATATTTTTTTCTATTAAAAAACCATTTATTGCCCGTGCAACAAAAATGTACTGCTGACATGCTACATTTTAATACTGGTAGGGGAGTGTGATTTTAATATAACCCGAAGAAGAGATATCTCAAACTAGATACATTTTCTGGAGGCAAAAAATGTTTTCATAACGTCATGAACAATATAATACTACATGCAAAATATAAATTCATTACATCAGGTAGTTTTTTTTAAAACAAATTTCAAATTTGAACATCAATTGGTGAACGGACTATAGTTTACATTTGATGACGTTGTTCCTTTTCAGTATTAAAAACAAAATATGGAAAAAGGAGGGGGAGGGGGAGGGGAAGAAGAGATTTGTGACGTCACGGAAGGGAAAAGGGGGGTCTGGGTTTTTATGACGGAATGTGACAAGCAGGGATGGTAGGGGGAGTTAAAAATAGCAAAGGTTACGTGACGTCTTATGTGGACGACCCATTAATGGCCAGCTAGATAACATCACTACAGCAAAACAAATAATTAACATAGGTAAAGTTTCTCTTTAGACGTGTATATTATAGAGTGACATACCTTTGCAATGTCAATACTCGCCTGAGATACATAACCACTACAAATATGACAAGGGGGTGTCACTCTATTATATAATGGTGTAAATAAATAAATAAATACATATAAACATATAATAACAGGCATCTGTAGGAAATAAAGAAGTAGAAGACTATCAACATAAAAACAGCAGAAGGTATAGGCTTACTGGGTGTTAGACCCTTGCATGAAGCTTGTGCCACTGTGATCGGACTGTCTCCCCTGCTCTGCTGTAGTGGTCCAACAATGGAAAACTTGGAGTATAAGGATGATGATCTTCAAATGTATCGACCTACTTTCAAGATTACTCTTGGCAGAGATATATATAGAAGAATGATGCTTCTATTTAAGGAAGTTTCACAGTTATTTTACAGAATGACAAACAAAACAACTGAGATCATCTAATCCGTTATGAACTTTTTATTCTCTGATACTTCTGTGAGGAAAATATTTGACTCGTATTTTCTGAGACCTCAGCTGAAGGTGATTCAGCAACTATTAATTACTTATTCTGTGTGGTGAGTATTGGGGCAACTACGACAGTAGTTTTTGCCAGGAATAGCCTATGAGATATTAGGTAGAAGGTTTCTAGAAATTGGCTCGTTAAGAAAGAATAAAGATCTATTTGAGATAGGGAAAAGAAGAAGGGAAGTCGAATGCTTTCCACTGGACAGTGTTCTCTAGTTAATTATGGAAAGAGTTCAGTTTCCCCACCACCTTAGCTTCTGCGCTTAGATCCCGTAAAAGAAAAAGCCCCAACCTCATCTGAGTGTAGAATCTTTCCTATATGTAAATATTTAACACCGAAAGCACGAGTGATACATTGACAAACTAAATAATGATCAAACGATTATGGGGTTTATTAATTAAATATCTACACATATAGGGTTGGTAATGGTTAGAACGTGATGAAAGTAGAAGGCGATTCACACAAAACACACATATGCGATATTAATATTGTAGTTAATTAAGTAGTAATTAATTACGACTGAGCTTGTGTAAAGCGAAATTATGATGATGTAATATGATACGAGTTACCAAAATGGTGAGTAATCAACAAAGTACATTTTCTCTAAATGCTTCTTCCGGATAGGTTGATTAACATTTATGCATAGAATGTCCTAAGTTGTTATAAGGTATTTCGAGTGGGGTATCTCTGCGTCGAGAACGTTCTGATGAAAACTTCTGTTGTACTAAGAATGTTGATAATACATATATCTGTAGCGTTGACCAACAGTTAACAGTTGTCGTATGAATAGGTCGGTTGTCTAATCTCCTAAGGTTACTAGCCAGACTAGCCTGCCATCAAATTCACTTCTGAAATTTCTACGACTTAAAACGTCTGTCTATTATAAGGCTACTGACGCTCATGGTTTCCTTCTTTATACTTCATCGCATCCTCTTAGTTGTAAAAATTCCATTCCCTTTTCTCAACTTCTTCGCTTGCGTCGGTTATGTCACGATGTCGATGATTTCCATCAGCGAGCTCAAGAGAAGCTCGAGTTCTTTCGCCGACGTATTTATCCACAACATGTTTTATCTGATGCTCTTAATCGCATCACACGTGTCACTCGTCAGATGGCACTCATTACTAAATCTTCTGTCCAATCTGACAGACTGAAACTGGTTCTAACTTTCCATCCTCACTGTCTGGCGGTGAAGAGAATTCTGTTTTGACATCTGCCTATTCTCCACTCTGATCCTGATACCAGAGAGTTGTTTCGTGATACAACTTTGGTGGCATATCGTATGGATAGTAATTTTAGGGATATTATTGTACACAGTCGCTTGAGACATACTAGCCCTTCATACTTTGGTACTAAACCGTGCCAACGCCGTATATGTCAGAGCTGTCCGTTTGTACTCCAAACTCAGTCACTTTTCCGAAAGGAAAATTTGTCATTAGAGAGTCTTTCACGTGCGAATCCAGAAACCTGATTTATGCTATAATCTGCAAGAGGTGTGGCATTACCTGTATTGGTGAAACTGGCTGACATTTGGCAGACAGGTTTGGTGAGCACTTAAATGCCATCTATCATGGCAAACATTTACCGGTGGCCCTTCATTTCAATAGGCCTGACCATTCAGGTAATTCCGATATTCATGTCACTGCCCTACTTTCATGTGTCGGCGATGACCGGACTCGCTTTTCGTTCGAGAATCGTCTTTTTTTTCAAATGGGCTGTTTATCTCCAAAAGGATTTAATGTCCAACATCATTTTTGCATTAATTATGGTGGCTTTTCTCTCTTTTGCATTCTTCTTTATTCGTTGTTTTTTCGATCTATCTTCTTATGTTTTTGTTTTGGTTCGTTTCGTATCCTCTTGTATCTTTTTAAATTGTCGCTATCTTAAACGTCACTTCCTTAGACGATTTCTTGGACAAGGTACCTCAGTGTTCTATTCCAAGCATCTACGGATCTAGCTAAGTGACCTTTTACTTGTTCCGAAGTTTTGTTCATTCTCTATTTTTCGTTTCGTTGATTATTTACTTTCTTGTTTCGGTATTTCTTTCAGGTTTTACGATTTTCTTGTATTATTATTGTTCTTTTTTCGCTCATCACTGTGGGTGTTTACTTTTTCCATCTGCTTGGATCGCTCATTTAATGTATGTTTCTCATCATCGTATGTTTTTGTTGTACTTATATGAATTTCTTGTCCTTGTCGCCTGTTTGTAACTGTGGCTGACGAAGGGTAAAACCCAAAACGTCCCTTGTTTCATGTGAACCGTTAATTTGTAGAACTGATCCAATACCGTTTTATTAGTTTGTATACTTATACTAGCCAGACTGGATATCTTCACGAACTGTTCTTAATATGTAGTCTCATTACTTTCAGTATGTAATCGTGATTCATAAAGTATATTTTGCAGTCTGCTGCATAGAGTGCGCTTAAGAGTGTGTTGCACGAGGTATAAATATGAGATTCAACGTTTGAGCTCTTTAGCGTGACTTCAGATGGTAAGCTTCCGATAGGCTGAACTTGATATTTGGACACGTAATCAACGTTGACCTTTAGATTGACTCATGTAGTAAGCTTTCGAGTGATTTGAACTTGATATAACAATGTATTGAACTTGTGCGCATGTGGTATTTGCTGGCGAAAAATGCTGCGTCCACTGTTTTTATCGTAGGCGAGAAATATTCTTTTTTTTACGAAGAATGACCTTTGGCGAATTCTGCAAACCAAATGTCCGTTTTGATAACTTATTTCTGATTAGACGTCAGACATGTAGGATGTAGACTCAGACTTCTGATGGACTTATTTTCCCTTCGAAAATCCTTTAAGAACACAATTCACCACATATATGACTTATTTTATCCACTCTTAATAAACACGTGTATTTAGGCTAGGCATTTAGGGATTTCTCTACACCACAGTGTTGAAAACTGCACTGTTATTTAACGAGCTGTGCAGTAGAATATATCGCTGGTTTAGCCAATGTGTCCGAGATAATCTAACTCCTCCCCTCAACCAATTATCAGGCGTGCATCTTGCAACCAAGACCTAGGATCTCTCATGTCTCCTGTCAGTCTAACAGTGGGTTGGGCAATTCTTTACCCCTTTCCTTCGCATGGCCTCTCAGTCTTGGTCAGACTGCCCGGTGTTTGCTGACTGGTTGGCCAGAAAAACTAACTGGTCCGCTAACTGTCACAAAACTCGCTGTCCATTGTCGCCCACAAGTAAATTTATGTCATCCTTTGTAAGACAGCTCTCCGTATGCTTGCTAACGAGTTCCTTTATTGTGCTGGCTCCATCTGGAAACAAAGTGGGAGTTCCGCTGCACGGGTCTTTGATATCCCGCTCCTGGCGTCCATTGTATTGCGTGGGCATTGTATCGAGTGCGATGACCGTCGATTGTTTGCGCAACGGCTCGCAATGAATAAAGTACCACGTGGTGTCAGCGGCGCGTCTAAACAATAGTTCAAGGTGGCATGTCTGACGATTATTTACACAGGGACTAGTTATCAAATAATGTTTTATTAAGTCCAAGCTGGGGTTTCACAAGATTAGGATAAACCCAGATGTGTTTAACAATGTGGGGAAACTGAATCAAAAGACCACCGATGAAAGAACAAATGTGGTTCTTTAGATACCAGATGTGAGTAATCAAAAACGATGAAATAGCCAATGTGGGATGAAAGAGCACAATGTCTGAGAACATAAAATAAGAAAGATGAAGGAAAATATTTTGCGATAAGGCTTTGCGCCTCAGAAAATTATGGAAAAAGTAAAACAGAAGAGACATCACAATTTTGATGGGTGACATGAATGCAAAGATAGGTACAGTCAACACCGGCTATGAAGAAGTCATGGGAAAACATGGGATAGGAATAATGAATGAAAATGGGGAACTATTCTCAAAGGTCTGTGCTTCAAATCAACTGGCTATAGGAGGAAGCATGTTTCCACATAAGAGAATACACAAGGCAACATGGATATCACCAGACCGTAGACCAGAAAATCACATAGATCAAATATGCATAAACAAGAAGTTTAGATAGAGAATACAGAAGACTATTGGCAGCAAATCAAAACTGTATGGAATGAGACATGTGAAGAAATAGAAAAGTGGATAACAAAAGAGACAGAAAAAACAAGAAAGCAGATTTAAACACAAGCAAAACCAGAAGTTCCAAAGCCAAGGCTCAAGAAGTGTACACAGAAGCAAACAAAGAAGTAAATAGAAGTATCAAAAGAGACAAGAGGAAGTATATTGAGGAGTTGGCAAGAGAGGCAGAAGATGTTGCAGCCAAAGGAAATATGAGAGAACTGTATAACAGCACAAAGACGCTAACAGGGAAATACAAGCAAACAAGTTGCCTCATAAAAGACAAGAATAGAAAACTGCTCAGCAATATACAAGAGCAAATGAAGAGGTGGACAGAATATTTTGAGGACCTTCTCAATAGACCAGCTCCACAAAACCCCCCGGACATCTAGCCAGCAGAAGAGGAGCTACAAATTAACGGTGAAAGACCAACGAAGGAAGAAATAAAGAAAGCCATAAAGTTTCTAAGAGATGGATAAGCGTCTGGCCCTGATGGCATTCCAGCAGAGGCCATCAAAGCAGATATCGACACGGCTACAGAGATGTTATATAAATTACTTGGTAAAGTCTGAGAACAGGAAGAGATACCAGCAGAATGGAAGGAAGGATATCTGGTTAAGTTGCCTAAGAAGGGAAATGTACAAGAGTGCACACATTATAGAGGAATAATGTTACTATCAGTGCAAGGGAAAAGTATTAAACAGGATTATCTTTGAGAGATTAAAAGAGTCCATAGACAAGAAACTGAGAGATGAACAAGCAGGTTTTCGACAAAACAGATCATGTACAGACCAGATAGCCACTTTGAGAATAATAGTTGAACAAAGTCTGGAATGGAATTCATCACTATACATCGGATTTGTGGACTAGAAAAGGCATTTGACAGTGTAGACAGAACAGAGAATCACTTTGGAAATTGATGAGGCATTATGGAGTTCCCCTGAAGATCATTAATTTAATAAAGAAAACATATGAAGACATGACATGCAGAGTTCTTCACGAAGGACAGCTTACAGAACCGTTTGGGATAAGAACAGGAGTGCGACAGGGATGACTCTTGTCTCCATTTCTTTTCTTACTAGCAATAGACTGGGTTATGAGATCATCGACAACACACAACAGAAATGGAATCCAGTGGACTCTGACTAAGCAGTTGGATGATCTGGATTTTGCTGATGACTTTGCTCTTCTGTCCCATAACCGTAATCAGATGCAGGACAAATTGAAAACACTCGATGAGAGATCACAGCAATTGGGTCTGAAAATACACAGGGAAAAGACAAAAAATAATGAGAATAAATGCAGGCAATGATAACAGGGTTGAACTTGAAGAAACACCAATACAAGATGTAGAATCGTACACATATCTTGGCAGCAATATAGACAAAGTTGGAGGGACAGACAGTGATATCAAACTAAGAATACAAAAAGCAAGTTGAGATTTCATTGCATTGGGAAATATATGGAGATCAAGAGAAATCGGATCCAACACGAAAATACGAATCTTCAACTCAAATGTGAAGTCAGTCCTATTGTGTGGCTCTGAGACACGGAGAACAACAAAGACAACTACCAAAAAGCTACAGACTTTCATAAATGGGTGCTTGCGTAGAATAGAGGGTTTAAAATGGTATGACAAAGTTACCAACGTGGAACTGATGACAAGAACTAGACAAGTGCCAGTGGAACAAGAGATGAGACGAAGACGTTGGCGATGGATAGGACACATACTGAGAAAACCTGTTCATAGCATTACAAGGCAGTCATTGTTCTGGAACCCCCAGGGCAAGAGAGAGTCAGAGGTAGACCAAGAAGCACATGGAGAAGAGAGCTAGAAACAGAGGTGAAAATGATGAGGAGATCGTGGAAAGAACTTGAGATGATGGCACGTGACAGGAGGACTTAACATGTGTTTGTTGAAGGCCTGTGCTAATTTGGGAGTGGAGGGTTATGATGATGATGAAGAAGAGAATTCCCTTTCAGTCCTATGTCATGTCCTATATTGGGATCTTAATAATCCATGTTCCTGGCTGTCTATGATTTCTCCTTGACTAAACTGGAAGTCTAAAAATGTTGTAGGTTGTAAGCGAAATTTTCTTTTCCACGCACAAGTTTCTTCGTGAGGAAAGATCCAATCAGCAGAAGTTCAGTTTGACATTTTAATGCTAAAACAACCAATAGGAAGCGTCTAATTTTTGTGGAGATCTCCTCAACTTTCATGTAAAACCTTACAACATAACAACACAATATATACCCCATACATGTTATTTTCTTACTCGTCTGCATACTCCATATGGTGTTGCCACTTCCGTATCGTCTGTCATGTTTGCAAAATTCACTACATCACCGATCTATCACTGATAATCTCTTTCATGATGTTATTTTATCATAGTTGCTTATTACAATAAAGTTATCTGCCGGCAATGTTATTTCATTTCTCAATTCCACTTTTCTCTATCTGGACATGTCTGCAAGCCAACGCATTGTCTTCAGATACCAGCTGATATCCATATTGGAGAAGCTGAGCAGCTCGGTATTTTGGTAATTATTTTGCCGACCATGTTAATAAATCAAACGTTTATCTACATTCTCCAACACACATTGGGTTTTGTCGGCCCTCCTCAGTGGGAGCAAAGGAGATATGGATCACTAATCCGTGAAGTATTGACGATTAATCAAGCAACTACGCCGACATTGTTGCAGAACCGGCCAAGCGGTAAAGCAACCCGGGAAAGTTGATAAGACAGGACAAGATAACTTCGACTATACACAAAATAATGAAAGAAAGAACATGGGAAGGGATCGTCAAGTATCCAGAAGGAGAGAATTGAAGACAAAAATAAGAGGAAGAACGAATTTCATCACAGCCACGCATTTCATCTTCATTAACTGTGGTGTCTGAAGCAGTTTTTTATAATGAGACACCATTTTTATCCGCAACCTAACATTTGTCGCCGTTTACGAATGTATGAGGGAGCTGTCTATACATTCTTACTTCTTAACTAAGAGAACCCGTCTAAACTGGACAAAATCAACTTACAGTTCCTGGTCCTGAATTGATTGATGAGCCACGTGTTCTCCGCAGGGCTGGTAATGCTAAGTAGGTAGCCACCATAAGCCGTGCATAACGACTGGAAATAAATCATGTATTAGAATAAAGGATTATACGTTTGATATGTTTTCCTAAATAAGTTCTCATAAAGCTGAGGCTAAACTAATTTCCTCAAACAAAATATAAGAATATAGTTATACGTTTGATTTCAATAATATTACTTGAGCCTTTCGGTAATGAAGCTTTATGTGTATCCAGCTTTAAATATAGTTTACATTAATACTGCTATATATAGTAGCAGTTTTAGGTATAAGTAGCTTAAGCTTTTGGTTAGGTCTTGAGTGTTTAGGGGCTTCGTGCACAAATATATGCTTGTTGGTACAATGTAAATTTGTTGAAAAGGTGCCTCGCAAGTTTACACGTGCCTCGGGCCTAGCGCAACCTAAACCCACACCTGCTAACATAAAACAGGCGGGTGGCTGACTTTTAAAGTGTCCGCACAACTAATTAGGTTGTATAGATGAAAGCTAAATAATGTACAATACCCATATAACATGACATTTTGCAACAGCTATTGTTGATCGCTTTAATGGCGTCCTAATTAATATTTTTAAATACTTCTTCATCAGAGAATTTATTGACTTGCTCAGAATATATTACTGCTGCACTCACATTAAGTATATATATATATATATTTTTTTTTCTTTCATTTAAAACAGGCTGTGGTAGTTTATGCTCGTTTTCCTTGTCTCATTACAGAATTGGTGACGTTTTTTTCTGCTCTGCATTTTAAGGTCCCTATATAAAAATAGCAAAGACAAATATTCACTTAAGCGAGGTTTAATTTGGTTATGTATTATTACGGCTAGGATTTTAATGACTTTGCATTTTCTTTTTGGGCTTAACCAAAACGTTGCTCATTAAAAACTAAGCTGATTTTAGAGCCTTTGTTATGATATAATTTTACATTTTTGTCATTTTTGGTATGGTAGGGCATAATTTGAAATTTTTCCGTCATTTTTCAACTTTTATGTTGTTTTTTTTTTCAGTTATTATTTTCTGTATTTAGGCATTTTCAATAAAATTATTCTTTTTATAGTGTTTCCTTACTTATTTTTTTTTAACACAAATTACTTCAGTGTTTTCCCCACGCTTTTTAATCATTTTCCATCAATTCCTCAAAAACACATGTTGCTCGTACACTGTGCTATATAGTCAAATTTGGGATTTATGCCTGATGCCATTATATCCTTAAAGCAGTCAGCAGTTGTATTAATGGATTAGATAGATTTAATGAGGAAAACAGTGAATGACATACAGTGTGAATGGAGACGTGGGAAAAGCTGTGCAAAAGATAATTGAACCAGTTTTTAAATAAAATTGTGGGATATGAAAGCTGTGTTTAATTTCACTATTTTCTCTTGGTAAATTGTCAGCGGACTTAGAAACAACTTTTTTCTATCTTAATCTGAGCCTCTTGTACCCCGCAAACATTCTGTAGAGGTGACTCAAAGAGCACAAGGCTCTCGGGCAAAACATGCAATCAAAATATTTGACAAGCAGGTGAATGTTTGACAAACAGGTGATTAGCCCATTGTGTGGTGTTTGACAAACAGGTGATTAGCCCATTGTGTGGTGTTTGACAAAGAGGTGATTAGCCCATTGTGTGGTGTTTGACAAACAGGTGATTAGTTCATTGTGCCATCAGAAACCACTAACGTAGCTTATTTCAAGTTTGCCCCTGTGGTGTCAGTAGTAGTGGAAAGGAGATTTTTAGTGTTTAAAGTTTTCTTGGCAGACAACCACAGTTATTCTCCATTAATTAACCAGACCATAAGTACATGCGCCCTAATACAACCAATGGACCGTGTGTCCAGGTTCACGGTGCTCGCCTCGCCTAAACAAGCAAAATTTTATTTACTATTGTTTTTTTTTTTTAAATTGTGAAAATCTACACATGGTTTCCATTGTGCATTATAATATTTAATTCATTAAATACAAAATTTCAGTTTGCCATAGAAACTGTAAAAATATTTAGTTGTTATTTTAAGTTCTTTTCTGTTTGCGTTTTTTTTTAAATAAGGATTTATTTTGTTAAAAATACAATTTTAAATTTGCACAAAAACTGAAAATTATAAATTGCATTTTAATGGAATAATGTGTGAGTGTGTGTGTGTGCGTTCGTGTATGTCTCTTAGACTGCATGTTTCTCGTTAATAAAATAGATTTTCAGTTTGACACAGAAAATGTGAAAAAATAAAGTTGTACTTTTATGTCGTATTACTGTTTTGTTTTATTCGTCATTTTGCTTTTGGTTAGTAACATAAAAAATATCTGTTTGGCACGGTGACAGCAAGAAACTAAATTATTTTTGTTAGGTTCTTTATGTTTTCTTTTATGCCTTTCATTTTCTTCTTTAAATAATGCAAAATAATTTTAATTTAGCTTGGAAACTAAAATAGAAAGTTGTGTTTGTTATGTCACTTGTGTTATTTTATAGGTTTTTTTTTTTGGGGGGGGGGGGGGGGGGGGGGGGTGGGGGAGGGGGGGGCGTGGGGGGTAGTGGTGTACTTGTTATAGGTAATTTTCTAGCAATTTTTCTCATTAAAATCTTAGCTCTATTTATTATCATGTTTTGATTTTTAATCCTAACCACAGTATATTACCGCAGCATCGAACCAAGTTACATTCTCCCTTCCAAAACCGTAGCATGATCCTTCAAAATAAGCCCAGGAAGGTGGACATCTGTTTCCTTGACCTGCGGAGATATAATAAATGATGTCTCCTGTTACAACGAATACATTTTCAATTATTATGATTGTCAGTTCGTATAAAAGCAGTAGAGAACACCAGAAAGGGTCGAGTGTCCATCATCCGACCATCGGTTATCTCAGACATTAGTTATCAGAAATCTTTCTTTTTCCTAATTCAAAATCTTGTGAACGTTATTTAACGTTCTAAGCGTGATTTGAGGATCGCATAATTTAGTCATTTACTGTATTAACAGAAGTAGCGAGATTTTAATTAAGGCATAGCACAGAATTTGCAGATCTTTAAACTCTAGACAGACTTAAGTAGAATTTAAAAGATATAGCTGTGGAAATAGTTTATGAACAGTCATGGAAAATGTTAAGTCATGTCGTTTAGAATCAGGCGTTTTATAAAGACGCAAACCAAATGATATCAGACATCAGAATTTACAAAGAATGAAAAAGTATGAAGTTTGATTCGATGCGCAGTTTAGATGACAACTCGTAAAAGAAATAAAAGACAATGTAAGAGCTAAGATTTATGCGAGCGATACAGTTCCACAACATATTTATTTTGCATTTGTGTTACGGTTCAGGTAAATTTTTAAAAAAAAAGACAACAACATAAACCTACGTTGATCAAGGTGAAGTGGTTTTAAACATAGCTGGTTAGTCGGCTCACTTGTGAAATATTCATTGGTGTTTGCGTAATTCCCCTTCACCTACTAACCATTCACAGTGTACCGTAGTGTTGTGTGCCCTAACCTTAAATATAACCATATTTCTAAGCCTAACTTAACTGCCTACGGAGAATTTGTTGTTTAACTTGAGCTGATGAGGATCTAGCTCTTTTGCAGCAAATTCCAAGGTGAAGACTCCTTGGTTTTATCGACATTACAGATCTAGATTTTTTGCTATGTCTTTGCTGTTATTCCAAAATTTGTTGAGTTGAAGTTAGGAGCTCCAGTTTCGCCAATGTGGCTAGCATTTAAGGACCATCACGTCTGGTACCAAACTAGGAGAAACAAGATGGTGGTATACTATGAATTCCTCGCCGTCCGAGGGATATGCCAAATTGAGATCCTCTGGCATGCAGCCACCCAAGTAAAAGCCAGAGTTACATCTGGGGCTCATGTAAGCTTAGTGAGCAGTACTGGGTTTTGAATATGTTTCACCACAAAGGGAATCCCCGAGAGTGTGTTGATGATTTCAAACGTAAATGAGGGTGTAATTAGCTTAACAGACTAACCACACTGTGACGAGTTGATTTAAATTTTTGGTCAATCGACCTGTCGATTCATGCGCTTTGCCTACCTCTGGTTTTGTCCACTCTATTTTAATTTGCTTGGAATTTTAGCGCATTGTCGCTCATTTTCTGCGTGTCAGTCCTCATTCTGACAGCGCTAGAGTACGCCCCACACGTGTAACCAATTTTCTTTATATTAGAAGTTTGAAATCAACGAACGAAATAAGATCACTGTCGCGCAACACATTTTTGTCTGCTGGCTTTCGCAGATTACCCCTTTGAGGCCCAGGTCGCGCGGTAAACATCTCCCCGTCAAAGTTGAGACGGGAACTCTGTTATCATGTCGCATCGAGGAAGACACGAAAGTTGCAACGCCTTTGTTACGGGCTAATTTTGCTGCTATTTGTGACCACCTGCACGTTTTTAGACACATAACTGGGAAACTTTTAGGGTACATAAGCGAGTATTTTTTTTAAATCTATCTGTGACTTGCAGCAAGGAAAATGGGACACACGAAGTTAATTTATGTCTCCTAGTTATACAGTCCCGTATATTCCACGGACACCTTCTCCAAGAGATATTTCCAACGGATTCAGTTTCTTTTTTGAGACGACAGCCAGTAGAATTGTTACTAGTTAAAATAGCTAGCATTATCTTTAACGTACGGATAAAAGGGAGCCAAAACAAGCGGTGCCCAGACTTTCACACAGCAAACAGCCAACGGATTTCTCCAACTGTGCTCCCACCGTTTATATTTCTCAGTGAGCTGGATAAATGCTCAGTTTTATGGTCGTACCATAGTGGGTTATTCAGTCAGCATTACGACTAGATTATTATAGCACAGAACGTATCTGTCTCAAGAGAACAAGCCTAGTTTGGTATAAAGCACTTCTCTGTGGAAATATTTAAAAATTGTTCCTGGCCTCTCGCCAGCTAGACACCCGTTAACGACCAGTGATCGTCTAGAGACATTTTTCTTGTCAGAGCTTCAAGATAGTAACCATTGGTCACAGCGGATCTCAAATGGGGATTACGGCCTGCGAATGACGTGCTGTGTTACCTTCTAGGAAAACGTCATGCGCTGCCAACTCGGCCAACGATCGCTCAGACAATTTGTGTGTTTTTGTGTGTACTTCTTGCTCATGTGGAAGTGTTGTCCTGTCCAGTGTCGTGACACTGTATAACTGAGTATTTCATATTTTGTCTTACATCTTCTTTCTTAGCACTGTTTGTTCTTTCTCAATCACATTGCTTTTTTGTCTTATGTGATGCCATACGGCTTAGTTATTTCTTTTCCTTTGATTTGCTTTAAGTATATTACCATAATAGATTTTTGAACTGGTTATTTATCTTTGATTTGTACGATTAAGATCTTTATTAAATCGAGACAAAAGAATGAAACCAGACAAGCCGTTGTCCCACATTTTTCCTTGTTCTCTCAATCTGTATAATCTGGAAATAGAGAAAAGGCGTGGCTTCAACCACAACAAGAGCGGAGGTGAAAACCTAGATCGAGGTCTCTTGTAACCTGTTATCTTACCACAATCATTGATTTTGTCTATCCTACCAATTTTGCAAATCACCACAATGTTGTACTCAGTCTGGAAGCCTGTGCCTTTCAAATTCACATTTACTATATCGCCCCGCCATATTCATTTATACATCTGTGTACTGTACCGTTGTGCCTAGCTGGTGGTTATATAAGGATGACTCCAGATATGTCTCCATGCATGCTTATAAGTAGAACATTTTTTACAAAATGTTTTCCAATCATTTATTCATTTTTCCCACGTGATGTTGGTTAGAGTGGAAATTGCTCGGGAGGATAGATATCATTAGTATATTTGTACTTTGCTTAGCTATTTTGTTTAGTGTGCACTTTAATATAGTAAACTTAGGTTTATACCCTTTTACATGTTTACTGTTAACATACAAACAGTATTATGGCTCGCATAAACAGGAAAAGAATCAATGCATTCTTTATTCAGTAAAAAAGGCGTTATAATTCAATTACCAGCGTTACCGTAACTAACATGTATGGAAATGAGAGAAGCTTGACATAGACCTCCATCTTACTGAGAGAAATGGAAATGGTTGTATGAGAGCAGAAGACAGCATCGAAGACAGCATTTGAAACTAATAGCTTGCTATTTTGTGTAATGTCAGTTACAGAACTTAGCAATCGTCTTTGTTTCCTGTGCACAAATCAGTCATATTAACAAATACTGCCTGAATATTTAAGTTCATCAATTTTAACGTGTTAAAATAATAACATATGATAAACTATAAACTTAAAGATATACCTTCTACTGCCGCCTGGAACACAGCAACAAACAAAGTAATGTACAGGGTTCTCATCTGAGGAAAAGAAAAACAAACTACATAAGCTGTTTAAATTGAAAGCTTATGAAAAACTAAGTGCAGTCTCTGAAAGAAATAATGCTGACTGCGTTATCTTACCACGTGGTTCAGGCAGACTGTCACAGAATATCTGAACATGCTTTTTTGTGTGATATCTCACACCTTCGGCCCTCCGGCAGTATAATTTATTCTTCATTTTTCTCTTCAATCGCTTATTATTTTGCAATTGTTTTGCAATTTCATTCATTATTTTGCTCTTTGCTGGATCTAGTAGGGTAAAGTCTCTAACACTCTACTCCCTACGGAAGTATCTGCTATGGGACTATCTTTATCTCTTACATTTTTGCTTTACCATGTTACGGTGTTATTTTAAATGACGGCGTCTGCTGGGGTTAGCAATGCGCAACGTTTGGGGTCAATAACATTAATAGAATATGTCGATATTTTACGGACTACTGAACGCGAAATATATGCTAAGATTATGACGTGTTCGTGTTGGGAAGGTCACGCTTGGTGACTTGGTTACGTTACCCCTTTTATGCTATCCGTCGAGCAGAGAAGTCGTGTCTTGTATTCCTTCCAATGAGAGGCCTTATTATATAGCCATAAGTATGAATTCAATATAGAACTCAGGGTCAGTTCGGAGAATAGTATGAAGTATGAGATTATTTATTTAAACTAAACGATGGAAGGAGAATCGAATTAAGATTCATTTTGTAGCTGTCGAGAACTCATGCGCTCATTTCTGGCTGTCTGATTACAGCAGCGCATGTATACAGCCATGATGTTCATCTGACATATTATTTTGACACGGACGGATACTTACTTGTATTACTTGGAATTTATCATTATGCTGAACTGTATATGAAGTTTGTGAATGTTGGATATTATCTATGTGAAAACCGCCAATACATGTGGACTCAAACTGAAGGCTTGATATCTTCATTACGTTACGGGTTTGGTTCCACAGCTGTTTAATGTTTATATTTCTCAGCACGATAACTCTCTCACAAGAAAGATCAATTATTGTAAATATGCAAATCAGAACGTCGAAGGGACTTTCTTTATGGCCAGAGCTAACTAACAAAATAACAAACATTAAACAAGTCAAGAGAGTGATCTTAATATTCAACCAACAAATATAATTGAAGGAACCCGCACCCGTTACATACCACTCCTTAGAATTATGTACGTTCCGCCGGGTGAACTGTGTAGTGAAATTGACAGAGATACAACGGTAAAATTCCTCCAAGGATAACATTTAAGGATAAAAACATAATGCGTAGGCTGCTGATGTACATGATCGCCTAGACCGCGGGTCATCATCCCCCATAAAATTGACTTGCTAGACCGGAGGGGAACGGAGTATCAAAAGGAAAAAAAAAAAAATATGACTGGAAAGGCTAAAGAGACGCAATTGGGGGGGGGGGGGGGGGGGGGGGGGGGGGGGGGGGGGGGAAAAAAGGGGGGGTTAATGGGGAGATAAAGGGGGGGGGGGGGGGGAAAATGGATGAAAGTAAAAAAATTCAAGTCCCCCAAATTGACACGAGGTACGGAATTGGACGTTTTGCGATACCAAGCGCTTGATTTGAATTTGAGCGGAAGAACGCAGATGTCTGAAAAAAATTACAAAAATTAAAAAGTAAATTTTTTCTTAATATTAATGTTAGGAATATAAAAAAATTAGCTGGCCAGATGGCCTATTCTGAGCAGTGAACGAATATGGTCTTAATTTTACAGACGGATAGATAATATTGAAAATAATGACAAAAGACAGTGTAGTTCACATCATCGACAGACTGAATTGAATCTAAAAAGTGTGGTTATTTGCACACAAAAACACGACCTTGGACCCAGATGTTCAAATTTACTTGGCATAGAAGTGAAGGGACATTGGTGGTAGCTGTGTCTAAATATAACTTTTTACAACAAAAATTTGAAGGGGAGAGAACGGTTGGGTCAAAAATCGAGCACAATTTTGTAGAAACACAAGTAGAGACGGACAGACTAACAGATAACCATCCATACGTGACTGAAGCTTGACTGAAATGACTTTAGTGAGGAAATTTGAAATTGAAAATAAAACTAGGCAGTGATTGGCCACAGACAATCATATCATTAGCGCTCAGACGCGAAAGTGGGGTCATTTCTCAATAATTGTTCAGTGTTAGACACAGATTTTAAAGTGTGGTGTTTTCCCATATGAAAGACAGTGAGTTAAATTTAGGGACGCCATCCTATAGCCAGCAGCTCAGCTGAGTTTTGCTAGCACTTCTGTGTTAATTATTCATAATCTGGTAAGATTGAAATTATTTCTTTATATATTTTGAATATTGTTTCATGTTCGAGTGATTTGATACTGCCATATCATAATCTAGCCTTACAAACAAGTAGGGATTTTGCTCTAGACCCCCCGCCCAAGTCAGGGTCTAGGGACTAACAAGGTACATAAACTCCAGCAAGGATTATGCAAGACAGATCAAGAGTTGAGAATAAGGAAACATATTACCTATCCTCTTTTAGGGTAGAAAACTAATAATTATTTTTCAGAATCTATAGTCTGGGAGGATCTATCGGATGTAAACCCACCATGGTAACTGTGCTGTTTGGTCAGAGAGATCTGACCTGTCTGTATAATGTGGTTGTTGTGTCAGTGTGGTGTCCAGACGTGGGTAGAGAATAGATTTTGACACATGGCCCATACTTTGATTGCAGAGCTGCGAGTTTCTGTCGTCAACGAAGCAGTATCTATTCGGGTGGTGATTTACACAAGTGTATCTGTGCAGTCCTTGTGACAGAGACCACCATTATTGCCCGCCAGCACGGAGAGGTGGGACCGCCTGATTTCAGCACCAGAGCTACAAATACCAGATGAGTGAGCCTCTGGTCTGCTGGATATTCACCAACCCCATTAAGTTGCAGATACCCCATAAAAATTCCCACCATTTTCTGGACACTATGTAGTCAATATAGACAGGTGTGATGAGACCACCCCAACAGCACAGACAATAAATATCCTCCCTAGTAGCTGACTACCAGAACATTTTAATAAAACTAACTATTCTAGTACTTAAATATGTACACTTTTGCATTTATTATGTAACATTCCATGCATAATTTTCATAAATTTTAAATCCTTCTTTTAAAACAAGTTCTGGTCAAAATAAAACTTGATCCAGAACAAATAAATGTAATATAATTATATCAAAAAACTTTACACACGTGAGTTAGTTCAGTGTATTTTAACACTTGTTAATCTTATTAGTCTTGTTAAATATTTATGGGTATATTTATAACTATCACACCACAGTACACATCATTACCCTAGACACTTTACGTAGCTACATTCAATAAAAAAAAAAAATTAAGTGTGAGGTCGTAGTGGTAGCAAGAAAGGCCTTCTGACAATTCTCAATTACATTTTATCTCAGGAGCCTTCACAGCTGGCCTCATACAATTTACATGTAGTACCATCATCATCATACAATACCATCAATACCACTACATATATTGGGGTCTTGTCCAGGGATAATTAGCCCAACAGTAATATTAAGATCTCCTGGTGGGAGAAATAAAAGTAGGGAAATAAATTGTAAAATTTCCTTTAAAATTAAAAGTGTCCCTGCAGATAAAAGTTGGTGAATCTTCACAGCCAGTAATAATTAATTAGTTAACTGGTTAGTTAGAATTAGTTAGACTATAGTAATTAGAAGTACTTAGTGTATTTACTGGTTAGAGATTTAGCTTATATATTATTATATTGTCTAAAAAGTATGGCTGAGCTAGCAAAGTTTAGATCAGCTGCTGTGCTCACTGCGAAGGAGATGGGGATGGATGGTCAAATTTTAATTCAATACGTAACGACTGAATGTGATAAATATATTGAACGGGAAGAAAGGAGATTAGAAAAAGAGGCTGAAAGAAAATTAGAGGCTGACAGGTTAGCTGAAGAAAAGAGATTACAAATTGAGGCTGATAGAGAAATTAAGAGGCTGCAGATTGAGGCAGAAGAAAAACGACAGCAAAGGGAGGCAGAAGATAAAAAGGCCGAAAGGGAGGCAGAAGATAAAAAGGCCGAAAGGGAAGCAGAAGATAGAAGGTTGCAGAGGGAGCATGAATTACGACTAAGGGAGCTGGAATTACAAGGCCCGGCTCCTGAAAATGGTGCCAGCCCTTTTGCCTCAGATGCTACGCCCAGTATGGGAGCCTCAAACTCAGCTATGGGGTTTCATTTAGACCATTTTGTTGAAAAAGACGATGACATAGAGGGGTACCTAGGACGTTTTGAGTTATTAGCTACTACATATGGGTTAGAGAGAGAGAGGTGGAGTTTAAAGCTATCACAGGGATTGAGGGGTGCTTCTTATGAAGTATTTGCCAAAATGAACAGGGAAGACCAAGACAATTATGACATGTTAAAGCAGGCTTTGTTATTAAGGTACGAGAAGAATGGTGAATTTTATCGTAAGAGATTTAGAAATGCCAAACTGTTGTCTGGGGAGACATACCACCAATTCTCTGCCAGACTAGAAACCTATTTGGAGAAATGGACGGCTCTGGGGAAGACCCAAGATCTTAAAGAAATGATCATGATTGAGCAATTGAGAGAGTCCATGGCTCCAGACATGAGAAAATTTCTCATGGAACAGGGTGCAGAGAAGTTGGGGGAAATTTTAAATGTTGCTGAGAGGTATCAGGCAGCTCAGGCAGAGGTAAGTGGTGCTAAGAAGAAGCACATAGACAATTTTAAAGCTCCACAGCAATTTAATAAATTTGATAATAGAGAGCAGGGAAATAAAGGTAGGACAAATTTTGAGCGGCCAAGAAATGACTATCGCGACAGAAACTCACAGTTCAATGACCAAAAGTTCAATGAAAGAAAACCGTTGAACCAAGGGAAAAGATGGTGTAAATGGTGCAAGAAGGATAACCATAACACCGAATTTTGTAGAAGGAAACCTTCAAACATTGCTGCAATGAAGTCGGGGACGCAAAGATTAAAGGTTAATCCTAAGGGACAACAGGAACCTTATCACCCCCCAGTTTGTGAGGATGTTATTTGTAATGGGGTCACCATAAGGTGCCTTTATGATACAGGTTTGGATTATGATTCAGTTGTGAAGTCTAGCCTAGTGGACCCAAGTCAGTATACCACAGAAACAGTGGAAATACAAGGGGCGACTAAGGACATACCACTCATGACACTTCCCATCGCAAGGATAACGGTGAAAACTCGCTATGTGGAAGGAGAAATCAGAGCAGCAGTGATAGATGAACCAATCTACCCTCTGATATTGGGGTGTAGATACGTCTTCTTGGGGAATCCCGAGAAACCTGTGATCATGGCGACAGTGCAGACCAGGTCACAGAAGAAGGAGGAAGAAGGTGAACCTATAAACGCTCATCCAGAGGAGATGAGGAAGGCGCAGGCTGAGGATAGGACACTCAAGCCCTGTTTTAAAAAATTGCCCAAATGCCACACACCTCCGAGCAAGGGGGAATATTTCATGAAGAATAGATTATTATACAGGAAGACAGGAACTAGATCCACTGGTCACGGACAGTTAGTTCTTCCCAAGAGATATAGGGCAAATTTGATAAGGAGCTTACATGTTGGAAAAGATGGTGACCATGAGAAAGTCGGTACCATCTGCCAAAAGATTGCTCTAAAATACTATTGGCCCGACGTAAATGTCGATGTTGAAAACTTTGTAGAAGCATGTGGCGTATTTCATGAGGGAACACCCACAAAGGGAAAATATGTGCAGGACCTAGAACCGCCACGGGGCAACTTTAGGCCTGAAAGGAAAACTAATTATACACGGGTAGACAAAGTGGAATGGGAGCCCCCTTTTCACACCCAGTCTTCACTTGAATGGATTAACATGGCCGCTATGCGAAGAGTACAAAGAAGAAATTTAACCCAGGATAGGATGACAATCCCTCGGTCAGACTTATATAAACTGGAGGAACAGACAAGAGAGCGAAGATCTCTCATAAACAATCTTAAGTGGGGAGACAAACCCCAGAGAAAAATTGGTAGTCGTCGATTTGTGAGTGATGATTCTAGGAAGAAAAGTCCTCATTATAAAGCTTCTAATGGACGGGACCAGATGAGTTCCATGAAAAATAAGTATGATAAATTAAAGATCCAGATGTAACTTTATTAAGGACCTGGACAGATGAGAAGGCGGAAGAGACTGTTACCTCATCGTATCAATATGTGAACGAACTGACCACTCGTTTGAAAGCTGGATGGAAACTGGCAAATGATAATTTGAAACAAGCCAGGAAGAAACATGCAGCATATTTTAATAGGAAGGCAAAGGACAGGGAACTGGCAGTCGGAGAGAAGGTGCTGCTTCTACTACCGGGAAGCCAGAATAAATTACAAATTGGTTGGCAAGGTCCATATACGGTTCTAGAGAAGGTGTCTAGAACAAACTATAAAATTGACAAAAAGGGGAAGGAAAAAGTTTATCATGTAAACCTGTTAAAGAAGTATCTGGACAGACCACTCCAGGAAAGCACCCCCTTATTGACCTTGGCTATTGCAACCCAGATGCAAAAAGAACCACTCACCTCACATGAATACCCATTACATCCTTGTGAAACAGCAGCACAGGTAAAAGTCAGTAAGCACCTGACTAAAAACCAGAGGGAGAGAGTTCAACAAGTTCTGGAGGAACATACAGATGTATTAACAGATAAACCAGGCCATACAAATTTGCTACAGTATGACATGAAACTGGTAGACTCAAACCCAATCTGTATGAGAGCCTATTCTATTCCGTTCGCGAAGGAGAAGGCATTAAAGGAAGAAATAGATTATTTATTGAAGGAGGGGATTATTTCGCACAGTGAATCATCTTTTAGTTCTAGTGTCGTTTTGTTGAGGAAACCGTCTGGGGAACACAGACTGTGCATAGATTACAGGAAACTGAATGCTGTCACAGAAGGACAAGTGGATCCATTACCAGACACAAAACAGCTATTTGCCAGACTGAACAAGGCAAAATACTTTTCAAAAGTGGATCTTAGTAAAGGCTATTACCAGATCCCAGTGAAGCCTGAAGTGAGACCTTATTTGGCTTTTAGCACTTCGGATGGACATTATGAATTCAATATGCTACCATTCGGACTGAAAAATGCTCCGAGTGTGTTTTCAAGGATGATGCGAAAATTGTTGGACCCCCTGAATAACCCATGTATCACAAATTTCATGGATGATATTCTCGTCGCCACCGAGACATTTGAAGAACACATTGAAGCTCTGGAGATGTTGTTTGATAGACTTCGGGAGGCGAACTTAACTGCTAGGCCAACAAAATGTTGTATTGGATGCAAAGAGTTGGAATTCTTGGGGCACACTGTATATCAGGGTAATATGACCCCTGATCCTAAGAACTTGGAAAAACTGCAGAGAGCACCTAGGCCGCAAACCAAAAAGGACGTGCGATCATTCGTGTCGTTATGCGGATTTTATCAGAAATACATCAAAAATTTTAACGCCATTTGTGCTCCTCTGACTGATCTGACTCGCAAGGGACTTCCAGATAAAATTATTTGGACTGCACAATGTGAATTAGCGTTCCAAGAGTTAAAGGAAAAAACTCACTAGCAAGCCTATTCTCAAACTGCCTGATTTGACACAGGACTTTGTCTTAAGAACCGATGCAAGTAATGTGGGACTAGGAGGGGCTTTGTTGCAAAGATCATCTTCACCTGATGGGGAACTTAAACCAGTCGCTTATGCAAGCCGCAAATTGAATAAGGCGGAACAAGGATACTCCACAAGCGAAAAAGAATGTTTAGCATTAATCTGGGCAATAAAGAAGTTTCAAATCTATCTGTATGGTAGGACATTTGTGGTGGAGACGGATCATCAGCCTCTCGTGTTCTTGTCTCAGGCTAAGCATGAAAACGCAAGATTGCTGAGGTGGTCTTTATTGCTTCAACCTTATCAGTTTAGTATCCAATATATCCCAGGCAAATTGAATGTCGGTGCAGATTTCCTCAGTCGGCACCCCTGTGATCAAAATTAGAGTAATGGCAGACGTGAGGAGTAATTTTACCTATGTGTATCGCTGGTTTTGGAACTTGCCATAGGCATGTTTTCAGGTGGGGAGATGTGTAGTGAAATTGACAGAGATACAACGGTAAAATTCCTCCAAGGATAACATTTAAGGATAAAAACATAATGCGTAGGCTGCTGATGTACATGATCGCCTAGACCGCGGGTCATCATCCCCCATAAAATTGACTTGCTAGACCGGAGGGGAACGGAGTATCAAAAGGAAAAAAAAAAATATGACTGGAAAGGCTAAAGAGACGCAATTGGGGGGGGGGGGGGGGAATGGATGAAAGTAAAAAAAATTCAAGTCCCCCAAATTGACACGAGGTACGGAATTGGACGTTTTGCGATACCAAGCGCTTGATTTGAATTTGAGCGGAAGAACGCAGATGTCTGAAAAAAAATTACAAAAATTAAAAAGTAAATTTTTCTTAATATTAATGTTAGGAATATAAAAATTAGCTGGCCAGATGGCCTATTCTGAGCAGTGAACGAATATGGTCTTAATTTTACAGACGGATAGATAATATTGAAAATAATGACAAAAGACAGTGTAGTTCACATCATCGACAGACTGAATTGAATCTAAAGTGTGGTTATTTGCACACAAAAACACGACCTTGGACCCAGATGTTCAAATTTACTTGGCATAGAAGTGAAGGGACATTGGTGGTAGCTGTGTCTAAATATAACTTTTTACAACAAAAATTTGAAGGGGAGAGAACGGTTGGGTCAAAAATCGAGCACAATTTTGTAGAAACACAAGTAGAGACGGACAGACTAACAGATAACCATCCATACGTGACTGAAGCTTGACTGAAATGACTTTAGTGAGGAAATTTGAAATTGAAAATAAAACTAGGCAGTGATTGGCCACAGACAATCATATCATTAGCGCTCAGACGCGAAAGTGGGGTCATTTCTCAATAATTGTTCAGTGTTAGACACAGATTTTAAAGTGTGGTGTTTTCCCATATGAAAGACAGTGAGTTAAATTTAGGGACGCCATCCTATAGCCAGCAGCTCAGCTGAGTTTTGCTAGCACTTCTGTGTTAATTATTCATAATCTGGTAAGATTGAAATTATTTCTTTATATATTTTGAATATTGTTTCATGTTCGAGTGATTTGATACTGCCATATCATAATCTAGCCTTACAAACAAGTAGGGATTTTGCTCTAGACCCCCCGCCCAAGTCAGGGTCTAGGGACTAACAAGGTACATAAACTCCAGCAAGGATTATGCAAGACAGATCAAGAGTTGAGAATAAGGAAACATATTACCTATCCTCTTTTAGGGTAGAAAACTAATAATTATTTTCAGAATCTATAGTCTGGGAGGATCTATCGGATGTAAACCCACCATGGTAACTGTGCTGTTTGGTCAGAGAGATCTGACCTGTCTGTATAATGTGGTTGTTGTGTCAGTGTGGTGTCCAGACGTGGGTAGAGAATAGATTTTGACACATGGCCCATACTTTGATTGCAGAAATGCGAGTTTCTGTCGTCAACGAAGCAGTATCTATTCGGGTGGTGATTTACACAAGTGTATCTGTGCAGTCCTTGTGACAGAGACCACCATTATTGCCCGCCAGCACGGAGAGGTGGGACCGCCTGATTTCAGCACCAGAGCTACAAATACCAGATGAGTGAGCCTCTGGTCTGCTGGATATTCACCAACCCCATTAAGTTGCAGATACCCCATAAAAATTCCCACCATTTTCTAGACACTATGTAGTCAATATAGACAGGTGTGATGAGACCACCCCAACAGCACAGACAATAAATATCCTCCCTAGTAGCTGACTACCAGAACATTTTAATAAAACTAACTATTCTAGTACTTAAATATGTACACTTTTGCATTTATTATGTAACATTCCATGCATAATTTTCATAAATTTTAAATCCTTCTTTTAAAACAAGTTCTGGTCAAAATAAAACTTGATCCAGAACAAATAAATGTAATATAATTATATCAAAAACTTTACACACGTGAGTTAGTTCAGTGTATTTTAACACTTGTTAATCTTATTAGTCTTGTTAAATATTTATGGGTATATTTATAACTATCACACCACAGTACACATCATTACCCTAGACACTTTACGTAGCTACATTCAATAAAAAAAAAAAATTAAGTGTGAGGTCGTAGTGGTAGCAAGGAAGGCCTTCTGACAATTCTCAATTACATTTTATCTCAGGAGCCTTCACAGCTGGCCTCATACAATTTACATGTAGTACCATCATCATCATACAATACCATCAATACCACTACAAACTGTGGTACTTTCGTAACAATACCCGGTCATTTTCACCGGTCAGCAGTAATACGTTTATCTCATTCTATCAGCCGGGCCACCTTTGATAAAAGACGATGCTCGTTTTACAACCACATTGTTTGTCTGAGTGGCCGGAGATCCTTTTGTTTGACTGTCTGAAGAAGGCACGAAAACACAGGCGATTATGAGATAATCGTTTCCGCTCGACCCTGTCTGTGTCATTATCACAGATAATTTGTCTGGGTAAACAACCTTGACGACAGGCACTTAGACAGGTAATCAGTTCACACATTTGTTTGTGAGAGTGCACAAGATGTCACTGGAAATATTACGTCTTATTATAAAGAGGTCACGCGTGGGAATATTAAATTTAATATTTTAAACACGCGGGCGAAATTATGAATTTAAACACCCCAACCCACGTAGTGCGAAAAGAGCTTACGATTGGATTGAAGTAAGAGCCAGAATTTACAATTTATCTCATTGACAAGTTTGCCGGGAAGTACAATCTGTAATTTGAACTGGAAACTGAAAATAAAATCTAGCCAACTCAGAGACACAGAACATAAATCTTCGCAACTTCAAAAGAGCAACTCTCAAAAAGCCAGAAAGAGAAGGATCGGACTAGAATTCCATACTCATAAGTGACAGATCGAAGTTTTTGGGAAACTTAAAACCTTAAAAGTAAGCCCGCCTTTATAAATACAAGACTGTACACTTAAGGGACCAGGACTTTAAATACAGAGTCTGGACATTTAAAGGAATAGGATCACCCGTCAAAGAGGAATTATTACAGTTTCCCAGACCAAGTGTATCGCAGAACACCCGTTGAAGAGGAATTACTGGTTTCCCAGGCCAAGTGTATCACAGAACACCCGTAATAAGAAGGAATTACTATACTTTCCCAGACCAATTGATTCGAGAGCATATGCACCGAAATTGCTCGTGTCCATCCGAAACATGTGCGAGGAGATTGTGTATAACCCAAAAATTTGGGGTAAGTTGTGAACAGTTCTTTTACAAATATGAATTAACATGTTTTCTTGCTAAGTGATTATATATGAGGCTGGTAACCTCAACATACGATAATATTATATTCATAAACCACTACAGCAAGCGCTGGTAATTGTTTCTGGCTAGTCGCGCGAAAAACCCGACAGCAGAGGTGACCTCAGACTCCGACTGGAGGAGTGATGATTACATCACATGTGCCTCATGTGTATCATACCATTTTGTGAGATATATATATAGCTTGTTAATGTTAGTTCAGGCACAAATCATTGTTCGCGCTGTCCAGACCCATTTTCCCAGTTAATACTCAGAGGAATACAGGTGAAATGTAATCATCTTTCTTGAGCTACGTTGTGTACTCAAGAATTTAATTCTTCTGAGAGATTAACATTGGTGGGTGGACAGCGAGAGGATGCGCCTGTTAAGCTTCAAACTTAGTGTACTTAGCAGAGATTTTTGTATTTCTATTTTTTTTCTAAAAGTACGTGGTTACACGCCGCTAGTATGTGGAGAAGTGCACTCATCACCAAACAGAAGTGATGGAATCCACGGCGACAGGACTCACCTAGAGTTAAGTTTTCGTGTAAAAAATGCGAAAGCAATGGACTTTGGTAAATCCTCACTAAGTCTCAGTGACGAAATCTTCTATTTACAGAAAAATCTCATAAAGTTTTCCATATTCATTTTAACTGCTAAAGACTAATTCATTATTAAAATTGTTACATGTATTTTTAAAACTAAACAATCATAGTCGCTTCAGTTTTTTTATATGTATGAAAGCAAAGGTATGAGCCAGAATATTATATATATATATATATATATATATATATATATATATATATATATATATATATATATATATATATATATATATATATATATATATATATATATATATATATATACCATCATCATCATCATGTGACGTATTCTTTCCAGAACGTTGTCTCCATTACAGCTACTCTGAACGCATCACGATTCTGTGCAAGTTGACCTGCATCAGCCAAAAACATGTTCAGACTCTCTGTGATGTCCTGGGTCCACCGTCGTCTAGGTCGACCCCTTCCCCTTTTTCCAGGAACCATGCCTTCCATCACTGTTTTTTCCAGGCTATTATGTCTTTTTATATGACCGAAAAATTTCAGCTTCCTTATTGCGATGGTATTTAGGAGCCAATGTTCCTGTATGTTTAGTCAGTGCAGTACTTCTCTGTTGGTCTTTTTTTCTGTCCAGGGTATTCTCAACATCCTTCTGTAGCATTTCATTTCGAATGATGTAATCTTTTTTGCAACTGTTTATTGAATGTCCAAGTCTCGCAGCCGTATGTTGCTACTGGGAATATACATGCTCTGATCAGTTGTAACTTTGTTTCTTTGCTTGTGCCTTGATATATATATATATATATATATATATATATATATATATATATATATATATATATATATATATATATATATATATATATATATATATATATATATATATATATATATAATAAACTGGGGGGGGGGGAGGGGGAATGGAAAAAAACCATTGATTAAATCCTTCACAAAAGGCGACGGACAGATATAAGTTAACCATTGCTCAGCATTATGCCGCATGGTTCTTGACTTCTGAATTATCTTGTGAAGACTCCTTTCGGATAGAAGCGCCTTTACAGTTCTATCTACATCTCTGCCAAGAGTAATCTTGTGCAAAGGTAAACACCTTTGACGATCCATTTAGATACTCTTGAGTTGTGGCCATTGTTGGACCACTACTGCAAAGCAGGGGAGGCAATCCGTGACACAGATTACTATACACCTATCTCTACGTATTTCCATCCTACATATGCTACTGTCATTTTGTTACCTATTTAGCCTACGTATTTCCTTACATAATACTTTCAATAAATTATATTTCTACCTGTTTTTGAAGAAGCCCAGAATTTCATTAGACTAAAACGAGATAAACACAATCACATATGTGCTCAAGTTTGTTTTAGAAATTGGATCTAAAATGGGAGAAGTAAATCATTAAATCATCGCGCGCTTGACAATACAGACTTTTGTTTTCCATTTTGTTTGAATATCGCTCCTATGATACACTGTTCAA
Organism: Oreohelix idahoensis; assembly: GCA_024509875.1. Classification (NCBI taxonomy): domain Eukaryota; kingdom Metazoa; phylum Mollusca; class Gastropoda; order Stylommatophora; family Oreohelicidae; genus Oreohelix; species Oreohelix idahoensis. The sequence continues at coordinate 757,055 of JAMPIV010003725.1, read as the reverse complement.
ACAGTAGGTTATAATTGGTGTAGATTTATCAATTCCTTCGTTTTACACGCTAAGTTGATGTTTAGCCTTGAAAAGGGCTAGTATTGAGAAGGACCCTTAGCAGCTGCTGACTGACGTCATTTGCCCGTTCTGCATATTGTGGCATTTTCATTCCATTTGTGTACTTGCTTTGCTCTGCTAATGTTTATTTGAGTTGTTTCCCTATTGTGTCGTCTTTCCTATCTCCATATGTTGAAAGATTTTGTTGATTGTTGGTTTGTTGGTAGGTGATTGTTGGTAGAAGATCCTTTAGTAATTACTTCAGTGATTTTTCGATTTGCTCTGTCGTTTGCTTGCTATGTCAGTGATGACCTGTCTTTCTACCTAGGCTCTTTTAAGGATCTCTTTATTTTCGGTTTTTAATTCCGCCAATTTTGCAATGTCTTTTTGTATTTGATGCTGTTTTATTTTCATGTCCTGTATCACTTGTTTCGCACTTTCCAAGCTATTCAGGTTTGTTTAAGATCCCTCACCTCAGACGTACGCTATCGAACGTGTTCAGGTAGGCTGTCTTTGCCGTTAGTAGACTTGCCGCTACTCTGTTCTTTGCCTCTTGGTACGAAACACCCTTCCTAATTGACATTGCACGTATTTGCCTTGTTTGCTGGCATTGAAGACATCCATGGTATCTTGTTCCGTGATCTCCGAGATAGTTGGCACTTTTATATCTTTATTTGGCATCTGGCAGTCAAGGTCTTTTCTTACCTTGGGGCAGTCATTGTAGGTGTTCCTACTCGCACAGTATCTGCAGATCGTCTTTTTTCTTCACGTGTTCTTTGTGTATAAAAATACATGGCACTTCAAACACTGCATCACGGGAGGGATGTAGGCATGCGTACTTCGAGGTCTATCTTGAATAGTGATACTTTCGGGAACTGTTGCCCTTTATGAAGTGACCACTTTCAGGCTGGTGTCTTTTTTATTCCAGGATTTTAACCTTTCTGCGTGCGTGATTTTGGTTAGAGGATTTTTGGCCTGAATGTGGTTGAGGACCTCTGCTTCTGACCAGCTGGTGTAGATCCCTTTGATGACTATCTTCTTGCTGTCTATGTGAATTTCTGCTTGCATTTTTATTCGGTGTGGTAGCTGAAATTCTTTTAGCGCAGATACCATAGCAGCCATCCGTGATTTAATCTTTTTCATTGTATTCAGGGCAAGTATCCATATGGTGCCTTTTGATATTTATTATGCCTTCTTTGCCGACTATTCCCTACCGTACATTGGCTATTTTGTCGTCAGGAAGAGCCCTGTCATCTGCGTGAGTTTAATTTTGAGCTCTTGTTCTACCTCCTCCGGCTTGGTTATCTGTAGTCCATCTGAGCGGCATATTCCATCATTGGCCGTGCATCTGGCTTGGTTATCTGTAGTCCATCTGAGCGGCATATTCCATCTTCCATCATTGGCCGTGCATCTGGCTTGGTTATCTATAGTCCATCTGAGCGGCATATTCCATCTTCCATCATTGGCCGTGCATCTGGCTTGGTTATCTGTAGTCCATCTGAGCGGCATATTCCATCTTCCATCATTGGCCGTGCATCTGGCTTGGTTATCCGTAGTCCATCTGAGCGGCATATTCCATCTTCCATCATTGGCCGTGCATCTGGCTTGGTTATCTGTAGTCCATCTGAGCGGCATATTCCATCTTCCATCATTGGCCGTGCATCTGGCTTGCAACTCGATACACTTTTCTTGTCTGCCTCATGTCTTTGCTATCAATTATGTGCGACATGCTGATCATCGTAGGGCACTTTCCTTGTTCTGTCGCATGTCTTTACTCTCGATTATGTGCCACATTCTGATCACCGTATTGCACTTTCCTGGTTTGACGCGTGTCTCTGTTCTCGATAATGTGTCACGTTCTGATCACCGTAGAGCACTTGGATTTTTACCGCCGAGCCCAGAGGAATCTCTATGTCTGATATAGGTACGTCAGAAGCCACTTCTAGTGCTGTTTCTTGTGGTGGTGGCGGTGAAGAAATACTGAGGAACTGTCTTCACGGATTCTGCACAGTGCGTTGGTAATTTTCGCCGTGATTTCGTCCGCGTCTAAATCAATCAGTAATGTTGTTTCTGTCCTCTCCACCGCAGCAAGCCAAGTTGTGACGTCTGACTTTTCTGCCCTTCTGTTTTCCTCTTGTGCGTGTATCTGTTTGGGTTGTAGAGCTGTTGCTTCCACCTACTTCACAGTGTCTGTAGATGTGTCTATTGTTCTCTGCGGATGATGTTTATGGTTTTAGTAGACTCATGTCTGTTGTTCGCAGATGGTGGGCTCGCGTAAACCTTCCTCTTCTTGGCATGTGTTTGGATAGGATCATTTTACTATACTGCGATGAGTGTCTCTCAATGAGAAACATTGATACAATAAATGTAAGAAAACGAGAGATGAGAAACCGAAAAGAGGCACTGTGGAATATTGAAACACTACTAGCTATATTAAGAAGGATTGGCATAAAGAATACACAAGACCATCAAATCTGAGAAACAGAACATCCATTCAGTCAGAGCAGCATTGCGTATCACCAGCTCAATTGAAGAGAGCAAGGAAAAATTTTCGGACTCGGTAAAAGCCACACGACTCATACTGCATTTGTTCACTAAGCTACTGGTAATACATACAAACATTGACTTCTTAACATTTGAAGAACAGAAAAAGCGTATGTGGCCGTCACCACTAACTGTTTGGGAGAATCACTACAGGAGATGACATTATCCTGAAGCTGACAACTACAGACCTCAAGCATTAGCCAAGTTGACGTCTGAGGGTGATCCACGAATAACTAACAAGCCTAGGTATTTAAATATATGGACCCATATCAAAAGTTCCTCATTTACTTTGATGATGCCTTGTGAATACCATTACTTCTGTCTTATTCTTTCTTAGGAATAGTCATTTATTTTACTCTCATAATAAAGGAAGCAATTTCATTGTTATTTGATACAAGTATGATACAAATGCCTTGTGATATATATATATATATATATATATATATATATATATATATATATATATATATATATATATATATATATATATATATATATATATATATATATATATAAACACATATGACATGAAAAGTGATAGATAGACAGACAAAGATACAATCAGATATATTGACAGACAGAAAAATAGATAGATAGATAGATAGATAGATAGATAGATAGATAGATAGATAGATAGATAGATAGATATATAGATAGATATATAGATAGATAGATAGATAGATAGATAGATAGATAGATAGATAGATAGATAGATAGATAGATAGATAGATAGATAGATAGATAGATAGATAGATAGATAGATAGATAGATAGATAGGTAGATAGATAGTTAGATAGATAGATAGATAGATAGATAGATAGATAGATAGATAGATAGATAGATAGATAGATAGATAGATAGATAGATAGATAGATAGATAGATAGATAGATAGATAGATAGATAGATAGATAGATAGATGTGTAGACGTCAGGAACTAAGATCAGTATTAAATTATCTCCATTCCTAAATTCTTCCACTAGGCAAACTAAATAAACCTGCACTGACGTAGACGAGAGCAGGAGTGAAAGAAAATGTGTGTGATGAAAATGATGGTCAGCAACATTGTCAGACAATATTACGACATCAGTGTTGCTTGTTGACTGTATTTTCAATGAGGCCACACTTCTTACCTTGCTAGCTCGAGTGGTATCTATATAATGCTTATCTGGCAGCAAAAACTAGATGTAATATCGTTGAGGTGTCTGGTTTTACAGTTCTGCAATTTACTTTGAACTATGTGAAATATTCTTTTCCTTATATAACGAATGTTTCACAAGATTGATGCCGAATCTATATTTAATTACCTTTCCCCCGAAAGTAAAATGACAAATCCTTGTCTGAAATAAGTTATGCTGTTCCAAAAAAAACAACAACAACAATTATTCACGCAGCTTAAGGGGCATATTATCTATCTGTTTTTGTCTCTCTATCTGTCTCTCAGACTGTGTGTCTCTGTGCCTCTCTGTCTATCTGGTTTTTTTTTATGTACTAGCCGTCTCTGTCAATGTGGAGTGTTGGATAGGTAGACTGATTGTGTAACTGGCTGGTAGACAATATAAAAATAAACAGATATAAATAGAAGCAAAAAATTAAACAGAAAAGCAGACAGACAGATAATTAGACAGAAAGAGAGACAAACAGAAACGAATATAAATAGATAGATAGATAGATAGATAGATAGATAGATAGATAGATAGATAGATAGATAGATAGACAGACAGACAGATAGACAGACAGATAGATAGATAGATAGATAGATAGATAGATAGATAGATAGATAGATAGATAGATAGATAGATAGATAGATAGATAGATAGATAGATAGATAGATAGATAGATAGATAGATAGATAGATAGATAGATAGCAGGCAGTCACACATATAATATGTCCCTTATGTCCTTTTTTACATTGTCACTACCATTAGACAAAGGTTCCGTTACTTTACTTTCGGAGGAAACAGGCCACGTAGTTATGCAAATACATATCCGGTAGCCTTTTATAAAACCTACGTTATATATACGAGCAGGATGACGTTAGTGACAATTTTCTCGGTAAGTTGCAGAACTGCTAGACCAGATATCTCACAGATATTACGTCACGTTTCTGCTATTAGATAAACACTAGATCCAGATATTGCTAGGAACTGGCAAAGTAAGACGTGTGGCGTCCTTGACCTTACAGCCATCATCTATACTATCAACATTGACCTCGATGTAGTCATATTTTCTGACAATGTAGCTGACGATGATTTTCAGCACAATTTTTCTCGTCTTCCGTCAGTCCAGGTTTACATAGTCTGACTGATGATAGAAGTTATGAAACGAGATAATATAATATTAAATCTTATTTCCTGACATCTGAATATTAATATGTTATTAGCACTGATACATATGAGAATAGTAATAGTTGTTCTAATACTTTAATACCCTATGGTGGTATCTGGTATGCAATTACCTTTATTTTTTACAAGTCTGTGGCCTAATGGATATGAACGCAGTTTCATAATCCAGATATACCAGGTTCGAAACCTGCTGCAGGCGGTTTGGTAGCAGATCGCTTTGTGTGGATTTTTAACAATGGTATAAGCGCCGTACCGTTCAGAAAGCAATGGCAAACTACTGAATGAAAAAATTGCCTAGAAAAATCACAAACAGCCAATAAAAGCTGGGGTTGATTGCCACGTCCTGTAAAGGATAAGCAACTAACTTTTTTTTTTACAAGTACACTAATCTAATGATCTTGTTATTTGCTTACTGAACAAATAACGTCTCAGTCTCTGGTGACATTTGCGGAGTCTGAATATTATTGCTAGGTCTCTCATGTTGAGCTAGTGATAAACAATGATGGTTTGGTTATGTGATAGTTCCATTTCTCTCTTCTTAGAGGTTTGTATATTGTATGTGGCAGCCCTTCTGAATATAACACAGCTGTCTTAGCTTTTTTGTCAAGCGTTTGATAATTTCATGATTGATTTAAATCTCTTTAGTTCTTATCACTGTAACCAGCTTGAGTACACATGTGACTATGCATTTCGTTTAAAAATACAAAATAAATGCTAGACTTCTTCAAAAACAGATAGAAACATATTTTATTGAAAACATTATGAAAGGTAACTCCTAAGATAAATATGTAACTAAATGCCAGCAGCATGTTTGGAATGGAAACACTTAGAGATACAAGTAGAGTTCATGTACCAAAACCGCTAGGTTACAAAATGTAGTGAATTAACTTTTAGGAGTCAGTCCGTGGTTTTACCTGAATTTTCAATGTAGACCTCTTTGTCATATTTTTTATTTCCTCGTATGAGAACCATGTCCATTACTTTTCTTGTTGTCATATTTTAAGTGACATTAGAAGGAACATATTTACATGTATTGCTCATTATATGTCATTACCTGTAACAATCTTCCCAGTACAGGGAATATATTTGTGGAAATATTTTTCAGATTATATTATCATATATATGATAAATATAAATATTTATGATGTGATACTGCCCCTTCTTCCCCCCCTCCCCCGTCACAGACTGCCTCCCCCGTTTTACAATAGTGGTCCAACAGTGACCAAAACTCAAGAGTATCTAATATTGGCTTCCAAGGTATCTAACTGCGCGCAAGATTACTCTTGGCAGAGATGTAGATAGAAGGTTAATGGCACTTCTACCTTAAGGTAGCTTCACAAGAAAAATCCAGAAGTCACAAATAATGTTGCATTGGGCTGAACAAATGTTAACGCATTATATCTCCTCCGTCGCCTTTTGTGAAGGATTTAAGCAATCATTTAGCCCGTTCAAGCGCCCAGTTGGTGTAATCCAAAGAAATCCCTCTTATAAGGTATATCTCTGTTTAAAGGTAAATATATGTCTAGGTATATATATATATATATATATATATATATATATATATATATATATATATATATATATATATGTGTGTGTGGTAGGGTGGGCGAGAGGATGATGATGGTGTTGCGATATTTGATCGCTCTCTTGCACACTCGCAACCGACCCGATTCAACAAAAAAACTCTTATTCTTAAGGCAGTGGCTGTATTTATTTCTACAACCCTATCAGTGACATTAAGAGCACACTGAAGCAAACATCTGCCATCAATGGTACCTATACCTTGTAGCGGTATGGCAGCTTGCGTACCCTGACAATCCCCAGAGCTATGCCAGTGGGAGTTTTACTCCTGGTAGGTTCAACCAAGCTGGACTGGTCTGTGTGGGTAAGAGTCAGACAAAAGCTGGTACCCTGGTCCTCCAGGTTGGGGGTTTTAGCATAGGGCTGACACCCCTGTCTATGTAAAAAAAACAATGAAGTTACGGAAACAAAAATAAATGAACAAACTTTGCTGCGGGATGGACATTCGGAGTCTGTGGCTCGTATGACTGTCAGTGATGAAAGCCGAAAGGAAGCCACTGACATTAAAACGGATGTCCTGACCGCAAAACAGGAATCAATTTGTTGTTGCCCTACAAGACGCCACTAGGCGTGATGGCCACTGACTGCTTTGACGATCGGCGGCTAAGGATCAAAGAAAAAAAAGAAGCAAACATTAAACAAATAAACCAACAAACCAAACACCAAACAATCACCCAGCTATTGCTCGATTGCTAATGTGTTCAAGGCATTTACAGTTTGGCTCTGATGTCTAACTTCGTTTGTTCTCTCTGAGCGGTTTTTGCAAAATAGGCCAGTTCGCCGCCCGCTATCTCTTTATATAGGCTCTAGGCTAATCACTCAACTTTAGTGTGCTGCGCGGATTAATTTTGCCCCTTAAATAACACTCGCCTTTATTGCTCTATTAGGCACGAAAACACAGATATGGCCCACAACTATCAAATATAACACACGACTATCAAATATAACACACCACAACTAATTCTTAGGCTTTATTATGGCCTAGTCATCAATCTTCTTCTTTGTCAGACTTTTCACATCCCAGCAATGCTTGCTCGCGCCGTCACGTGCGCTGACAGTCACGTGGGGTGCGCGCACATCGAAAATATACGGGCGATAAATATGCCATGAACATGAAGAGGGAAGCCGGGGTGTCTTTACGGCCCCATCACATATCTCCCGCCTGATTTTGTTGTCGTTCCGACAACATCACTACCTCTGCCGCTTCAATTGTAACCTCTCAGATCGTTGGTGCTGCGCATGAATCTTTCTGAGCGGCGATGCTTTGGGCTGAGCTTCTGGAATAGGTACAACCCGGCTGGGGACACTCTTGGTCGTAATGTCCCTCGTTGTCTGTTGTTGGGCTGGCAGTTGCTGTGGGGTTGGGAAGATTCATCCACTTGTACAGCGTCGCTGCTTGCTTGTGACATCTGCTTGTCAGCGCATGTAGCTGACGACTTTGTAGGAAGATTGCTCCTGACGTGCTTTACACTCGTTTTGTGTGGACGGTGGCTTACGTTCCCCACAATCTGCTTTAGATGAGTTTCCTCTTCTGAACCTTGATGTGCGCCCCCTCTTATCTGCTTGGGACGGGTTTCCTCCCCTAGACGACGACGACCAATTTTCTCCGTTCCCTTAGGGTGACAGTTGTCATGGCCATCTCTTGGTTTACATGCTGTAGGCAACCTGGTTGTGGCAGTACGTCTAGGGAAAGAGCTCCTTGAGGGACTAGCGGCTATCAAATGTTCAGTTGACTTTCATTGAAAACATCTCTTCGGAAGAGATCCTTGAGGGCATTTGGTTTCCATGTGCCCTGAGAACTCTCCACAATTGTAGCACCTCAACTTTGTAGGCTTTCTCTGTGCCATGGGACGCCTCCTACTACCTTTACAGTCTTGACCGCCAATGCCGCATTCATAAATTGCTTCCATGCCCTGTTTGCTGTCAAACTCTACTCGTTCATTCCTCGCAAGACTCCGGAATCCCTTTCTGAAGATCTTGGTATGATGTACGAATACATCAATACCTCCATCATCTGGCGTGATGAACCCGCATCCCCTGTGGACACTATACCACTTGCACATCCCTTTTCGCCTTGTCGGTGCAACTGCGTCTGTTGGTGCTGTCAGCTCACAGCCTTCTTTGACAACAGCCTGACTCTCACATACAAGAACACGCACCCCCTCGTCGTGCTCTAGCTGTTCCCGCGGTTGGCATGGTGCTTTCTTTCTCTGCACCTCTCTCAAAAATGATATGCTGCACTTGAGGCACACATGATGTAATCACTCATTACTGCTCCAGTCGGAGACTTGAGGTCACCACTGCTGTCGGGTTTCCGCTCGACTAATCAGAAACAATCACCAGCTCTTGCAGTAGTGGTTCGTGCAGATACTGTTTTCATAGGTTGAGGTTGCCAGCCTCGTATATAACCACTTAGCAAGAAACATGTCACATTTCCCATTACTAAATACATTGTTCACACTTACCCAAAAAATTTGGAATACACAGTCTCCTTGCACAGATTTAGACTGGACACAGCTCTGTATTAGATGCTTCGAAATCACTTAGGTCTGGAAATAAGAGTTAATTCCTCTGACGGTGGGTGTTCTACAAAATCACTGGCCTGGGAAAACTTTTGTTTAATTTCTCTATGACTGGTGATCAAATTCCTAAGTATCCAGTCTTGTATTATAAATGCGGGTTTACTTATAAATTCCTAAGTTGCCCAATACTCGATCTGTTACTTATAGTTGTGGAATTTCTAAGTCCAATGTCTCCTTTCTCTTTCTGGCTGTTAGGAGTCGTTAGTCTGATGTTTGCGTAGCAGTGTGTGTGCTGAATTTGATTCCACTACATTATATCTCACAATACTCAGTTCAAATTCCCGCTGTGCTTCCGCCTAATTTTCCAATGAGATACATTGTATATTCCAGCCTCTCAAATCAATCAATCCAATCGAATCTCGTTCAGCACTACGTGGGTAGGAGTGTTTCAAATTTAAAAAATACTCTCACGTGTTTCAAAATATAAAATTTAATATTCACGCGTGATCTCTTCATATCGTTGCATCAGACTTCCGCCAGCATCTTGTGCACAACCCATACACGCCATCTGTGAAATTATTTGATGTCCAGATGCTACCTATCGCCAATATTGTCTCTCCAGACAGATTATCGTGATAATTTTACACAGGGATGGTCCCGTGAAACGATAAACGCATCTACCACCTGTGTAATCTGCCCACCTCAGACGGCCATCTCAGACAGACAATATTGGGTGTTGGTCGGGTAAGACCGTTTTTTCATGATAAGAATCTCGCTCGGTGACCGGTGATTATGAATGGGTATTGTTATGATAATACCCCAGTTGACCTGACGGAACGTAAATAAGTCTGAGGAGTGGTAAACAAGATAAAGACAGTCCCATGGCAAATACTTCCGTAGTGAGTGGAGTGTTAGAGAATTTTCCCTACTAGATTCAGCATAGAGAGTAAAATAATGACATAATAATGACGGGGGAGAGAAAAATAAGAAAATATCACTCGCTCGGGAATGTAATGCAATCCAACCGGAGTGGACTTGAGATCGCACAAACGTATCGTCACACCCCCACCCCCTATCTCTGGAGTAGTGAGAACGAATGCCTGGCCTTCTCGGATAAGGTTGTAAAATAGGAGATCCTGTGTGCAAGATTACGCTGGTTAAAAATTCCTTGGCAATTGGAAATTATAAAGAGTAGGCCATACTGCCGCTGCCATGGAAAAATTTACTGCGCAAAAATATTTACAGAATGTGTGATTCCTGTATACGCACATTTGGATCCTTTCCGGTTCTACGGAGTTCGTGCACGGAGTTCGTGTTGAGATGCTCCATGTGTGATCATCGGGCGTCGATCGGAGCACTGATAGAGTTGTCCATGTGCAAGGAAGATGGTCCTTACAACCGGCTTAAAAAGGGAGGAAATCACCTGTTTACGTTAAAATCTAATTACAAGTAAGGACAGAGAGAAAACCGAACTGATCTTAAAGGCGACGAACTGGCACGAATTACGGACGACGATATATGAATCATGGAGCGTTAGGAAGATTAATGGGAAAGAAGAGGAGCTTGGTGGAGGAGCTTGGTGGAGGAGATGGTCGAGGAGATGGTGGAGTAGTTGGTTAAGGATATGATGGAAGAAATTGTGGAGGAGCTGGTGGAGGAATTGGTGGAGGAGACTGTGGATTTGCTAGTGGAGGAGACAGGATAGAAAATGGTGGAGGAGCTGGTGGAGGAGCTGGTGGAGGAGATTTTGGGTGACCAGTTCCCTTCCTCCCTGCCTCTTTTATCCCTAACTCAAAGAGCAGAGTCAGGTACCCATTTACAAATGTGTAGACTGGAGCGTGTCGGTACCATGATTCGAACTCGGCACCTTTGCCGCGAGAGAGTAGTGCTATAACCACTCTGTGAATCGGACGCCATTGGTGATTGACGATGTGTTAATGTGGTCATCTACTTCAGCGTCCAGTGATTGGTAATATGTTAATGTGGTCATCTACTTCAGCGTCCAATTGGTAATATGTTCCACTTTTATATCTGTATTTCTTGTCATCAGTTCCACATTAATAACTTTGACCTATGATTTCAATCAATCTACTCTACGCAAGCATCAAATCATAAAAGTGTGTAAATTGTTAGTTTTTGTTGTTATTAATATTTCGGAGTCTACAATAGATGTGAAAAATCATTTCAACTGAATATTCTTTATTTTTGTGCCGCACTTGAGTTCCTTCAATTTCCAAAAATTTCCCAGTGCAATGAAATTTGCTACTGCTTTATTTATTACTATTGTGATACCAGTGACTGTACGTCCACTATGTCTATATAGCTGACATGATATATACTGTTACAGGATAGACTACCCTTGCTCTGCAGTGATGGTCCAACAGTGGCCAAAATTCAGGGTATCTACTGAGGGTCTTCAAAGGTGTCTACCTTTCGCTTAAGATTACTCTTGGCAGAGATGTGAATTAAAGATCGGTGCTTCATTTCTAGGGAGCCTCATAGGAATTTTAAAAATCAAGTACTACGGTTGATAGGATCCAGGCCGTATACACTTTTTATCTGTCCTGACTTTCTATGAGTTAGGATTTTGCTCGTTCTGATTTAACTCATTAAAATAGTACTTAATTAGATAAGTATTTTAAATGGCTGAGATACACAGACGCAGTTCACTCAAAATGACTAAATCTCCTATAAATTTGTAAATTTACAGATAAAAAATTTAAAAATCAATTATCGTTAACAAGTAGAAAATAAATAAAATGTAGAGATTTTTTTTTAAACTTCCTCACAGGTTATAGTCTGATTTGAAACAAATTCTTTAGAAGGGAGCTCACTTGGCAACTTTGAACAGGTACCTAGCTGCCAGTAAGATGTCGGTTGGTTTCTGCTCCAGCCAATGCTTCTTCTTTGCAGGTTATGGGCTGTTTCACTCTCGTCACTAGTCAAGTCTGGTGGCCGCAACACATCCCTTGTAGTATTTTGGGGTAATTTCGGAGATGGTCTGTTAAAACACGTCTGCTGTATGTGTGTAGCTTTGACTGCAGGATATTTATACCACACACGTGTTCCACAGATAGAACCACCAATTGGTACCACCGACTAGTATTATGAAATAAGAGAGAAACAAATACCCTCCTGAGTATTGGGTTTTCTGATACGACAATCAGGTGTCCTGCCCCACTTTTCATTTCACCACCCCATCTACCTTAGAACTTTACCCTCTCTGAGCATTAATGTTAATTCAGTGAGCGGAAAACATTCGTTGCATTTATATTGAAAGTGTTTTCATTTACATATGCACTTGTTGAAAAGGTTAATATAATAAGAATGTACATCAGTTCTATCATCATCCACTCCCTGTTCCATATGGAACTTGGGATTACCTCTTCTTTTGGTACTCTATGAGAATCCCACATAAAACAGTCACCAGCTTTTGAAGTAGTGGTTCATGAAGCATTCATTCTTTATACAGAGGTTGCCAGGTTCGTATGGCGTGGACATCGGTTAGCAATTTTTGCATGTTAATAATGCAAAATATAGAATTATAAAATGTACAACTTACCCCAAATTTATTTGGAAATACAAACTGATTTGTGACTCAGAGAAATAGTTAAAGCAACTTGATTAAGATGTCTCTTACGCGTGGTCTGGGGTATTACATTGCAAACAGAATCTCATTATGACGTAATGTTCAGTTTCCTATGATTCCGGGCTTTCCGCATTAATGAAGGTAGAGTTTTCATGGTTAACTCACAAGGCGCTAAATTATATCGCAACATTCGTCCCACATCCAGAATTTATGACAACGCTTCAATCAAAAACGTTGTATTTTTACATCTCAAATGACAAGCCAATAGCATGCAAGATGCGTCTATTGAACCTTCTCTCAAGAAATATCCCCGCGTACCAAACGAAAATACAAATGTGTTGTTTACATTCACCATTTATGGTATGCCAGCTTCCGTCTATAATCGATCATGTTTATATCATAGGTGTGATAAATTTAACCGTGATACAACGTTAAAATATCTCCAAAGATAAAATGTAGGGATAAAAATAATGCGTAAGCTACTAGAAGACATGATCGCCCATGCCGCGGTTCAATACCCGCCATAGAAACTAACTTGTTAGACGTACAGACAAAACGTTTACCCTTGGAGACGGGAGGGAACGAAGATCAAAAAGAAAAAATATGACTGAACACGTGCTTGAAACTAGCAAGGCTAAAAAGACGCAATTGGTGGGGAAAGGAAAAAAATTCACGTCCCCAAGTTGACACAATGTAAAGAAATGGACAAAAGGGACCTTAGCTATTATACGCAACAGTCATTTCTTGGACGCGTTTACGATACTTAGTCCTTTTATTTGAATTCAGCGGCAAACGCATTACAGAAGATGCTCGAACATATTTCAAAAAAAAAAAAAAAACTAACCTGGAAAAAGTAACTTTTTCTTAATAATAATGTTAGGAATATAAAACCTAGCTAGTCTGGTAGCCCATCTTGAGCAGAGAAATAATATGCTTTCATTTATACAGACGGATAGATAATAATGAAGATATTGACAAAAGACCGTGTTGTTCATAACAGACGAGCGACTGCACTGTTAAAAAAATGTCACTAATTTTCAAAAATTGCGGCCTTGAGACTCAAGTGCTAAAATCTAGTTGGAATGAAAGAGAGGGGGAAATAGTGGAAAATTGTGGCTAAAAATAACTCTAGAGACCGATTCGTGTAGAAAGGCATGTAGAACCAAGCGTGTTTTTTTATGAAAAAGCAAGTAGAGACAGACGGACCAACAGACAATAATACATACTTGACTGAGGTATGACTGAATTGACTTTTGGTAGGAGGTTTGAAATTTGAAAGGGGGAAAGTCGGTGATTGGCCACAGATAATCATATTATCGGCGCACAGACGCGCATTTTTGCCATTCACCATAAATTGTCCAGTAGTAGACACAGTAATTCTTCAGTGGTGTAGTTCCCAGAAGCTAATTGCAATATTTAGAGGGACGCCATACTAGAGCCAGCAGCTCAGCTGAGTTTTGCTAGAATATAACTGTGTTCTCTATTCATAATTCTGGTAAGACTGAAAGCATTTCTTTGTATATTTTAATATTGTTTAATGTTTCGAGTGATTTGATACTGCCATATCAAAATCTATCCCTTACAACAAGTAAGGATTCGCTCTAGATCCCTAGCCCAAGTTCAGGGTCTAGAGACAAACAAAATACATAAACGCCAGCAAGGATTATGAAGGGCGGATCAAGTGTTGAGATCAGTGGAACATATCACCTATCTTATTCAATAGCAATAAGGTAATGAACATATTTCAGAATATGTAGTCTTGGGGAACTAGTACTATATGAAACCAACTTGGTAAGATGTGCTGTATGGTCAGAGAGATCTGACCCCGTCTATGTGGTGTTGTTGTGTAGTGTTGTGTGCAGAACTGGCTCAGGAGGTAGAGTTCTGACACATGACCCAATACTTTTGTTGCAGAAGTGTGAGTTTCTGTTTGGCACCAAAGTGGTGTCAAATGCTGTGTTGATATATACAAGTGTGGACCAGTGCAGTCTAGTATTTTGTCAGAGCAGCCTTATATTGCCCCCAAGCACGGAGAGGTGGGGCCACCAGATTCCAGCACCAGAACTACTCAGTCAAGATACGTGAGCGTCTGGCCTGCTGGACCTTCACCAACATATTTACTAACTAACACACAACCTATATTACCATCACTAGAACCCACAAAAATTTTGGGGAAATAAAACTTGTATTACTCCCATCAGTGAAGGGACAATGTTTGGTAGTCATAGACAGGGAGTGATGATATCACCCCAACAGCATATCTAGAAATAAGTTCTCCTGGGACTATCTTAAGATAATTACTATTAACCAGTCATTTGAAATACATATGTACACATTTTCTATTTTATTATGACATATATTCATGCATTTCATTCATAATTTCAAAATTTTTCGTATGTTCTGACCAAAATAAAACCTTGGTTCAGAACAAATAAACTTAAAGAAAATTTAATATAAAAAATTTAAACAGCTTGAGTTAGTTCAGTGTGTTATAAATTTTATTAATATTATTAGACTTATTAAATATCTCTGTGTGTGTGTGTGTATGTAATCTACCACAACACATTACATATCAGTACCCTAGATTTTTAACGTAGCCACATTCATTAGAAAAAAAGATATGTGTGAGGTCGTAAGTGGTAGCAAGAAGGGCCGTCTGTAAATTCTCAGCTACATTTATCTCAGGAGCCTTCACAGCTGACCTCATGCATCACACTAGGTAATATCACAACCATACAGTACCATCAAATCCACTACAATAGGTAATCTCTTTCAAGATGGATAATTTTTCTTCCGAAAAGTCTTGTCCGGAAACGATTATGACATTCACCCGGCCCAGCAAACATTGACAACAACCTGGTCCGATAGAGACATTCCCAGCAATAAGATAAATTACTGTGGTCATCCCAAGGTTGTTTACTTATTAATCGGCCGTACCCATGCACGGTCCGGCAGGAAAATGTGATACACATTAGTAAACCACACTTTTCAATACCGATACCAGGTGTTAATATGGGTTCAAACGAAAGGGATTGATTACCCTAATCAGAAAAAGATCGTAGCTGAAGCGTCGACATAACAGGAATTGAGGGAAAGGAGTGTGAACAATGAATTGAAAATACCAAATACTGTGAGAGGTGGGTACAACTAAAGTGAAGAACGCAGAATTAATTATAGGATGGCACAAATAAATGTGACGTCCGAGGTTATTCTGTTGCAAAAGAGCTGGTGACTGCTTCGTGCGGGTTTCCACGCAAGGAGCAAATAACAGAGTTAACTCCATGCTCCCCAACCAGCAGAACGATGAAAATGACGACATTATAGGATGTTTACATTAACAAGTGAACACTTTTATTTACAATTCATGTGTTTATATAACTATAATTTATTTGAACTCTTTCAATCTCCGAGCACACTTTCCTCTGCTTTGATCTTAAATGTAATGCTCATGAGCGGAAGTCTCGTAAAACTTACATCACATACAGGAACAGTCAAGACTACACAGAGAGCGGCATAAATAACACTAGACTTTAGTGACAAACCTTTGTCACAAACCTTAACCTGCAGGGCTAAGTTCAGTTAATTAATCCAGACTGGACTCACAATACTTCTGTAATTCATTTCATCATATGATGAAAAGAACACTATTTTTCAAAATAAAGATAACAATGTATTTCACCACTTTTCTAAAGTTACTGATGTTCAGTTTTAACTATGTTTCAACTATATTTCGTAATTACATATACCTGTTTATATACGTAAATATAATCCTTGAAAGTTGATGTCTGCACCAATACGACACATGTGTTTCAAAATACTTATATACAGAGTTGTCGCAGCTCTTATGAAGTTGAGTGTAAAAGATGAAGTTTGGTGATAAAGGATTAGGCTCTCAAAGACAATGGCTCGTTGAATGAGAACCTACTTAAGATAGTGAAGATGAGTAGGGATTTTGAGCACCCACAGTCCGAGCGCTGAACTCGAAGAAATTCTGAGAATGAACCCGAGTTCCCTAGCGACAGTCTCTCTTCTCTGTATCTTGATAAAGAGTATTAAAGATAGCCCCCGACTCCTTAACTATATAGGAAGAATTGTTTATAGATGTACAAAAACGACAGCATGAGTGAAGAACTTGCCCATGAGTGCAGTAAGTATACGACACTAAATGCTTCCTTTTATTGTACAACAATTAAGTAAAATAGAACAGGTATAAAAAGAATAATACAAAGCACAGTAACAAATAATGATATGAAAAAAATACTTAACTAATTAACGGAGTAGATCCACTCTTAACTAAACTAAATTAATGTGTGTGTGTGTCTAGTGTTCCTTCTGATAAATGTTAGGAGCTCGTTTGCACGCTGGTTTGAATTCCGCTTAATGTGACGACCAGTGTCATGATGTTCCATTTATTGGTAAAATGTTGCAAGCTCAAACAGTTCCACATATATTACGAATGTGGCATTGGTGTGATACTGAGATATACACAGGTGCTGAGGAGAAATGTGTATGCATCCACTGTGGGAAATCACTGTAAGTATTTATGTTACCGTACTGGATTGTTGGTCACCGTTGTGGTATTGATGCAGTCACGATGACTTCAAGAATTTGAGTATAACCCCCGTGCTGTCACCACCAGGTTGGGACACCACACGACTAGGCACTTCAGTAGACGGCTAGGTACAAAATCCTGTTGACTGAAGTTTCCTTTTTCAGTCAAGCGCATAGGTCAGGAGACGAAGCTCTACCTTGCTCAGAGTCTTCTGGAATGGAACCTTGCACGCAGCAAACTAAACACTTGCGAAATTAAATTCACTGTTTAAAATAGCTATCGGGGGGGTGTACAACCGGTCACTTGAAGGCCTGTATCTCGAATGGCGCTGGATTAGCGTCTCTTTCATTTTTTTCGAGCTATCGAGATTTTTTCCGTGCCTGGTACCGTTTGTTTGCGCCTATCATGTTTTGGCAGGTCGAGCGCTGGGTTGGGTATGTGTGACCAAACGACAATAAATTATAATAAAACTGGAAAATAATGATGAAGTATGGCGATGCTGTGTGATGATAGTAACGTTGAAGAAGAGTGACCCGTACTTTACGATAAGAGCTAAACAAATTAATACTTTGCTGAATTACCTTCGTTTCGGGGCTCTATGAACACGAGTCTATTCTCACAATCGTGACAAATAAAATACATATCTCGCAGAAGTGGACGGCAGATGCTACGTTTATTTTCATCTAACATAGAAAAGCAATTGTTGTACTTGCCATCCTGAAAATACATGTGAGACTCCATTAAACAGGAGCGCAAATCGCCTATTTATCTCACAGCCAAAAGTAACCTAGAGCGAAGGTTGAAAAACGTATCATTTTACTCCAACTGCCTGGCAATTCGTGGACCAATACGGCATATCAAGGGAGGCGTCCCACGACAACAACTCAATCTAATGTCGAGCCCCTTTATTGGCGTTAATGTTAATTGTCACTTATCTGTGGCAGGCTCTCAAAGACGGTGTGACAGCAGCAATACTATTTTTCAAATTGAATTATTTCTATAAAATGACTCTATTAAGCGACATTTAAACTGTTCGAAATTCCTAAATAAATAATGTTTCTTTTCAACGTTACAATGTACTTTTTTTCAAATTGTGTCGAAGCTCGAAGTGGAACATGGACAATCACTATCAATGCCGTTGCGGAGCTGAGACAAAACAGTTCCAAAAATTTGTTTTGTCGAAATCTCTGGTTACAACTGAAACCGAAATTCATTCATCCTTACGATTGGCATATTCACCAGCACTGCAATCTTTTCAGTATATGTTAAAACTATTTCCCTGCCTCTTTACCCATGCTATCCCCTGTCTTAATTTACCCTGGGGTGTAAAGGTGTGCGAAAGAGAGCGGCACACTATCCTATCGGTGTCTTTCTCCCGGCCTGGTTCCAATCTAGTCCTCGGTCCGTTAGGGATAGTCTAGCGTTCTTCTCCCAGCGAACTCTGGGTCGCCCTGGAGGTCTGAATCACTGGCTCTTAGTTTCCCATACTTAGTTTCGTGTTAGCTGATCTTCTCCCAATCTACATACATTGCAAAACCATCGTCATTGGGACTGTTCTACTCGGGTCTGCAGGGGTGGGTTTTGATTATGTCCCTTGCTCACCTGTTTTCAAAACTGGAAGTGTGGTAGAGGGTCTAGCACTGATACGTAAAGATAGTATTGTTTCATGCAAGTGACTCATGGACACTGAATGAACAAATTGATCAATCAATTCCAGTTACAGGAATATTATTTCTTGAAGAATGCTCGGCATGCTATAAATAGCTTAAACAAGCATATGTGACACCACAGGAGGATAGCAATTTATCAAATTCACCACTAACAAAGTTGAAATATAGATAGGCCAAAAACATGGCAATATGTTGACAGAAGACTGATAGATCAAGTCCGTGATCAGATCCTGAACACATTCTCCAAAACGGCCAACCCACGATGACCCACGATGCCTGGCATGGCCAGGGAATGCTGAGCTCAGGTACAAGCTATGGGGCTGCTGTGGTGACCTGAAAAAAAAACAGTGGACTTCGTCCTGGTGACAGGTCTGCAGATTCAGCATTAGTACAAACTGAACACAGAATAAGAAGAAGAATAAGAATAAGAAGGATAAGGATAAGAAGAAGAAGAAGAAGAAAAAGAAGAAGTAGAAGAAGTGATGGGAGCAGGACTTAGTTATTTCTCATGGTGGTGTGAGATTACGTAATTACGCCCAGATTTATACAAGCAAATAATTATTTGCTTTAATATTTTCTGTTCAATGTTTCTTAGCTCTTTAAAATTTAAATGTGTTATCAATTTAATACATCTCGGCGCCTCCCTCAGGTCGGTACCAAGTGCGGCCGTACCGCTCGCAATGCTAAGAGCCGAGTCAGTTAAGTCTATGATAACATGATAACAGAGATAAGAAATGTGCAAAGGCAGGACAAAATGACCGGTGAAAACAGGGACTATAGAAAGTACTTATATGCTCTAAATGGAGACAGGAGAAGAAATTGATCACAAAAGTCAAGAGACGATTAATAAACGCCACGAAACAGGACACAAGGTAAATATGGCCACCGTGTAATGCCTCATAATGATCATCATTTTCTTTAGCGCTACCAGTGCACCGTAAAACTACCTCATATTAATTGCCTTGTACGACACGCCTGATGCAGCAATGCAGTAGTAGAATATGTATCGCACATATTCTGATGCTGCAGTTGTAGACTGATAGTGTGGTCCTGAATAAATTTGGTGACAACGAAGACGAAGTCATTATTATTGCTGTTGTTAAACTAGGACTGCTGAACTTTTGTGGCCAATACCAAGCTAAACACTTGTTATTTTATCTACACTGTAGATCTAGGCTTTTCATGTCGCTTTTCTTCCAGTCTGGAACCTGCTGAGTTGAAGTTATGAACTTTAGTTTCTCGAGCTTCGCATGCATTTAATGGATTATTATATCTGGTTCCGAGCTCAGAGGAAGAACGCGTAGCACATTGTGCAATGCCCGCCATTGAAGGGTGCTCGCCAAATATGCAGAGCTGACATCCTGTACTCTAGAGGTGGGCAAATCGACACACTCCGCTGTTTCGAGACAGTCGGCTCAGTGATTTAAACTGTGTCGAAACAAAGTGTTGACACAACGGCACAACGGCACTATTGCCCGTATCGGGGAGAAATAAGTCTCTAATAGACAGTATTCATTACTATACATGAACTGTTTTTACTTGCGCGCTACTGTCGTGTGTGAAAATCTATGGCATTTCGTGTGACCACAATTCAATATTTTTACACAAGTCTTCATTATGATGAAATAAAACGGAGATATGATGATAGCTGCAGTATATGTGAAAAAAATAAAAAACAACAATAATAATAACAGTAATAATAACACATGATATCAAACTAGAGTAAGCTAGTTTTGGTAGACAATGATTCAAATCCACACCGAGTACACAGATATCAGCAGAGCTAATAAAGTGTCCATTACATTTATACGAACACACGGACACTTTCAACTTTATCATAGTGCCTAAAACATTGACAACTGCAGCACTGACACAATTTCCAGTGTCTATAACTTCTCAGCAAAATTAATATCACTTGTAAAATCAAGTCATCATAACACATCCCTGAAAAATATGACATGTTTGATATTCCATACTAATGTTCCGAACGGTTGATTCAAATTTTACAAAGGCCCACGGAAGGTGAGACAGTGAGACAGTGTGTCTCTGCAAAACAGCGAGGCAGACAGGAACTGAAACTGTGTCGAAACAACAAGCAAACTGTGTGTCGAAACTTTCGGACTCGATGCTGTTTCGAAGCATTGTTTCGACACATACACACAGTAGCCATATCTACTGTACTCAGGTTCTGGGCTGTCCCGTGGAATTGTCACATCCTACAAACATTCGCGTATTACCGGGGCCCGAAAGTAGGGGTAAGATTAGTTACTGTGACAAAATTTTCCGTTCTATTTTCAAGTTTCCCTTCATCATTATTGATCTACCTTTCATATGTCTACTGAGTTCTTGGCTCCACTCACTATTTACACTTCCTTCCTGTAATTCATTACTTCTGGGTTTAATTGGCCATACTTGTGAGATTAGACACAGGTGTTTGGAGGAAGATAATGACAGGGAGTGGGGGCGCAGACAACAACAAAAGCAACAGCAAAACAGTTACAAACATTTGTAAATGAGTTCTTCCGTAGAATAGAAGGATTCAATGTAGGACTGATGACAAGAACCTGACAAGTGCCAGTGAAACTAGATATGACAAGAGGACGCTGGCTATGAGATGACACACAGTGAGCCCAAAAACACACGGAGAAAAGAACTGGAGACAAAAGTAAAAATGTGGAGGAAAACCTGGAAAGAATGTGAGCTGATGACACGTGACAGTAGAACGTGTCATGTGTTTGTTGAAGGCCTATGCTCCTTGGGGAACTACAGGGTATCTCATTTTGCCTGTCATAGGTCCATAGTCGGGTCTTCCTGCAAGCCGCCAACTAGGTAAATGCGAGAGTTACATCTGGGACTCAAGTGACTCCTCCAACGTAAATATGCCATGCTGGGCTTTTATCATGTTTCACCACATGGGGAATTCCTGGAAATGAGTGGATGATTTCAAGAGTCGATGAGGGTTAATTAGCCTCTCAGGCACAACAACCGACAGAACTAGAACTAAAATAAGTCCGCCCCCCCAAACCATTAGTTAACGACAAGAGAAAATTAATGGCTTGGTAAATTTTTTGGTGAGGAGTCACACACGTCATCTCCACCTGCTGGTTCATGCAAGTTGTGATCTATGTCCCTAACACAGCAGGCTAAATG
The DNA here is from genome assembly GCA_024509875.1 of Oreohelix idahoensis. Classification (NCBI taxonomy): domain Eukaryota; kingdom Metazoa; phylum Mollusca; class Gastropoda; order Stylommatophora; family Oreohelicidae; genus Oreohelix; species Oreohelix idahoensis. The sequence continues at coordinate 735,065 of JAMPIV010003725.1, read as the reverse complement.
GACTTAGAAGTTAATGGGATCCATTAGACAGATACCGTCATAAAGTCATCACTAGAGGCATTCATGTACATATAATTGTGTATAAGCTTTATGAAAATACGAACCCTAGTCATTGATTTAACCGCTGTAAGATAGTCATTAACATTTTTAATTGTAAAAAGTTCGTCAACCGCAAGTACTAAAATGTTTATACACAAACTAAAAAGCAACGTGGACGTTCTAAAAGCTTCCAATAACATGTTATTTAGATACAAAAGTGGCCTACTTGATGACTTCTAAAACAGCGTGCTCAGAAACGTGATTGCCAGATAAAGCCATTTTGGCGAGGGACAAAATTTATGTAGGGTATTAATTTAAAATTAGCCACAAACCCAATAAATCAATATGGTTTATTGCTTTCTTTTACTGCACGTTTCTATTTAGGACATTGTAATGATGATTACTGTATTTATTGTGACTTTTCCATTTCTATATCGATCTCCTTCTCTTCAATGCATTCAATAATGTTTGTTTTATGTTTTATGGTGAGAGTTGGTCGTTTGTTATTGGTTTCTTCTACAGCTAGGCCCCCACTTATCGCTGTTAATTCGTTCTTGACAACCGAAAAAGCGCTAAACGAATTTTGATTTCCCATACGAATGAAAGAAAACTAATTAATTCCTTTCCATGTTCCAGAAAGCTGTATACAAATTAAATAAAAAGTGATACAAAACAAAAACTAAGTATACTGAGCGACTTTAATTACGCATCACTATACGAGTGCCTGGTAAAGTATCTTATGGTTATGCAATTGTTCCCGAAATTAGTACACAGGTTCACAAGGTCACCGCCCAGAGGCCAGCATAGTCATTTTGCGCCAGCAAAGCTGGAGACAAGAGTAGCACGTGAAACACGTAAAACTTGATTTAGGTGCCTGGTAAAAATTCTGCACGGAAAACATTAATTTCTTTTCACCTAGAGCTCAGCCTAGAGCACTACGGACGGGAAAACAGTCAATATTTTAGTCCACAGCCACAAACACGTCGTCAAACCATGCCTAGACTGAGCGCTGCAGAGAGAGAAAGAGCGATAGGAATGATAACAGGCGGGATGTCCACCAGAGAAGCATCCGGAAACTTGAATTGCAACCAGTCCACCATCGTCCGACTGCAACAAAGTTTAATGGCCACTGGATCCATTGCAGATCGACCCCGTCAAGGTCAACCCAGAGTTACGACACCTCAACAGGACGCGTATATACGGCAGCTTCATTTGCGGAATCGGTTTTTGGCGGCAGCTGTAACAGCAAGAGATGATCTTGGGAGATGTGGAACCTTATCAGAGCACACCGTGCGACGTCGACTGCAGGCGGCAGGACTCAACGCCAGACGTCCTCGAGTCGGCACAATCCTCACCTTACGACACCGACAGCAACGATACCAGTGGGCAGAGAGGCACCGACGATGGATTAGACGTCAGTGGCAAAATGTCGTCTTTTCAGACGAAAGTCGTTTTTGTCTGTCGCATGCTGACCAGATATGGCACCCATTGAACACGTCTGGGACGAGATTGGACGCCAACTCTACGGGCACCGACGATAGCAGACCCTGGATCATTTACGACGCGATGTAACCGAAGTATGGGATCGACTCCCCATTTGTGACTGTAGTTTTTTGTAACACAGCATGCACTGCTACGCAGATTGCGGAAATCGGTCGGTCAATGGATACTGTTTGATAAATCGAGTTTGATCACCACTGATAAATCAATTTTACTGTTTTATATGGAGGGTACCATTGTTAATACCACGGTTGTGTGTTGGTGTCATAAGTGAGGTGTGTATAGGTACATTCACACACTACAGGTACACACATCAGAGGCATGGAATGGTGTAACGGCAGGTGAAAGTTAATGACGGTTTATTACACCACAACACAGTACGTTAATATAGAATACACATATGGTCAATTACAGTTTACAGCAATACAATTTGAAAGTCCTCTACTTCTCAGAATCATCACGATACTACTATATCAAGGCCTCCTTAAAGATACTCCTCACATTAGCGCTATATTATAATCATGGATCCTTTTAGCAAACGGACATCCTCGCCGTGCTAATAATACATATGGCCTCCTCAAGATACTTCTCACATCAGCGCTATCTGTAAATGAAACAATGGATCCGTTAGCAATTTCTCACAAGACTGCACATCCGGCAGTCTGCAATAATCTCGCCTCCACTCATCTCAGCGCGATGATATAACAATATAAGTTAATGGATCCTTTTCTCAAAATACTCACGATACTGCACACCCGGCAGTTTGCAATAATATCCTCTTCAATCATCTCAGCGCTATTATATGACATATATAAGTTAATGGATCCTTATCAAAATACTCACAATACTGCACACCCTGCAGTTTGCAATAATCTCTCCTATCCACATGTCTTCACATTTCACAATTATCCTCTCTCAGGAAATAATGGCCTACACAAAATAATGGTCTCTTATCTTCAGCACTGTACAGGCATACTTTTCAAACACATACAGGGGCCGACTACTTCGGTCGATACCCACAAACTCTCTGCCCACGGGAATACACATCTCCCGCCTAAAACAGATACGAGACCCGGCTGTTCAAAAAATACCACTCAGTCTCACTACTTGCACGGGCTAGCCACAAATAGCTAAACACCCGTAGCTCAAAACAGTTCGAAGTGAATAAACCTCCACAATTAAACTGACTAGCGTTCACACGCTTTCTAACTTTATTTCTGGAAGATACAAGAGAATTCCCCTATTACAATTTAACCTAACATCATAGCTAATCAAGCAATGTAACTCATAATCTTATCTGCTCACCTAACATTTTGCTCTAACCGCTCTGCCAATCGGACGCTCATACACATATTTGTATTTAAAAACAAATATTATCTCTACTTCTTCCGTCACGTGTAGCTACAGTTGTCAACCGACTGGGTTAGCATAAGGTTTTTGTGGGTGTTGAAAAAAAGTTTTTGTAGCTCCAGATATAGAAGGAATGGCTACATAGTCAATGGGGGCAAATGATATCGGAAGAGACTTTAATGCATAATTTTTTGTGGTAAAGTCTTTACATGATGATGTTGCTAGCCTCATTCCCAACCCTTCTTAGTGCCGTTTTACGACCAATTATCGGCAGGTTTCATTGTTAATATTCGTTGCTTCTCTTTCGTGACCTGGTACCACACTGGTTGTGGTGAAGTGGGATGTTATAAATATTTATAGGGGACTTAGTGTACTGACTGAGATCAGCTGTGAAGGTATATATATATCTAATAAGAGTAGTGTATTATATATAACCTTACTTGCTGCCACATATGTATACCTCAGTCAGAATTATTCTGGAATAGTGTGATGACTACGTTATATGTCTAGGGTATGTGTATGATGAAGTGTAAGTCAAAACAACAAAAGACAGATAAACAATTTAATTTATTCCACTACACTTGACAACACTGTGACACTCACATACATAAAACACTCTACAAGGATATCTTAAAGGAGTCACTGATAACTTTTCAAATAACAATATGTATTCATTGCTGTCATGAATGAATATGTGTCCTGATTCAAATACAAAGGGAACCAGGAATCACAATCAATTTTAATTACAAGTTATATGTACAGAATTTATCAATATGAATATTGTAGTGACATATATTATTAAAGTATCCTATGTGTGTTAGTTGTGTAGTAGTAATATGAGGTAATACTGGTTTTGTTTTGTTCAAGCTCTGTTGGTATTTGTCATCATGACTTCAATAGTTTGTCTTTATTGGAACTAGTATTGGAGATGTTCTCAGTTCCTGATATTAAAACAATTTAATTCCCCTCTTAATGTTATTTTTACAAGGTCATTTTAAGTTGGGGGTACATAATTTTGAGCTCAGCTGGCCACATCAGCTTATCTTGCGTGATGGCGGCAGGAAAAGACTCCTCTGCTCGATTTCTCCCCTGGGCTCTGGAGACACCTCACTGATAGCTAAATGGACCAAGGAGTATGCTGTCCGACTCTGGATTCAGCAAAGCTCTGACCAGGTGCTGCTCAATACCATCAAGACCACGGTCCCTGAAAACAAGAAGGATGTACCTTCTACTTCATAACTAATTTATACTCTCTTTTTACACTGAGCACAATACATCACAAACATTGAGTTCAGAGCGTTAGGCCAACTGTCAGCTTCATCTGAAATACTTTATACCAGTATTAACCTCCTTAATGGTTACTACGCCTCTGCACTTCCAGCATTATTTCTGTCTAATCAATAATCTAGGTGTCAGTGTACTGTTTGGCCATTCCATGCAGTTTTACTTTCCTCCGACACCTTCTGTTCAGGCTGGAGCATTATAGGCTTTACATCATGTTTGCTACTGAACTACACATATATACAGGCATAAATTAACAATTCACATTCAATTTTCATTAAAAGATACTGAATGTTTCAAGCTTACCACAATTCATGGAAACAAACACAGATACGTTGATTAGCAATGAATTCTGGCACAAATACTGGCACAAATTCCCATCTGCTTATGTTCCAGGCTTTTATTTAGCAAAAATATGAGCTGGCTTCAACGCACTGTTGCTTTATCAAGCTTATTTGAACTAGTGGTCTCGAACTAACGCTCCTAAGTGAGTATATCAGCGAGTCTGGCCAATGGAGCCACGTTTCGACAAGTGTTTGAAAAAATTTTAACTTCCTACGTCTCCCCTAACAACCAAGGATAGCATTTATAGTCCGACTAATCGTGTTTAGCCTTACATATCATTCCAGCCAATCAGTTCAAATGTAACTTGTGGCCCATTTCCCGTACAATGGTGGTGTAAAAAAAATCTACCACTGAGCGATTCTGATTTTGGGTGTTGTCTGACAGCACCATCATTTTATTTTGGCTATAACTTGTTAATTCCTAGACTATTTGCATAACGTTGTACATATTCTTTGTCAGCAAACCCTAAGGAACCCAAATATATATATTTAATAGAGCTAAAATGCTGCGTTCAAAATATGCAATTCCTTCTACCTCCTGTTTCGAAGATGTGCTGTCTGGGTACTGTAATGTTTTCAAACGTAAACCCATCTATTGTCATCTTTCTAATAAGAGTTTTTCAGGATTTAAAAACCTAACTCTGGGAAGGTTAGTGAATTTATCACTGTCCGTCTGAAAAAAAAGTTAGTGCATGTGGCCTTACACGCGTGATAGTAGTAATTGTGTATCGCGCGACGCGTGTTTTGTGTTGCACGTGTTCGGCTTTATGCCTCTCCCTTCTCTCTATCCTTTAGTCCATCTGTCTTTAGTTACGCCGTGTATAAAATGGAATGAATGAAATATTAAAATTAGGTCATTGTTCAGCTTGGTATCTCAATGTTTTTGCAAGAAATACAGCACACGTTTCATTGAAGAACGCGGGTAATAATACAGTAGGCTTTTACTATCAACGTGAAAGCGTTACAATTTGCAGACGAAGCATAAAACAAAAGGGGGATTTCGAGTACATTCCTTGTGACAGCACTGTTATTTACCATTCTTCTTCCTTTATTTATTATATGTATTTATTAGGCTTTATATTTACTTGATAATTTATATATGTGGATTAGAATATTCCACGACACTGGTGACGAAATCTGTTTAGCCATTACGAGGTAGTCAGTTTCCTGGAATTCCAGAATAATGACGTAGGTGATGAAAATAAAAACACTTATGTAATAGAAAACTGGAGACCAAAATGAAAGGAGAACGAGTGGAAAGACCTTGACCCCTGATGGCGAGGCCATGGTATAACTTTTCTAAGGCGTATCCTTCTTGAGGAGGTGAAGGGTAATGATAATGTCAATGTAGATTATAATACTTTCACTGGTGTTTATATAAATGATTTCAAGTGTTACTTTTCTCACGAATCCGTTGCTCATGAAAAAAGAATTTCTATGCTTCCTTCATGATGGAATCTTGTATGGTGTTTCATTATTCGAAGTAGTGTTTTTATTATGTATACTGTCATTTCTTCAGCTACATGTTTGGGTGTTCACTAAAGAATAGTACTTGCTTTAGATTTGTTTATGAGAATGGTCATTCAAGTTTCAGTTTTTTAGACTTCATCCGTTCATGTTCATTCAGCATTCTTCCTCTTTGTCGCACATTTTCAGACGTCAACTTGAACATGTTCAAAGATAGCAGTGGTCAGCTTGACGCTATAGTTATCTTCGTGGAGTTTGTGTCCAGGAATGGTCCTGGCGATGACAATATGCGCTTTCTCTGTTCCTCAAGTGTTGGGCATCTTTGTAGTCAATGTTCAGCCTTCATTTTATCTGTGCCAGTTAAAACTCACCAGTAGTTCCTATCTTTAGCTTGTTGAATAGATGTTATCCCAATCTGTTGTAGTCTATGCAAGTCTGAAGATCACTAGATCTTCACATCTACTGAGCTGGTAATATGCGTCACTTTTTTTAGATGGACTGGATGCTTGTCACAAAGTTTATCCGATAATTATCTCTGGATCGTTGATTCTGATATCCAAGATAAGAAGGGTGGTTCACAGGTGTCAGTACCAGGTGAAATAGAGGTAGAGGAGGAGGATGGTGATTATGGAAGCCGGGAACGAGTACTTGAAAACAGCTCCAGTGAATCCCTTAACATTTTATTCCCTACTCAGCAATCTCCCGTCTCGTATAGCTCACCAGCTACCACCGTCGCCCACACAAGAAATATTAGAGGAAGGTAAAATAGCTTTAAGTCTTTCACACGCTCTTTTACTCTCTCGCTAATGATGCGACAACTTGAGTTTTTATAAAGAACACACGGTCTATGAGGTTTATTAACGTAAAGGCTATTTACACAACATTATAAATGTAGATATGTTTTCTACCTGATAAAGATGCATTTATGCTTAAGGATATAAAACATTTAATAAACTAAATGTGTGGTTAACTCAAATAGTAGAGTTGATACAATTTAATAGCTAATTGACTATACTGTAGTGTATGCATAGAGGCATGTTTGGAGTCATTCTTATATGACCACCAGCTAAGCGCAATACAATAGTACATAGATATGGATGTAAACCTCTGTCTCTGGGGCTAATCACACCGTCTTGGACTCTTGAAATCCCGAATACACTTACAGAGATTTCATCTGTGATAAAACATGTTGAGAACCCAGCATTGCACACTAAGCTTGGAGGAGTCCATTTAGACCCAGACGTAACTCTGGCTTTTACCTGGTTGACTGCATGCATGATGATTTCACTATGAACCTTCACCACTATGGGGCAGCTTAGAAGTGGCCTTGTGTATGACGTGACTATCATTGGGAGAGCCCAGTACCAGATCACAGTATTTTAGCTCTGCATATTTGGAGTGGAGTTATTGGATGATATAGAGAAGATACACTAACTGATAATGGATAGCCACTCCTTAGATTCTGCATTGAGCAAAACCTTGTCATTACGAGCTCAAAGTTACCCCATAAGCGCATGCATACACACAACTGATATGAACTAACTAGGAATGATAAATAAGTCATTGTCTATGCCATTGAAAGGGAGAGCTTATTCGAGTATGTGCCAGGTGCTAGAGTCTGCAGCGGGTCAGAGATTGGAAGCGATCATTACCTGCAGACAATAAAAAGATCAACTGGAAGGGTTGCTCAGCATAGGCATTGCCCACCGTGACAGGTAGCGGTGGGTGTTTGGGTCTCGGATGTGAGACAAGGGGAAGTAAAAATAAATCGGGGATTTATTTTGTGAGATAAGGTCAGTTCCTAAAAAATGGTTTTGCATATGCACGGTGTAAGTTATGTTAGTAAAGAAGAGATGGAGACTTTTAATATTATTAAACAAAGGGAGACGACTTGTAATTATGTCCTTGGAAGGTTGTAAGTGAGTTGTTTTGAAAATAGGGCGAACTAAGCAAGTTCGGCATGGGAGTTTGTGCGTGGAGTAGGTGAACTCTCCATGACAAAGAATCGTAATTGTTAATCGAAGTTTGAAGGTTAGTTAGTGAAGATCGAGACGCGCTAGGCGTGTAGAGAGAAAAGGGTTTTCTCTCAAGTGTTAAAGTTGTTCATGGCGAGACCATTGGAGGGGTGCAAACGAGATAGCAAGCCTAAATCGGGTAGCTTTCTGTGATCACAGAATTATGTACTGCTATCTAGCTCCGCAAGTTCTCATATGCCATGTTGATAGTGAAAATGCTGAATGAGCGAAAACTAGATGTAGTTAATCAAGGTGTTTCTCAAGTTGTGTGGGTTTTCAAGATTTTGGAGCAAGAGGGGTTTTTCGCAAGACTTAATGCAAGACAGACAGAGTGTTTTCTGCTTTCATACAACCTTATCCACTTCTCTCAGTAGTATGGAGGTCTGTGTCAAGCTTCTCTCGTTTTTATGCATATGAGTTAAGGTGACGCTGGTAACTGAATTATAACGTCATTTTATCAAACAGATATTTTACAGATTCTTTTCCTGTTTCTTCTTCTTTGATCCTTAGCCGCCGACCGTCAAAGCAGTCAGTGGCCATCACGCCTTGTGGCGTCTTGTAGGTCAACAACAAATTGATTCCACTTTGCTCGGTCGGTGGCCATCCTTCGTACAGTGCCCCAACTCTGGTTCATTCTTTGCATCTCAGCCTCCACAGTCCTCCGCCAGGTTGTTTTTGGTCGGCCTCTCTTTCATTTTCCTTCAGGGGTCCAAAGCATAGCTGTTCTTGTGATGGCATCGGGGTCTCATCTGAGGACATGACCAACCCAGCTCCAGCGTCTGCCAGCTATGATGGTGTGCATGTCCTCTTGCTTGCTATGAGTAAGCAGATCTTGGTTAGTGATGGTATTTGGCCAAAAGATTCGGTGAATTTTTCTTAGGCATATTGTGTGAAAAGAGGACAATTTCGACATTTCCTTCTTTGTAACTCTCCAGCATTCCGCACCATAGAGAAGCACAGAAAGCACACAGCTCTGATATAATCTTAATTTTGTGCTTGTGCTGTATTGGGAGGACATCCAGATATTGTTTAGGCTAAAGAAGGCTGTTCTTGCCTTATTCATTCTGATGTTGATGTCTTTGCCTGCCCCGCCGTCTGGTGTTACTATGCTTCCTAGGTATGTGATGGTATCTGTCTGTACCAGTTGCTGATTCCTTACTGATATGGGCTCAGGGTTGCTCACATTGAGCGTCATGACCTCAGACTTCTTTAAATTGATATTCAAGCCCACCTGCAGGCTATACTTATTAAGTCTATCCGTTTTTTCCTGGATGTGTTGATGTGAATGTGCGAGTAGTGCAATGTCATCTGCATATCCCAGATCTTCCAATGTAGAAAATGTTGTCCATCTTATTCCTCTTGGACTGCCCTCTGTTGTCTGGCGCATAACCCAGTCTATGACTGTTAAAAACAGAGTGGTTGATAAGGGGCATCCCTGTCGTACTCATGGCTTCACCTCAAAGGTTTTTTCCTGTTTACGTAAGCCATAATACCGTATGAATGGTAAGGGTAAACACGTAAAAAGGTATAAATAAATGTTTACCCGAACAAAGTGCGCGTTAAAAATAAACAGCTGTGCAAACTTGGAATAATCTATCCTTACGCGAGCAATCTCCATTATAATTAACCTCTGTCGAAATTTTCGTCTAAATTCTTTCGTTCTTTGTTGTTTTCCCAATCCTTTCTGCCGTACTTACTTGATCATTCCTTCTAAGTGCACATTTTCTTTTTCTATTGTTTGCGCTTTCATTGATCGAGGTTATTTTGTAATCCCACCGGGTTGCCCTGACTATTTGACCTGGTTTTTGTGAATAAAAAAGGTACAATATTGAGAAAAAGACAGGTAAAACACGATAACTTGAAAAGTACGGTCATTTTGTGACAAAAACCCCACAGAGCTAGTAAAGTAATAGTTTGGTGAGTCACGTTCAGCTGGGAGTTCAGAAAATATGAGTCAGTAAGTTATATATATATATATATATATATATATATATATATATATATATATATATATATATATATATATATATATATTATATATATATATATATATATATATATATATATATATATATATATATATATATATATATATATATATATATATATTTGTTTATCATTGCGAATCATATTCTACACGAAACTACGAACCGAACTTGATAAGTTTTCTCTCACTTTTAAAATCCTTATCTCTGATATTATTGCGATAATAAAAGACCTGAATTCCAGTTTTCTGTGATTGTTCACACGCTATTCACACAACTTTATAGTAAAAAAAATTTTTTTTATTTAACTGTAGAGTTTAAAGATTTATAAATCGAGTTATTTGTATTAAGATCTCGTTACTTATGTTAATACATGACTCGGAGTCGCATTTGTTACACCAATTTTACAACTTTAAATAACGCCTACAAGATGTTGGGGCGGGGATAAGCTGTCTGATAACTAAAGTTTTAGATAACCGATAGTCGGATAATCGACAGTATAGAGTATTTCTAATGTTCCTCTATTGCTTTTATGCCTACTGACAATTATAACAATTGAAAATGTATTTGTTGTAACACGGAACACCTTTTATTATATCTCCTCATTTCAAGGCAACGGTTGTCCGCCTTCCTGGATTTATTTTGAAGGATCATGCTACGGTTTTGGAAGAGATACAGTGTCTTGGTTCGATGCTGCGGTAATATGCTTTTCTGTTGTAAGAAATAACATCATAATAAATAATGAAATTAAACCCAGCTGTAAATGGGTATGTGGCTTTTCTATTTTTATGTAGGAGCTTAAAATACAGAGCAGAAAAAAAAACGTCACAAATTCTGTGATGAAACTATTTTAAACGTTAACAGGTTTGGTTTAGTTTGGTTTTTTAAGGACTATCTTCATTACACACGGACAACTCCATCATTGCTCCAATCTTCTCCCTTAGATCACACATGAAGTATCTCAGCACAGTGCATGAACTCCGTAGCACCGGCGAGAATCCCAGTGTGTGTAAATAGGAATCACACATTCTATGAATATTTTTGTGGTGGGTAGGTTTCTAACAAGTTGGTAAGTTAACTGTTATGAGAACATAAACAACCGCTGCTTGTTTTAAACGAAAATAAAACAAATACTTATAATGAGTGCAACAGTAAAATGGGAGACAAACAGCCAGGGATCCAGACTTCAAGGACGACCCAGAGTTTGCTGGGAGGACAACATTAGATAATCTCTGAAGGACAGAGGATTAGATTAGAATAATAGCAGCAGAAATAGAAAAAAAAAAGATAAAGGTTAAGGGTCCCGTTTACACGCCCATTGAGGCATATTGGGAATATAGGAGAAATAGAGCCAGTATGATATTATGGTGCCTTCTCTGGCAAACTTCTACACACCAGGATAGAAGAAGAACGATGACGTAGATAAGAGTACAGCAACAATATATACACAGCAGGTCAATAAATTCTCTGTTAAAGAACTCAGGACAACACTAAGGGGATCACCATTAGTTGTTGCAAAATGTCTTGTTTTATGGTTGCAGCATGTTGTATAGCTGTTTTTCTATGTAACATAATTAATTAATTGTACATTTACAATGTCTGTCATACGGCTGTTTATACAACCAGGTGTGGGTTTAGATTCTGCAAGGCTACAGGCAAGCGTGAACCTGTGATGCCGTTTTCAAACAAGTTCCAGTTTATTCAACAAAGATATATTTGTGCGCGAAGGCTATAAACGAGCAAGTCCTAAACAAACGCAAGGTTGCATGTGTGTAAACCTGCTTCTGTATATAACAGTATACATCTGAACAAGACATTCGGTTGGATATAAATAAAGCTTGATTCTTCAAAGGTTTACGTAACATTATTTAAATAAAAATTATACCTTGATTTTCATACTTTGTTTGATCAAATGAGTTTACTCTCAGTTTTCTTAAAACTTTTTTTAGAAAAAACATATATAATACAATCACTGATAACAATACATTACATGTTTCCAGTCTTTATGTACATCGTATGGTGGCTACCTAGCCAAGATTACCAGTGCTGTGGAGAACACGTGGCTCGTAAATCAACTGAAGACTAGGAGACGTAAGTTGATTTTGTCCAGTTTAGACTGGTTCTCTTAGACACGAAGTTAGAAAATAATAACAGCTCACTCATTCATTATAAATTACCTGTTTTTTTCTGAAGTTTGGAGCTGGCGTCAAAACGAATTAAGAAATACACGATAGTATTTCTTTTTATTTTTCTGTACATGGATTTGTTCAGAAATTGAAATAGTCAAGTGGAAAGCAGATAAAATAAAACAAAATGAATGAAAAAAAGCTATTAACTAGGTGGATAGTTTTAGTTGAATACTGTTTAATTCGGCCACTACGTAATGATCTTTTGTGGCGGTGATATGACTATTTTCTGTCTCTGTTATTTTAGTTTATACGTTCAGAAATTCTATCAATCAGAGCAATTATTGTGTTAGACTCTCAGTGCATGCTTGGGAAGGTGCAGAATGGGTGGGTACGGCTTGAACGGAAAACATTCATAGAAGCGTCGAGTCATTAGGAACTAGAGTGGATCTACTATCCTAGTCATATCTTAGTCAAACAAGGGTACCCGGTAATGAAAGAGCTGACAGACTAGCTTCTAGAGCTCCCATAGTAGGGACACTGGATATGGACAAGGGAGAGATACTAAGGACATGTGATGATCGCATGTTAGAGAACGACATTGCAATCGATGAATCAAGAAGGCTGAGATTATTAGAATTTGGCGTCAAACATAAGGTTAGCGGTGATAGAAGTATAAAAGGATGCATTCGTCGTGTATATAATCAGCGAGCTACATATACAAATAGCATTCATATCTTTCAACATTCTCTGAAGGAAACTAAGCATCTATGAATTTGCCATGAGGGCTGTGATATCGATTCTGATCAACTACAGCAATCGCAATCTCTTAATCTAAACTATGGGTATCTGTCATTTTCAGTCTATGCTTCTTTCAGTTAGATTCTTGGGAACCATGTTGGTATCATTTCCATCTTATGTGCATGGAAATATTAGTTCACACTACCGCAATAGCCAAGCTAATTTTTGTGAACACAAACTCACTTCTTCTTTGATCCGTAGCCGCGGACTGTCAAAGCAGTCAGTGTTCATCACGACTGGTGGCGTCTTGTAGGGCAGCAACAAACTGCTTCCACTTTGTTCAGTCGGCCGTCATCCTTCGTACAGTGCCCCAGCTCGGGTTCATTCTTTGTATCTCAGCTTCCTCACTTCTTCTCCAAGTTGTTTTTGGTCGGCGTCTTTTTCACTTTCCATCGGGGGTCCATACCACAGCTGTTGTTGTGATGGCATCTGGGTCTCTTCTGAGGACGTAGCCGACCCAACTCCAGCATGTGCCAGCTATGATGGTGTATATGTCCTCTTTGTTACTCCGAGTAAGTAGTTCTTGGTTTGTGATGGTATTCGGCCAAACGATTCGGATAATTTTCCTTAGGCAGATTGTGTGGAGGGAGGACAATTTTGAAATTTCCTTCTCTGTTACTCTCGAGCGTTTTGCATCATAGAGAAGCACAGAAAGTACACAGCTTTCAGGAGCATCCCTGTCGTACTCCTGTCTTCACGAAATTCTCTGCATGATAAAACTGGACTGTATTCCAAGAAGAGATACATTTATAACTCACACAGGTACAGACGAAAGATCGAACACAGCCGCTGTTTGAAGTTTTAGTAGAAAAACATCGAACGACACAGTTGAATATTAAATCAACATAAAGAGTGATCAAACACCACCGGACAACCTACGTGCTAAACGATTACTAAGAAATTGCAAACATGAAATACCAAGGGCAATTACAGACGGAGGAAGTACGGAAGCTGTCAGGAGATCACATAGCACTGAGTGTGTCAAACGAGACGTGGATAAATGCCACTGTCACTATCAACGTCGATAACGGTATAAGACAAATAAAAATACCGTAACACATTATTCAATAATATCTACATAACTTCTGCAATATTCACTCGTCTTCTTCAAGCATCATGCCTAGTGGTGGAGGCGATCATGCCTAGTAGTGTAGGCGATCATGCCTAGTGGTGGAGGCGATCATGCCTAGTGGTGGAAGCGATCATGCCTAGTGGTGGAGGCGATCATGCCTAGTGGTGGAGGCGATCATGCCTAGTGGTGTAGGCGATCATGCCTAGTGGTGGAGGCGATCATGCCACCACGAGTTCTTGTCTCTAATTCTATTTACAGAGGCAGATCTACTACGAAGCTAATAAAGCTGGACCTTCAGGACCCTCAAATCCTTGTTCTCTTTAATACGTTTCTTTCACACACCTAATACTTTTTTTTATAATTAAACAGGCCCCTCTAAATGTTCAAGCTTTAGGACCCTCAAAATGTAGATACGCCACTGACTATTTATCAGTTCTGTTGTTTTCTTATTTCCATGTCATGATAAAAAACTGTCCAGTATCTTATTGGCTCTTTTTGTCGTCCTCTATTGATGTGGTCTTCTCATAACATGCCTGTTGCTTGGAGTGTGAGTAGTTGTAATCGTGTTCGAAGAGTGTCGATAGGTGTTGTCAAACATGAAAACAAACCAAAAGTCAACTCGACCTTCGCAGTGGTGTATTGATTTGGAGTGAGGATACAACAGTACGCGAATGCTGGAGAATGTCCTGAGAGTTGACAATAGGGCAATCTCACTCACTCGTGGCAGGAAGTGTAAGACGAACTACTGTTTACGTTTTCTTGTATTTAATGGACACACACTTCGACGACACAGGAACAGGAAACAGGTTGGCACAACATCATCATATACGTATAACAATAGTCTACAGTTTTAAATCGGCATTCATGTTGCATGACAGCATAATGGAATCTCAGTAGACAAGCATTCAGTGATTCCAATATAGATAATCATCTGTCTTTACTGACAGAGCACGTCAGTTCATAAATAATATATTCAAAATGGTTCCTAGACCTAACCTCGTCTAGCGAAGATTCATGTGGATAAAGTTCAGCACATATTTTTTTGATAATAATATTGAACCACTGGTAGTGGGTTCTCTTCTGTAGCAGTGATCTCTGGACTCATCAGGTGATAGTAAGGGGCATCCCTGTTCTCTCCTCGATGATTGAAAAATATAGAATTCAAAATGGCTTCTCCTCCCAGTGAGTTGTCGCTCACCCAGGATACAAACTATGAAGCACAATCAAAGCTGATCATACATTAAATGTCCTCCTTGCTTTGTAGATTCTACCATTTCTACAATTGACTTCATCACATAATATGGTGCTGCTAGGTATGAATGTCATCTTCATCTGGCTAATATTCGTCTAACCGTACAACCGTACGACTGCTCATCGAATACAATGACTCAGGAAAAGTTCATAAGAAATGCGTCTTTACCTTGGTATCAGAAATACACTAGAATATGATTCTGCCCTTCCTCGGCAGTAAGAATGAACACTGGGTTCGACACCAAAGATATAGTTCGAAGACATTCTTTGAGCAATGACGTTTTTCAGGACATCCTCAACACCATTTTTAGCTGTCCTGGGTATTTTTAACATTCTTTGCAAGACAAACTTCCGTGGCCTCTAATGTTTTTTCCTAGTAATGGTAGCCTCCACTAGTCATTATTGACTAATGTGGATGATGTGCTGTTGAGTGATGACCCTTTTCTCCTGGTGTTCTTTTCGAAAACTTTTTCTGCTTGTATTTACCTCTTAACACCCAACATCAGGTGATGTCTTAGGTTGTATCTCCACTTCCTTTTCCTGCTTCTTTACTAATTTTCCATGACTCACTTCTCTGTCAGGATTAGTTTTATATAACACTGAATAACTCTCTTACTTCCATGAACAAAGAATTCGCACATACAATACTTTTCAATGTAAAGAATGCTATTTTTGACAAGGTTATTCTGATCTTTACTTCTGATTTATTTATTTGAATGTATTGATTAGTTTTAAATCTGTTCACTTTTTACCCACATTGTTTTAAAGATGGTACGGTGTGGATAGGAGCAACTGACATATTTAACGAGGGAACTTGGCAGTGGGTCTCAACAGGTTCTACCATCAGTTCATTCAGTAACTGGAGCCCCTCGCAGCCCGACAACGCTTTTGGAGGGGGTAAGAAAATACTGGAATGTATGTTAATACAAATACAGAAGCAGCAAGACACTTAGACTGACAAACAGACAGACAGACAAACATAGTTCGACTGCCATGTAGATAGTAAGAAAGGCGGATAGACATAGAAGACAGACAGACAGAAAGACGGTCAGGCAGGCGGAAAGACAGATAGATAGATAGATAGATAGATAGATAGATAGATAGATAGATAGATATATAGATAGATAGATAGATAGATAGATAGATAGATAGATAGATAGATA
The DNA here is from genome assembly GCA_024509875.1 of Oreohelix idahoensis. Lineage (NCBI taxonomy): Eukaryota > Metazoa > Mollusca > Gastropoda > Stylommatophora > Oreohelicidae > Oreohelix > Oreohelix idahoensis. The sequence goes on along the minus strand of JAMPIV010003725.1, from coordinate 718,671 downwards.
GATAGATAGATAGATAGATAGATAGATAGATAGATAGATAGATAGATAGATAGATAGATAGATAGATAGATAGATAGATAGATAGATAGATAGATAGATAGATAGATACAAGCTCACATCTGACATTGCTGTGCTAATTTCTAACAAAAACAGTGGAACATTGTCTGGAGTTATGGGATATTAACGAATATAAGTGGAATGACCGCATCTGTACTGAATTGAGAAAAGTCGTTTGTGAGAGGAGGTAAGTGTTTTTTTAACTAGAACATGCACAATTTCTAGGACACGTATAATATAATTAATATAGTTCATAAACAATATTGTTGCGTGCATATTTTGACGCACATATTACAAAAATCGATATAACTATTTAATATGGAAAAGATATAGACATTCATTCATTTGTGTATGAGAATGCTGTCTATGGTAAAGCTAGATAATTCATGATTGATTTACACTTTTGATTATAGGAGTAATCGTTCTTGATATTAATTCGGCGCATGGATATGGCACTCATGTCCGTACTTATTTGTTAGGGCCAGAAAATAGATTAATTTGCTTATTATGTTTATGGCCTGAATTCATATGTATTACATATTTTTAGTACAAGTAGAATCAGTCCTATATTGTATATTTTGGATGGGTAGGCAGGACTATATTCTTGTTATGCCGCTCTAGCGGAAGTATGAGTTGTCTTGACAAGTCGTGATGAGTTCCGATGTACCGTTTACAATGGCGGGTACGCATTTTCTAGGGCTGGTACATTCTTAAGTAAAAATGATTTATGAAGTGGTTTTTCTTCTGTAGGAGATTGTGTCTCTACTAGAGTTTGTGTTAGAGACTCTCCTAATGTACGGTATCATGTATGATTCGGACTCCAGGTAATTCCAGACCCTATTTTTGATGATCTCATGTCGGTTAGACCTAGCTGGAATGTTATGCTTCGCAACGCTAGGGTCATGTTTGTATCGACGAAGATGACGGGCTTCCATACAGCAGTTATGTCTACGTGAAGTAACTGGATTACTGTAGAACTGTATGGAGAAACTTTAGGAAATTATGCATATGCATTTCAAATTAACTTTGGCATATATATACCCTCCTATGAGTGAGTGAGCGACAACTCAGGAAGGCGGCCATGTTACATTCCTGTCATCATATTTTTGAATCACTGTCCAAAGAACGGGGCATGTATCTTATTATTCGGACAGTGGCAAGGAGATCTCAAATTTTGATAGAAACCCCTTTTCGTGGTTTCATAATATGACATAAACTGTGAACATAAAGCATCTTTAGTTACTTACCGATCCGCCTTCACTGACGCGTTTAGTCAGATAGGGGATGCGGCCATAATGTATCATGACATTGGAAGCTATTGATGTACTCCCCATTATTTATGAATGTGTCATGACTTGGGATCTACTATGTATGCCTGCAAATTGATGTCTCAACATATACCCATGATTTACTCGTTATGTCCCAGTGTGTGCGTCTAAATAAACTGTGTAAACAAAGATTCCAGCAGTCTGCATTGGTGCCTTGTAGACACAAGTGAATGAGTGCTTAGATTGGTCAGAACACGAACAGTACACCATTCGCGGTAAACACACTCTACACTTCTACTCCATATATACACCATCCTGCGTCGGTTGAATTGACCAAGTTTAGGGCCTGCTTCCCCTGGAACCTTAGAGGGAAACTACTGTTTACAGCTGCCTTTGCCTTCCCTAACTCAGGACTAGGGTGAGTTACCCATTTACAGCTGGGTAGACTGGAGCATGCCTGATCTCAACAACTCTGTACACTACAATGGACATATACAGTAGTGGCACCACAAACAACATGCTACAGTGATTGATAGTGGAGCTTTACAGAAGAAAGAGAACACACCATACACCACAGAGGTTTACAGTACTTTACAGTGACACTTTACAGTGGTGAGCCAGATTCCTGGGTCCAGCCTACGCAGTCTTGTTGTGTTGAGAATCACATTTTACAGTTGCAAGAACATTTGCTTGACCACATCAACACCAGTAGGACAGCTATACAATCAATGTCAGCTTGACCTGTTCTGACAAGTGTAGCAATATCTGGGTCAGCACTTGTTGACATTTGGCACAGTACAGTCAGGGTTCTAAACTAGTGATTGTTTATCCTGCTGAAATAGAAGAGCAATGTTGAACATAATGTGCAAATTTCATCGTTGGATCTTCTTATGTGCTCAAAAAAAATTGAACAGTGTAACAGTTAGAAAGCAAATCTATTACTCAATAAAGTGGTAGTCTAATTTGTTAAAACTGAGCATACAGTACAATACATTACAACTGCAACACATTTCATTATATAATGTACACATTTATGATTTATATGTATTTATGTTTATATATTATTTGTTTATATGTGTGATTGTTATGTGTTTGCGGGCCTGGATGGGAGGTGACTAGAACAGGAAATACCAAGTGATATTGGTCTTGTTCTGGCGTTCTATAGGGAGCAATTTCTTAATTGAAATTTGCATGCAACATAGTTTGCAAATATTTGGTTAGCTGTGACGACTGTTTCATATTTGTATTTGTAATAATTTTTCTGTTCTTTATTTTTGTTTGATTTGTTTGTATAATTGTAGGTCTCATCTTTCCTTTCATTTCAGTTCTTTACACCCTTATGTTTATACACTGTGGCGTTATTTGTCTTGTTATCTTATTGCAGTTATCAGCACAGATTCTGTGATCATTTTTTTTCATTTCTCCTATTTAATTTAATTTGATCTCTGCAAATGTTTTCAGATTGTCTTTTCTTGTTTGTCCTTTGTAATGTCTTTAGTTGACATATGACATAGGAGGTATAGTTGAATACACTTATATTATAGTACAGATCAGTACTTTATGATTATTATTGTTATAAAACAAAGTGTACAAGACCTTTGTAAGGCTTGTCTCCCAAAGTGATTGGTATAGGAAAAATTATTTTCCACAGGTACTCAAGTGATCATTGATTACATTAAGGTATGCAAGACCTTTGTAAGGCTTGTCTCCCAAAGTGATTGGTATAGGAAAAATTATTTTCCACAGGTACTCAAGTGATCATTGATTACATTAAGGTATACAAGACCTTTGTAAGGCTTGTCTCTCACAGTATTTGAGATATACAGTTATTGTTGTCCACAGGTACTCAAGGTATCATTGGTTATATGATAAACAAAATAACCATACAAGTTTTTCACTAAGACTAAGTCTATGGTATAGACTTGTCTCCCATTAAAGTGAAATAAGGTAATTTATTTACTTTTTCAGGTTTCTGATTTAAGAAGACAAGATGTCTACATTAGATTACTTTATTGCACAAGGAAAATCTCTTGAAAACGAAGATGGCTGTATACCGCTCCACCTATGTCCCAGTCTTGACATATGGATGCGAGTCGTGGGCAGTGACTACAACCCACAAAAGCCAGATCCAAACCTCAGAAATGAGGTATCTGAGGAAAGTGGTTGAAGTAACAAGAAGAGACATGGTCCGCAACCAGACGATCCGTCAAGGCCTAAAATCCCATCCGCTGCAGACCCAAATAGAACAGTCCCAACTAAGATGGTTTGGCCATGTCTGCAGAATGGGAGAAGATCGGCTACCACGACAAGGATGGGAAACAAAGAGCCAGGGATCCAGACCTCCAGGACGACCCAGAGTCCGCTGGGCGGACAACATTAGACAATCTTTGAAGGACCGAGGACTAGAATGGAACCAGGCCAGGAAGAAGACAGCTGATAGAATGGTCTGGCGCTCTCTCTTCCAAACCTCTACACCTCACGGTAGAAAGGGAACGACTAAGTAAGTAGTAAGTAAGTAAGTAAGTAAGGAAAATCTCTTGATAAGACTGGAAAAGAGTTAGAAGAATGGGCAACTGCTCAATTTGCTATTGCATTAAAATCAGAAGAGAAAAAACAAAAAGATGAGAATAAATGGAAAGCAGAAGTTGAACAAAAGAAGATAGATGCTGAGAATTTCAGATTGCAGATGCAAGCTGAGGAGAGAAAAGCTGCTGCTGAGGAGAGAAAAGCTGCTGCTGAGGAGAGAAAACTTCAAATAGAAGAAAAAAAATTTAGAAGCTGCTGCTGAAGAGAGAAATGCTGCTGCTGCTGCTGAAGACAGAAAAGCTGCTGCTGCTGCTGAAGAGAGAAAAGCTCTGGCTGAAGAAAAAAGATTAGAAAAAGAAGCTGATACTGCTGCTGAACTAAAGAAATTGCAGATGCAAGTGGAGGAAAGGAGATTTGATGCAGAACAGAAGAAATTAGAAGCTGCTGCTGCAGCTGAACAGAAAAAAATAGAAGCGGCTGCAGAACAGAAAAGATTAGATAGAGAAGCTGAAGAGAGAAAAGCAATAAGAGAACATGAATTTGAGTTAGAGAAATTAAAATTGACAAGTATGAGTAATGTTAATCAGGCATCTAGTGGTAATGGTAAACCCTTTGTGTACAAGGTCAAGGTACCAGCGTTCAACCCTGCCAGTGATGACATAACATTTTGGCTTTCTAGATTTGAACGTGCTTGTCGAGCTCATAATGTTGACAAATCACAGTATGTGAATCAGTTGTCTGAAAATCTAAAAGGGGAGTCTCTGAGTAAGTTATATTTCGTTGAAGAGGCCGATAAGGATAATTATGATGCTATTAGGGCATCTCTGATAAAGAAATATCAGCTGCCTGAGGAAGGTTATCGTCTTTTGTTTAAAACAATGAGACCTGAGGTAGGTGTAGAATTCTCAGAATTCATCTCAAAAGCACAAATTACACTTTCACGATGGATTGAATTATCCAAAATAGAGAAAACATTTGATGGTCTTACGGATTTATTGCTGAGAGACAAGGTCATGTCTTCGGTAAATAAATCATTCCTAGAGTTCTTACATGAGCGTAAACCTAGTACATTAAAGCAAATGGAAGAATATTGTGACCAGTATGCCACGGCACACCCTGACATGATTCTTAGTAACTCTAACATTAAAGAGAGTATGCCAGTTGCTTCGGCAACAGAATATAATCAGAATTACTCACACAAATTCCAAGGAGCTAAAAATAAATTTGATAAAAAGGTTAATTGGAATAAGTATCAAAACCAAGATAACCACTCAAATCAGGGTTCTTCTTCGAAGAACTGGAATCGGGCTGATAGTCCTCGACACGCGAGGGGTACCCATAATTTTAGAAATTCTCGAAAAGGGAGTAGCTATAGGAACTACCCAAGTGCTTCATGGAGACAAAAGAACCAATATTACAGGGATACTCAGTATAATGAGCGTGATGATTATGATCATGAATATTATGATTCAAACCCAAATAGGGGTTATAACAGAGGAAATAATAATTATAGAGACAATTATAACCGAGGTAGATCACAACACAAAAGACATGGTAAATCTTATTACCAGGCTAACTCTGCACAACAGGAGTTCCACGACGCCGGTAATCAGAATAATGATAAAAAAGACTCCAATAGTGTAGCAAATTCCGCTTTCGATTTTGCTAGAGCATCTCAGTGTTCGCAATGCAAAACATTATTCGATCCAACCACAGTTTCTACTTTAAGCTGCGGTCACCCGCTTCCCGCTCTCCCTGCGTCAATCGCGCATAATGGAAGGGGTGCTCTCGTCTTCAATAGAGGCCTAATAGATGGTACTCCGGTATCAATTCTTTTCGATTCGGGGTGCACTACCATCGGAGTGAGGCAATCACTCGTAAATCCTTCTCGAGCTACAGGCAATGTAGTCAAATGTGTAACATTTGGTGGCACATTGGAGAAGTACTCCACTGCCATTATCAATATTGCTACGCCTTTCTTTACAGGAGAGGTGCAAGCATGTCTCTTGCCGAATCCGATCGCTGATCTTATCATCGGTCGCATTCATGGAGTGAAAGAATGCACTCCACAGCAAATTTCTAATTGGGAAAATGTTAATATGCAATCTGCTAATGCAGTAATCACTAGGGCTCAAGCTCTTAATATGCCGCAATCTTCACATTCTGAAGATAATGATGCGCAGATCCAAGATGATCCCTTGGAGATTTCCCATGATTCCTTTATAAAACAGCAGGAAGATGATCCTACTCTAAAGAAATTCTTTACTCTGGCAACAAAAGGTGATCCGAATAAGGATACAAATCGTAAATCTTGGATTACGATGAAGAATGGCGTACTTGTACGTATGGTACAAGACTCCGCTAAGTCCATTCATTCTCAAATCCTTGTGCCTAAAAATATGAGAGTTAAAATCTTACAGCACGCTCATGATTCGCAGTGTGCTGGACATATGGGTTTTTCCCGTACTAAAGCTAGAGTTCTTGAATCTTTCTTTTGGCCTGCTGTGAATAAGGACATACGAATCTATTGTCGATCTTGTAAAGTATGTCAAGAGATTAAATCCAGAGGTCCACGCCATGATGCACCTATTCAGGCTGCAGACATTCCCATTCGACCATTTCAAAAAATGGCGATAGACATCATTGGTCCATTTAAGATAAAGTCTGCTAGAGGACACCAATTTATTTTGACGTGTGTTGATATGTGCACACGTTGGCCGGAGGCTGTTCCTCTAAAGAGCATAACTACTGCTGATGTCGCAGATGCTCTTTGGTTAATATTTTCTCGTCTGGGATTTCCAGCAGAAATATTATCCGACCATGGTACCCAACTCATATCGGATACCATGTCTCAAGTAATGTCGACTCTTAAGATAGAGAGATCGCTGAGTAGTATTTATCATCCTATGTCCAATGGGATGGTGGAACGTCTGAATAGAACTCTGAAAAACCTACTAGGTAAGATAACAGAAGATCATCCTCAGGATTAGGATAGGGTTTTTCCCGCGGCTCTCTTTGCATATAGAGAGGTCGCCAACGAACATACAGGATTTTCTCCCTTTGAACTTGTCTTTGGCGCGAAACCGCGAGGTCCTATGTCCTTACTTTATGATCTTATAACTGCTGATAATATTGTCGATGACACAAAATCCTCTTATGAATATGTCATCGCACTTAGACACAAGATTATTGAAGCATGCAAATTGGCAACTGCTTCTTCTGAATTTGCGAAACAGAAGGCAAGGGAATTTGCCAATAAAAAGAGATGCTTGCGACAACTTTGTCCAGGTGACAAAGCATTTGTCTTGCTACCTTGTAGGGAAAATAGACTTCTTATTTCTTGGAAAGGTCCGTACGATATAATATCAAAAGTTTCCGATGTTGACTATATCGTCGATATTGACGGGAAGCGTAAAACCTTCCACATCAACATGCTCACGGAATTCCATGAACGTCCGGATTATTTACAACCTGTTTTCCAGGCAACGGACGATTTTCCAGTCCAACATGGACAGTACTCATCTCTGTCAGTAATACAGGATGAGGAAACGAGTTTCTCGGATGTAAATCTACCTTTTCCAATGATTCCTCTTCACTCTAATGAATCATGGAAAGATGTTGCAATTTCTCCCGAATTATCTGCAGGAGAGCAGAAACAAGTTTCTACTATGTTAGAACAATTTCAGGATGTCCTTACTGACATTCCTGGTCAAACTGATGTCATTCAACATGACATTATTCTTACTGACCATAGTCCTATAAGAGTCAGACCGTATCCTATCCCGATACATTTTCAAGCACAGGTAGAGAAAGAGTTGGATGAGATGATAGAGTTAAAAATTATTGAACCATCCACATAAGCATATTCTTCGCCGATGGTTATTGTACGAAAAAAAGACAATAACATACGTCTTTGCGTGGATTATCGCAAATTGAACCAAGTGACGAAATTTGATGCTGAACCTATGCCTTTACTAGAAGAGCTACTTACGAGACTATCGAATTCTCATTTCTTTACTAAACTTGATTTGTCTAAGGGATATTGGCAAGTTCCATTATCCGAACACGCCAAACCGTTTACTGCTTTTTCGACGCCTAGGGGTCTATTCCAATGGAATTTCATGCCTTTCGGTCTTATGAACGCCCCTGCAACATTCGTACGCATGATGCGTCGAATCCTATCTCATCGCTCAGATGTCATTGCGTATCTTGATGACATCTGTCTTTTCAGTGATACTTGGAACGATTACTATAATGGGATAAATGAACTATTGTCTATCTTACGCGAGCATAACCTGACAGCGAAACCATCGAAAGCATGTATTGGTTTTAGCGAAATATCTTTCTTAGGACACCGTGTTGGTCATGGGTTCCTAAAAACAGAAGACCATAATACAAGTAAGATACTTAACATTTCTATTCCTAAGACTAAAAAGCAAGTGCGAAGTCTCTTAGGTCTAATACAATTTTATGGACGATTCATTCCGAATCTGTCCTCCATTATGTCACCTCTTTCTTCCTTGCTAAAGAAAGGGTCTCCTAATGTAGTCCATTGGACTCAAGAATGTCAATCCTCTTTGGATAAGGTTAAAACTATATTTTCTACTTCACCTATCCTAGTATTGCCTTCTAAGGATAAGACATTTATTCTGCGTAGTGACGCTTTATCCACCGGGATTGGAGCAGCACTAATGCAAGAGTACTCTGGAACTCTGCATCCTGTGATGTATATTTCTCGGAAATTAAATGCCGCAGAGAAGAATTACTCGGTCCTAGACCGTGAATTATTGGCTATGGTTTGGTCAATCCTTAAACTGCAAAGATTTCTTCTTGGCGCGCATTTCATTGTGGAAACTGACCAGAAAGCTCTTACGGCTATTCAGAGTAAAAATCTGAAGAGCGCGAGATCAACGCGATACGCGATTGCTCTGCAGCCATTTCATTTTTCGGTGCGAGCTATCCGTGGGTCAGAAAATGTGATGGCAGATATTTTGTCTAGATGCCCACATGATTCATAACTGTTAAATTATATACCTAACTTTGATACAGTTGTTCCTATGTTGAAATGTGTACACATATGGAATATATCATATATTGATTGTAACACTACTTAGCGGTTCATTGATGTTTATTCACCGCTGATCTGTCAATGTTTTTTCGTCTTTGATGATCATGATGTTAAGATATCTTAGATGAAATTTATGTATAAACTAAAATAGAAATTGTGTCATTGCTAATATTGTAGTATGCGTTGGTGACACCTCTCTGGAAAGATTTATACTTAGAGAAGTGCTTTCTCTAAGGTCATAAAACTTATGCTTATCATCTGCGCATTGTTATTGGTGCGTTGTGAGCCTATTGTATGTTGCTCCTAGATGTATTTCAAAAAAAAAAAATGTATTATTTTTTTTCCCGAGGGGTGTGGTAATCTGTTGCGTGCATATTTTGACACACATATTACAAAAATCGATATGGCTATTTAATATGGAAAAGATATAGACATTCATTCATTTGTGTATGAAAATGCTGTCTATGGTAAAGCTAGATAATTCATGATTGATTTACACTTTTGATTATAGGAGTAATCGTTCTTGATATTAATTCGGCGCATGGATATGGCACTCATGTCCGTACTTATTTGTTAGGGCCAGAAAATAGATTAATTTGCTTATTATGTTTATGGCCTGAATTCATATGTATTACATATTATTAGTACAAGTAGAATCAGTCCTATATTGTATATTTTGGATGGGTAGGCAGGACTATATTCTTGTTATGCCGCTCTAGCGGAAGTATGAGTTGTCCTGACAAGTCGTGATGAGTTCCGATGTACCGTTTACAATGGCGGGTACGCATTTTCTAGGGCTGGTACATTCTTAAGTAAAAATGATTTATGAAGTGGTTTTTCTTCTGTAGGAGATTGTGTCTCTACTAGAGTTTGTGTTAGAGACTCTCCTAATGTACGGTATCATGTATGATTCGGACTCCAGGTAATTCCAGACCCTATTTTTGATGATCTCATGTCGGTTAGACCTAGCTGGAATGTTATGCTTCGCAACGCTAGGGTCATGTTTGTATCGACGAAGATGACGGGCTTCCATACAGCAGTTATGTCTACGTGAAGTAACTGGATTACTGTAGAACTGTATGGAGAAACTTTAGGAAATTATGCATATGCATTTCAAATTAACTTTGGCATATATATACCCTCCTATGAGTGAGTGAGCGACAACTCAGGAAGGCGGCCATGTTACATTCCTGTCATCATATTTTTGAATCACTGTCCAAAGAACGGGGCATGTATCTTATTATTCGGACAGTGGCAAGGAGATCTCAAATTTTGATAGAAACCCCTTTTCGTGGTTTCATAATATGACATAAACTGTGAACATAAAGCAACTTTAGTTACTTACCGATCCGCCTTCACTGACGCGTTTAGTCAGATAGGGGATGCGGCCATAATGTATCATGACATTGGAAGCTATTGATGTACTCCCCATTATTTATGAATGTGTCATGACTTGGGATCTACTATGTATGCCTGCAAATTGATGTCTCAACATATACCCATGATTTACTCGTTATGTCCCAGTGTGTGCGTCTAAATAAACTGTGTAAACAAAGATTCCAGCAGTCTGCATTGGTGCCTTGTAGACACAAGTGAATGAGTGCTTAGATTGGTCAGAACACGAACAGTACACCATTCGCGTTAATCACACTCTACACTTCTACTCCATATATACACCATCCTGCGTCGGTTGAATTGACCAAGTTTAGGGCCTGCTTCCCCTGGAACCTTAGAGGGAAACTACTGTTTACAGCTGCCTTTGCCTTCCCTAACTCAGGACTAGGGTGAGTTACCCATTTACAGCTGGGTATACTGGAGCATGCCTGATCTCAACAACTCTGTACACTACAATGGACATATACAGTAGTGGCACCACAAACAACATGCTACAGTGATTGATAGTGGAGCTTTACAGAAGAAAGAGAACACACCATACACCACAGAGGTTTACAGCACTTTAAAATTGAGCACTTTATAAATATCTGAGTAAATCTCTAACGTCGGATTCATTTTAACGTTGATACGTTAACGACGGTGTTTTTTCAGACCAGCGATTCTTAACTTTTTGAAGGCCCCGTATACCTTTGCAGAATTTTAAGAAACTCCGCACTTCTTTACAGGATCCTAAGAAAATGTGCAACACTTGACAGCATCTTAAGAAGCCCTGCTCCACTTTAAAATCTTAAGAAAGCTCGCACCACTTTACACATCTTAAGAAAGCTTGCACCACTTTACACATTTTAAGAAAGCTCGCACCACTTTATACATCTTAAGAAAGATCACACCACTTTACACATCTTAAGAAAGCTCACACCTCTTTACACATCTTAAGAAAGCTCACACCTCTTTACACATCTTAAGAAAGCTCGCACCACTTTGCACATCTTAAGAAAGCTCGCCCCACTTTACACATCTTAAGAAAGCTTGCACCACTTTACACATCTTAAGAAAGCTCACACCTCTTTACACATCTTAAGAAAGCTTGTACCACTTTACACATCAAAAGCTCGCACCACTTTATTTCATCATAAGAAAGCTGGCAGCACTTTACACATCTTGAGAAAACTAGAACTACTTTATATCATTTTACGGGGATGCTTACTTACTTACTTAGTCGTTCCCCTTCTACCGTGAGGTGTTTTCCTCTGGGTCGTCCTGGTGGTCTCGATCCCTGACTCTTAGTTTCCCATGCTTGTCGTGGTAGCCGATTGATAAAGTTGATAAAGTTGAATATTTTATTCCCGTAAATGATATCCACCAAAAGATAGATATAAGTGGATGGAAGCAGACATCATCATCATCATCAGTTGATAAGATCTCTATGGTGTTGTTTGCTCCACTGTAGTGTATGGAATGTCAACTTGACCTACGCAGTGGTGTGTAGACATGGATTGAGTGTATAATGTGCGAATGACAATAAGGGTTCGTGGTGTTGACAAAAATGTTCTTTTCTCACACTCATGTATGGCTGGAAGTCATCGACACCAACGACTGTGTACCTTTACTAAAGTTTAATTGGACGTACACACTCGACAGCACAGATAGTGACAAATCACAGGTTGCCATAATACATCATAGTACAGTGGATAAATGGTCTTGCAATGTTACATGGGCACTCATGTAGAATAATTGTATAATGGACTGTCAGTAGCCAAGCACTCAGTATCGCCCATACATATATATCATCTGACTTCACTGACTGAGCACGTCAGCTTATAAACAATATTTCAGATGGCTTCTAAACCTAATCTCGTTTAGCGACGATTCTCCCACATAATGTTCAGCACATATTTTTTTCATATAATAATATTGAACCGCTGATAAAGGGTTCTCATGTGTAGCAGTGATCTCTGGACTAAACAAGCGATAATACGGGCATCCCCTTTTCTCTTCTTGAAAGTCACTACAGGTTTGGTTCCAAGATGGCTTCACTCGTGAGCTGTCACTCACGTTTGGATACAGATAATGAATCTGTCCTAAAGTTAGTCATTCATAAAACATTGCATTGCTCTGTAGATTTGATCATGAACAATTGACTGCATTCTACAGAATATAGTGCTGCTAGGAATCGAAGTCGTTTTCATCGAGTCAAATATATTCTCTTATCGAAAATGGTGGCTTCGTACGAGAGTTCATAAAAGTATCTTGGATTACCTTGGTATAAGAAATATGAAACTGCCATTCCTTGGCAATACGAATAAACACTGGGGTAAAGCATACACGATAGGTCTAGACGACTATCACTTTCCCCACAAATACTGAGATCACTTTTTCCCCGGCGACAGGCCGACATAGGAAACACAGTCCCTATCAGGACGAAGCCAAATCACACCACACTCTAGCGACACATCCGCCGCATAGCCTTTGACCTCTCTAGAGACAACAGAACATATAGTTCGACTTAGATATGTAAAGATATACAGATATAAGACAGACTCGTCCTACTCAGACAAACAATACACATAAATTCAGGCCATAGATATTCTGAAGCAAGAACAATCTATTACTACCCAAACAAAGAATAAATCGCAGAAATAATGGATTCATCCGCGGAGTTTGATCGAAGAGACGGCACAACTTTCAAGGGAAGTAACTCAATAATGACTTTCCCTTAAGCACTAAAAAATTACCTATGTATAATATTGTAAGATATCAAAGACTGCACGTAACACCGATCTTTTCCCGTTCTGCAGACTTGGCCAAACTATCTTAGTTGGGACTGTTCTACTTGGGTCTGCAGGGGGTGGGATTTTAGGCCTTGACGTATCGTCTGGTTGCGGACCATGTCTCTTGTTACTTCAACCACCTTCCTCAGATACCTCATTTCTGAGGTTTGGATCTGACATTTGTGGGTTGTAGTCATTGCCCATAAATCGCATCCATATGTCAGGACTGGGACATAGGTGGAGCGGAAAACAGCCATCTTCGTTTTCTTACCAACCTCTCTCTTGCTGATGAATCCTCGATGTATGGTCTAAAAAAGTCTCCCAGCTGCTACTTTTCGAATGGCCAACTGTTCTTTGATGCCTCCCTTTTGGTCTATAATAGCTCCGAGGTATTTAAAGTGATCGACCTGCTCCAGGACCTGTTCTCCCAGCTTAATCTGATGTCTTCTTTCTTCTCGTGATATCACCATGGATTTTGTTTTAGAGCTGCTTATGACCATCCTTCTCTTCTCCAGCTCTTCCTTCCAGACTTGCAGGTTGGATTGAAGATGTGCCTCTGAGTTAGTAATATGGGCAACATCATCAGCAAATGCCAGCTCTGAAATACATACCTGTCTCATCTTCCAGTACCCCACTGAATACTTTCTTGTTCTCTCCTTATATGCCTTGATGACATCATCCATGAGGAGTATGAAAAGATAAGGTGACAGGATATCACCTTGTCTTACACCAATGATTGTCCTGAACTCTTCTGACTTATGGTTTGCTGTCCTCACATAATTTCTGCAAGACTTGTAGAGACTCTGTATAGCATGAATCAGAGGTGCTGGAATGTTCTTCCTTGCCAAACAGTCCCAAAGTTTGCTCCATGGGACCCTGTCAAACGCCTTTTCCAGATATATGAAACAAAGATGGATCTCACTCTTATACTCAAGAGCTTTTTCACTCAGCTGTCTGAGTGTGAAGATTAGGTCTTGAGTACTTCGGTTTGCTCGGAATCCACACTGGGCCTCATCCAGTTGTGGCTCAGCTAGGCGTCGGAGTCCCTGCTCTAGGATTCTAGAGTAGATTTTACCAGGGACACTGAGAAGGGATACGCCTCTTTGGTTTCCACATTGTCGATTTTCACCCTTTTTGAAAATTGGTGTTATGATGGCAATCTCCCAATCCTTTGATATGGTCTTGTTGCACCACTCTGCCTGTAGGACCCTTAAGATTAATAGGTTGCCTGATGCTCCTATGTACTTAACCATTTCTGATGTTATACCATCATGCCCTGCTGCTTTGCCCATCTTGATTTTTTCCAGTGCTGCCTTCAGTACTTCCATCTTTATGTCATCTTCACCATCATTGGTTTTCTCTTCTGTGCTAGTGGTTATCATTTCTGATGCTTCACCATGCTCACCATCGAATAGTTCTTTCCATCTTTCCATTACTTCCTTCGGGGCAGTAATCAATTTGCCTTGCTTGTCATTTATAAATTCGAGAAGGCATTGTTTTTCCTTCCTCGTGTTCTTTAGGGTCTTATAGACCAATGTCTGGTTTTCTTGCGCATCTTTTTCTAGCTTTTCTCCAAATTCTTCTCAGGACTTCTGTTTTACTGCTAGCACCTTGTTCTTTGCTTCTGTTCTGAGTGTCACATATTCTCTATATTTCTCCATTTGACCTGTTGTATTTTTAGCTCTTAAGTATTGTTTTCATTTAAGAGGATGCACGGCAGTGAACATCGAGTTTCAGGTACAAAATATCGATTTTTTCCTTTTGAGCTTATTTTATTAAATAATCATCAAGGAATCGATTGAGCAAAGGTTTGTGACATAAAAAATACATTTGATGTGTCAAAAAGCATATTTTTCGCACTACACAATGGCTTCAGTTTGCAAATTTGTGCCGAAAATGCAAGATTTGCCTCTCAATAATACCTTAGTTTTGCTGACTTTCAGCATCATGGAATATGTGGTATCAAAGACAAGGGAATTTCTTTATCTCCCCGATTATAGCAAATTCGAAACCTATCTTTCTCATAGAATTGCGTGATTTGGCATTCAAAATTTTCCATAATTTTACGCTAACTTTATTATAAGGAGTGCTCACGTGGTGACCTCATTCCCTCATTGATGACCCATTCACAAACATCGTTTTGATTAGTCATAACAACGAGTTGACTGGCTAGCGCTAATCCGGAAGATAACAACCGCTTCTTCCATCATAAACAAAATAAGTCTTTGTTCAGTTCACCGTGATGTTTTTCATGGACAGGTCTCTCTTGATTACAGTCTAAATCTCATCAAATTGTGTTCTATTACTTTAAAACGGGAAGAAAATGTATGAAAGCAAGGCGAGAACAACTTTCTGATGCTAGAACACGTCGGCAGTGTGTAATTTTTAATAATGGTGCGACCGAATCAGCAGAAACGATAATTGTCTATTGAGGCAAATGAACATGAAGGGGTGGTTAAAAACAGTATCATTTAAGAGACTTGACGAGAATTGCTGAAAAGACATGGGGCTGAATGGGGGTCAGGATCATAGAAAAAGTTACCAAGACCATTAAAATAGGAGGCAATCTGATCATCTGACGCTGTTATTCCGCCATAGAAGTATTATTGCCTTTGTGACACTCTAGAATCGCGGTCTCAATCGGGTCATGACTCCAGAGCGTAATCATCGCGTTACTTTACTTCACCTGCGCTAAAATTTAAACCCACACCACCTTGGTTGCAATTTCCAAATCGGCTATTTACTTGGAAGAGGTCAAGAAAGCAGCCAGTCTACTGTCCAGCGGCAAAGCCCCTGGATCAGATGCTATTCCTGCTGAGATTTATAAAGCTGGAGGCAGCATGCTGCTGCAGAGATTAACAGACCTCTTCCACTCAATCTGGGATGAAGAACAGATACCACAGGAATTGAAAGATGCCACCATTGTTCACATATACAAGCGAAAGGGAAATCATCAATCATGTGATAACCATTGGGGAATCTCCCTATTATCTATTGCGGGCAAAATCCTGGCTCGAGTCCTGTTCAATCGCTTGACTGTTCATCTCGAATCGCAGGACTTACTTCCAGAGAGTCAGTGTGGTTTCCGAGCAGGCCGCGGGACCGTCGATATGATATTTGCCGCTCGCCAACTTCAGGAGAAATGCCAGGAACAGTACAGTGACCTATACATGGCATTTATTGACTTGACCAAGGCCTTTGACACTGTCAATAGGGATGGACTATGGAAAATTATGGCGAAATTCGGCTGTCCCGATAAGTTCATCTCAATTGTCCGCCGGTTTCGTGAAGGTATGATGGCTCGCGTATTGAATGATGGAGAACCTTCTGAACCCTTTCCGGTCACAAACGATGTCAAAAAAGGATGTGTGCTTGCTCCGACACTATTCAGTATGATATTTGCTGCCATGCTGTCTAACGTTACGCATGGCAGTAGTGACGGCGTACACATCAGATACAGGACAGATGGAAAGCTGTTTAATTTGAGACGATTACAGTCCTTTACAAAGGTGAATGAAACAATGATCTCTGACCTTGTCTTTGCGGACGACTGTGCCCTCAACACCTGCACAGAACTAGACATGCAGAACAATATGAGGAGGCTTTCTGTAGCGTGTGATGACTTTGGTCTTACCATCAATACGAAGAAATCTGAAGTAATGTTGCAACCTGCTCCTGGGAAACCTTACTGTGAACTAAATATCACAGTAAAGAACCAACGTCTCCATGTGGTGGACAGCTTCACTTATCTAGGCAGTACCCTTACCAAAGATGCGAATATCGACGCCGAGGTCAACAACAGAATTGCAAAGGCAAGTGCAGCTTTTGGAAGACTAAGAGTAAATGTCTGGGATCGACAAGGAATTAGTGCCGCCACCAAGATAAAAGTATATCATGCGATAGTGCTCACTACCCTCCTGTATGCCTGTGAAACATGGACAGTGTATAGCAGACACGCCAAGAAGCTTAATCATTTCCACATGAGCTGTCTGCGCAGGATACTCAGGATCAAGTGGCATGATAGAGTATCTAATTCTGAGGTCCTCAACAGAGCACATATCTCAAGCATCTACACATTGCTGCAGAGGGCCCAAATTAGATGGGTCGGACATGTTGTTCGCATGCCCGAAAAACGCCTCCCAAAGCAGTTGATGTACAGCGAACTCTTTATGGGTAAGCGAACAGTAGGGGAACAAAAGAAACGCTTCAAAGACACACTGAAAGCATCGTTGAGCAGCTTCAAAATTGATGTCTCCTCCTGGGAGACTATCGCACAGGATCGCTGTGCCTGGCGGACAAACATTACTCAAGGTGGTCGCATTGCAGAACAGAATTTAGCTGATAAGGCAGAAGGCAAGCGTGCTGCAAGAAAAGTCAGAATGCGCAGCAACACTACTATCGACTCTAACAATGTGTGCCCCTTATGTGGCATGGCCTGTAGGGCCAAAATAGGACTAATTAGCCACATGAGATCACGGCACAGAGGTCTCACAATTCCAGTCTGAAGCTGTCGCCATCTTCGCTTGCGATGGGCAACTATTATTATTATTATTTACTTTTGGTTTTGTCCATTCTGCTAGCCCGAGGAGGTTCTCAAAATAGCAGTTGATAGCCAATGGCTCTTGTCCCTTAGTCAACAAAATACATTTTACACAGCTTCTCGTAGTGTTTGAGGTGTCCCCTTTCTTTACTGGTATTTCAGATCTTTTTGTTTCAGTAAGTCATATAATGATGTGACCACAAAATATCTCTTGTACTTACTTCTAAAGCTATAACTTTTTTTCGAACTCTTTACGCCTGAGCTCCGTGACCAGATCATCACTTTTAGGTAAAATGAAAGCGTGCTACTCATTAGTTCTGTTAAATATTTTGCGCGAGCTGAATAAGTGAGCACTATGCGCTGCTTATAATTTATATAAAGTTATTCTTCATACAAGATAATTACCAAATATAATAATGATTTATTTTATCATAACTGCTTATGTTTATGTTACTACATAGAAAGAAAAAACAGAAAGAAAGAAAGAAACACCCACAGACAACACGAACAGAAGATAGAAAGACAGACAGACCAAAAAATAATGTAAGACCAATAAAAAGAAGCAGGTCTAATTCAGCATATTTTATGAAGTACGTAACACGAAATTCTGCTTGGCGTTAGCGACTTCATCATGTAAAAAAAATTACTAGAATAGCCACAACTGCAAGAGTTCATTAACTTTATTGATGAACGCTTCTTCTAATGGGTCATGTTTAATTGTGTTAGCTAGAGGGAAATGTACTTTCATTCGTTCGTTTATTCAATTAATAATTTAATTCAATTATTAACACACTCAAAGTGCAGAGGTCAGTTTTCATAACGTGATAGGAACATGTTGTTCATATCATGAAGACGACCTTTAGTGTCATTCACAGTATAACAGACAGGAGAAACTTTGTTGATGGTTGTTTTGTTATAATGAAAGTGTGGATACATGTATTAATGAATTTCTGGTCGAGAAAACTACTGTACACTAACTTTGCTTATCAAAGGTTTCTAAGATTCTTGTGGTTACATTCATGTTACGTCTGTTCCACAGCGCTGACTTGTGAAGATGAGACATTCTCCGTGACTGAGACTGCTGCATGATGGGACAGAAAAAAATGGCATCTCACAATACAGCCAACTTCTGTGTCTAGATGTCACAACAAAGAACCACAAATATTATAAATAGCCCTAATTTTGTTGCGCTTGTTATCTCCCCTACTACTAAACACAGCTTAAGCCGACAACACGCACAATAAAGGTAGCATCATGTATTTTGTGTGTAAGGTTGTTTTGTTTTCCTTTCAATATTGTTTGCAATATATTCTTAAATATGTATTTGCTTTGTTTTTGGTTTTAAATACCCTCTTCATAGCATAAATGCTCCGATATCCTCCCTTAGATCACATAGTGAGGATCTCAGCACAGTACACAAACTCCGTAGCACCGGCGAGGATCTCAGTGTGTGTATACAGGAGTCACACATTCAGTAAACATGTTTGTGGTAGTGGTGGGTAGGTTTCTTAATGTGTTATTTATTTTAAAGGGCGGCGGCCGTGTGGTCTAATCCTTATTATTTCCAACTTGCACATGGAGCTTTCTGTTTTGTTGCACTTATCCGAGACGGCGAGGTATCCGACCTGGCTACCCAGGAGATCTGACTACTCAGGAGATCTGACTACCCAGGAGATCTGACTACCCAGGAGATCTGACTACCCAGGAGATCTGACTACCCAGGAGTACTGACTACTCAGGAGATCTGACTACCCAGGAGATCTCACTACCCAGGAGATCTGACTACCCAGGAGATCTGACTACCCAGGAGATCTGACTACCCAGGAGATCTGACTACCCTGGAGATCTGACTACCCAGGAGATCTGACTACTCAGGAGATCTCACTACCCAGGAGATCTCACTACCCAGGAGATTTGACTACTCAGGAGATCTGACTACCCAGGAGATCTGACTACCTAGGAGATCTGACTACTCAGGAGATCTGACTACTCAGGAGATCTGACAACCCAGGAGATCTCACTACCCAAGAGATCTGACTACCCAGGAGATCTGACTACCCAGGAGATCTGACTACCCAGGAGATCTGACTACCCAGGAGATCTGACTACCCAGGAGATCTGACTACCCAGGAGATCTGACTACCCAGGAGATCAGGGTGAAGTGTGACATCATTAGGAACCAAAGTTCTGAAAAAATACACAGTATTGCCGTCAATTATATTCCCTTTGCTGGGAGCGAACCCAGTACCTTTTGGCTTAGAATGACCCATTGGCGTTTTTAATACATTAAAAAAAAATTATAATAATGAATATGTTTATACACAAAAAATTGTTGTGTCCAGCATCTGAGTTTACTGCAAGTAATTATTTTCACTTACTATAGTTTACGAAGAACTGGAAAGTGTCAATGAATTCGAATACTTAGGATCAATCATCAACAGCTCTGGCGACTGTGCAGTAGAAATTAAAAGAAGACTTGCAATTGCTCCACATAAGCTAATACAGATGAAAAACCTATGGCAAGGCACAAGCAAAGAAACAAAGTTACAACTGATCAGAGCATGTATATTCCCAGTAGCAACATACGGCTGCGAGACTTGGACACTCAATAAAACAGTTGCAAAAAAGATTACATCATTCGAAATGAAATGCTACAGAAGGATGTTGAGAATACCCTGGACAGAAAAAAAGACCAACAGAGAAGTACTGCACTCACTAAACGTACAGGAACATTGGCTCCTAAATACCATCGCAATAAGGAAGCTGAAATTTTTCGGTCATATAAAAAGACATAATAGTCTGGAAAAAACAGTGATGGAAGGCATGGTCCCTGGAAAAAGGGGAAGGGGTCGACCTAGACGACGGTGGACCCAGGACATCACAGAGAGTCTGAACTTGTCTTTGGCTGATGCAGGTCGACTTGCCCAGAATCGTGATGCGTTCAGAGCAGCTGTAATGGAGACAACGTTCTGGAAAGAATATGTCACATGATGATGATGATAGTTTACTAATTTTTTTTTTAACGCTGTTGGAATTTTGACTTGTAAAAAGCGTATGGCTTTTTCTACACATATTTTATCTATACAATATAGACTGCTTCCATCGGTATGTTGGTCTGTTCCCATAAATCTCCACATGTGGAGCAAGGGGGTCAGCACTCTAGAGGATTAAACAGAGCCTGCGAACTCTTTTGCTTTGAAATTATATGCACGGTAGTTTGTTGCTCTCAATGTCTCAGGGCCATACAATAGGACTTACTTGACATTTGAGTTGAAGATTCTTTTTTTCGTGTTGGACTTGCTTTCTCTTGTTCTTCATATGTTTCCCAATGCAATGAAAGCTCCTCTTGCTTTTTGTATTCTTATTTTGATATCATTGTATGTCCCTCCAACTCTGTCTATATTACGGCCAAGATATGTGTACGATTCTACATCCTTTAGTGGTGTTTCATGCATTTATTCTCATAATATTTGTCTTTTCCCTGTGTATTTTCAGGCCCACTTGCTGTGACCTCTCATCGAGAATTTTCATTTTCTCCTGCATCTAATTATGGTTATGGGACTAAGGCCGCTTACACACGAGCGTTTCTTGACGCGCGTTTCTCACGCGTGACGAATGAAGGAGTAAGGGATTTACAGGCTGCTCAGCCGAGCGAGACTGTCTGTAAATCCGTACTCTTTCATTCGTCACGCGAGAGAAACGCGCGTCAAGAAACGCTCGTGTGTAAGCGGCCTATGAGGATTGGGGCAGCTGTACATCTGTGTGTTATCGATGTCGTTTTAGTAGGATTACTAGAAAACCGATGGACAAATGAAAATGATGATTGATTCTTTTGTTCAAGGATAAGTCAGGATTTATCTAGAGGTAGGGCAAGGCTGTAGTTTGACTGTATTTGTGGAGATAATGAAACGTAAGTGGATCATCTTGTTCATTGATATGGTTACAGTCCATTTCCAAAATTCAGAACAAATTGAAAACGGAACGGATTTGGAGTAAATACATATGAATAGAAAGCTATAGTTATCTATATAAATAAAAGGCAAAGTATGTTTGTATGTTTTCAATACAAATCCGCATGCCTTATTATTTCTTGATGAAATTTGGCAGACAGGGTCTTTTGTTACCGCCGGGGTACGCCATGCAGTTATTTTCTAATTTAATTTTGTAATTATGACATAATCATTAATTAAAGTTTTTCATAAGAAATGTATGCAAGCCATTTATTTATCAGGGGCCATAATCAAATATATACATATCGAATTAATATTAACGGACGTAACACAAATGTTAAAACTATTATTTTATGTTTGTTATTAATTACCATACGTTTGCATGTTTTACAAGATAATTAAAAAAGTTTAACTAAACAGTTTTATGAGGACTTCCTTATTTTAACTATGTTATTTTAATGGCACTCATTCTGATAAGCAGATTCAAATAGGATCGGAGCTGGATCCAATTCAGCATCCAATTTGCTAAGTGGTTAGCGCGTAACAATATTTGTGACTAGCTCGGGCGTTGGCGTAGCAGGCGAGTCCTTTTTAGGACTTTATGCTAGCAGATAGATAATGTTGGTCCTGTTCATGGGTAGTACCTATCAACGCTGATCGGGTTAGCAGTCAACAAAGTTGACTTTTTTGGATGGTAAATTCGCTCTGATATAACCACTTAGGTCGAAAGGAACGCGCCTCACCAGAAGGAGGCAAAAACCGAACCAAAAAAAACGTTGTTAGCGCGTTTTCCTCTCGCGGCGAAGTTATCGGGTTCCGAGATAGAAACCTAGCACCGTCACGCCCCGAGCTGTAAATGTGTACGTGAAACTGCTCTTGAGATTCCAGATACGAGCTGCTTAATAGTGTTATCAAAAGGTTTTACCAATGTATGTGCAGTCTCCAGCGTCTCCTTCTTATCTCATGTTCCACTTTTATATCTGTAGTTCTTATCATTAGTTCCACAATGATAACCTTGTCGTACGATTTCAATCAATCTATTCTACGTATGCATACAATCATAAAATTATGTACTGTAACGGAGTTTGAAGGTTTCGTCTAAATTATTTTTAAATTCCCTACTTTTCTATTACTTCACATTTTGTCTGTTTTCACTACAAATATTTCCACCTGCTTTCTGTTTTACAGCTGTTTTTCAAGTCTTGACTAATAGTCCTACCATACGATCCTAATGCTATATTCTCCTACAAATGCACTACAAGTTATTTCTTTAGGGACGTCAGTAAGATTTATTCGCTTGGTCGAAACCACAGTGGTTCCAAGAGGATTATATTTCAGTGTTCAGTGGTCAATTGAAGATGCCACGATAAATCTTCTGGCATGGCTGAACGAGACACGGTAATTAATTAACTCTTGGCTTGAGAATCAGAGCGAGTTTTAACTTTAAGTGAACAAATGCTAAGTTTTAAAATCACTTGATGAGATACCATTCAGACTAGAAGACCGCTAATAGAAGAGAAGCCTCAAGCTACCCCATATCTACAGTATATGTGCCTTGTGTGTATCACCACTCTAATTCTATTTCTTAAACTGCGGATAATAGTCCTGAGCGGTAAGCAAACTCTCAGTATTTGCTTCATTAGCTAACTCTTATATCAGTGGATTAGTTAATTGATGTAAAGTGTTAAATACTTAATATTGTGGGTTTTTTTTCGTTTCATTAGATTGAAAGCTATTTTGCATTTATGTATTATTAATGTTATCATTGATGCATTATTATGATATAAGTACTTTCTGATATCTCAAAGTACTACGTTATAATGATATTGGGAATATTATGAAGAAAGCTGTTGTGAACGAGTGAGGGAACCATGTTGCACAATGGACGAGTGAATGAAATATCATTCCTCCAGTGCAGTCACGCCTGCACGTACACGGGTAGGCGTCTGCTTGTAACAAATGTTTAGCTGACTGACCCGATCAGTGTGCGACTACTGCTAGACAGGAATTTATAAACAAATGGACAGCAGCCTTAAAGGAAAAGACAGACATTACGGTTCAGGTAAATATATTATTAGGCATCATTCTGAGACGAAATGTCAAGATTGGCCGTATTTAATATATCCGTATAAAATATACTGTTCAAAACGCATAGATACTGAAGGCACATACATAGCCATAATTTTGACATGCAATAACTTTTTAAATTTAATGAGTTAATTGTTCAAATTGCACACAAGAATATCTGAGGGTTTACCCAATACATTGACAGTTGTATTGCATCTGGGTCACGAGAATTTTTTGGCGTACGGCTTTCCCGTTAGTATGGTGTGTGGCCTCCTCTTGCATCGATCAGCGACTGGCATCTGCTGGGCATGGATGCGATTAGACGTCTGATGTGGGCCTATGGGATGGCTGCCCACTCTTCCTGGAGTGCCTGGAACAGATCACGACGATTGGCTGGCGCAACGTCTCGGCGACAAACACGTCTATGCAGCCCATCCCACAGGTGCTCAATCGGACTCATGTCTGGAGACAGGGATGGCCAGGGAAGGGTGAAAATGTTGGCAGTCAGGAACTGCGTGGTCAACCGTGCACAATTGTGTCTGGCGTTGTCCTGTTGAAACACAGACCTTTGGGCAGCCAAAAGTGGAAGGACATGGGGTCGAAGAATTTCATTGACGTATCAAGCCTCCTTCAATGTGCACCAATTGAGTTCTTCCGTTGTAACTGATCATTCCACACTCCATTGCACCTCCACCACCGTGCTACGGAGCTTTATCAACGCAATTTTGGGCAAAACGTTCTTTTCGCCTACGGCAGACCCTACGCCGTCTATCATGACGCTGCAACAAAAAGAAAGATTCGTCACTAAACCAGACAAGTCTCCATTGATTTTCAGCTGCCCAGGGACAATGTTGGTTGGCCCAAAGAAGTCGATTTTGGCGATGGCGGCGCGTAAGGACAGGTCCTCGGTGAGGTCGTTTTGCCCAAAGTCCAGCGTCATGCAGTCTATTCCGGACAGTTTGATCAGACACATGACGTCCTGCACGCAATGACTGGGAAGTTGAGGAAGCTGTTGTAAACCTGTCTCTGAGGTGACGAAGCCGAATAAAGCGATCCTCCGATGCTGTTGTCACTCTGGGTCGTCCACTGCGATGCCGGTCTTCAACTGAGCCAGTGGCTTGGAACCGGTGCCAAAGTCGACTGATGGTACTCTGATGCACGTTTAGATTCCTGGCAACCTGATTTTGACTTCATTCGGCCAATAGCAATGTTCCTTAAATTTATCGATACAGACGCCATAAATGTCTGCTTGAAAATGAACTGAATTTGTGTGTGTGTAGCGTTATCCTTTTATAGGGTTTCAGTTGCGTAGTCAGTGAATAGTGTTCACCACAAATTTTGTTGCTTTCACGTGCGCGCAACATGAGCTGTGGTCAAAAATTGCGTCATAAACACTATTGACCACTGAGTTGTAACGATTACAAAAACGAACGCAATTCAGGTCAACACGTGCATTTGACACTGTAAAGAACATTTGAGGCTAGTTTTTATATACCCTAGCAGTTTTTATATACCCTAGCACAAAATGTTACTTACAAACCCATAAAAACGCGCACTCGGATAGCTATGCGTTTCTTTTTTTTTTTTTTGAACTGTATAGAAGAGTGGTTACCTGTATTTTTGTCCAGAGCGCAGTTGCAGAATGCAAGCCAGTTTCTGGATTTTGATTGCTGTAATATGTTGCAAGTAAACAGCCTAGTTGCTCCATGCTACAGAGAGAACTTATGCTTACTTCTGAAACCCTCTAGCGATGATCACAAGTCAGCAACCCTGAGCAGGGTACAGCATATAAGCATACAACACCTCGTCAGCACCTGAACATCATAACTCAACTTCCCAAATAGGTTAACACAAAGCCTAGTCATCTCTTGGACTGTAGCCTCCACTGAAGCAAATTATCCAATTGGTAATTCCTACCTACTGGGACGCCCAGAAGTCCAAGCAGATAAGGTTATTTAAAACCCAGGCCAAATTCAGAATTCACTTTTCCAAGAAATAGCCATAGGATAAACTCTCATCAGTGAGGAAAAATAGCCTCTTATCTAAACCTAAAAAAGTGACAGTATTCTAAATCCTTGAATAAGTAATATCATAACTGTCTTTTAAAATGTCCTAGGATTTCTTTTCAAATGACAACATTGATTTGATTTTCTACTGTAATTAAAGTAATTATGTACATTCTGTAACTCACCATCATTCTGAGTTTGACTTAGTAGATTGTATGTTCTGTTCAGAAAAACATACTCAACCCTCCTTGTATTACTTGTTACTACTAGTTCTTCTTTAAAAAGATTGAGTAAGAAAGAGTTAGTCGTCGCCAAAAAAAAATACAAAAGTTGGTAGTCTAAAAGGTGAGAGAATCACTGACACGAACCTGTGCCCTTCTGTTAACCCTTTGTCTCAACACTAGCTCACCTCTGTCAAAATTGGAGTCTAAAGTTCTATGTGCTTTCTACACATCTTCCTTACTTATAGCATCTACTTAATCTTGCGACAGTCTCAAGTTCCATAGGGAGCGGGGAGACAATGATGAAAGAAAGAATGTACATAATCTATATTATTAATATTTTCAACCTGTGTAGATGTAAATGTAAACAAATTCAATCTATACTGTTAAAATTTTTGAACAAGGTAGATGTAAAGGGAAACATATTCAATTTATATTACTAACCTTTTCAGCCAATGTACAATGTAAAGTTAAATATACATCTATTCAATTTAAATGTATTGAATATTTTTCCGCTCTATGGGATTAATGTTATTTCCTTAAAATGACCTTTGGCCTCTGTTTGACTGGAAATTATATCCACCTCTGTTCCAATCCCTGTTAGGTCTGAAAGATGATTGTTGAGGTATATATCCATCATCATATGAATGAAAATTTCTTTGAGGTTGTTGTGACCTATTATTAAAATTATACCTTCCCCTGAAAGATCCAGTATTATTATCTCGATTTAATCAAAAATTTATGTCCATGCTTTATGATCTTTGTCTGGGTGGATTAGACATCATAGTTCTAGCTGATGCCACTGGCAATGAATCCTTTATGTTATTCCTGCTAAGATTTCTTTCAGGATGTGCAATTTGGTATTGTCGACCACGATTTTCCACAGCAGCCAACGTTTCAGGCTTTCTCTCCTGCAAAAAGGACAAAAAGTCACCACTGACTGAAAACAGCACTTTGTCTCTTAAAATTAAGTCTGCCAGCCCATCAAAAGTTTTATCAATTTTTGACAAATCAACCCATCTAGAAAAGCAAAGTTTAATTGATGAAACAAATTCAGCAAAATCCTTAGCTGAATCAGGCAATAATGATTTCAGTTTCAGTCTCCTCAAGTTCTTCATTCGTTCATAACCCTCCACTCCCAAAGGAGCATAGGCCTTCAACAAACACATGCCAAGTCCTCCGGTCACGTGCCATCATCTCAAGTTCTTTCCACGTTCTCCTTATCATTTTCACCTGTTTCCAGCTCTCTTCTTCATGTGCTTCTTGGTCTACCTCTGCCTCTCTTGCACTGGGGGTTTTAGAACAAGGACTGCCTTGTAATTAGCAGTTGTTTGTAGTTTAACGTTCTACACAATTAAATACTTGGGACCCAAAGATGCAGCAATAGGGAATGCAGTCAGCGACCCATAGCTTGACTGCTTGCGTCAGGGTCAGCGAACCAGAGCTTAACCAAGACCCTACTCCACCTCCACGTGGTGGTCCTGGAAACAGGCTTCATCACTGCAGTCTGGCCGAGAGAGTAGGGATCAAAGAGGGAAGGCAAACCCGGTCCCAAAAAATGCCGTGCTGAAGTCGGATATGTCAGCCGAAAGGCGCAGATATCGCAGCTCCGGTGTAAACAGACACAACGCAACCAACTTCCTTTTCAGGACGAGCGAGGAAGAAGATGACGAAGAAGAATAAATACTTCATCACTAATTGGTGTTGTGTTGTGTCTTTTCTGTGCTGCGTTTCCCTTATTTGTTTAGTTATAAGTCCCATTACAAAGGAAAGCAATAGGTTATAATAAGTTTTTGAACCCAGCACTTGAAAACTGGTGTTTTTGGGTGCAAGAGATACTCGGTTCAACCCCATGTGGGTTATAATTTGGGTATTTAATGTTCATCATTCCATATAGTGTACTACTTTGTTGATTATATTATGTGTTGGCTCTTCCAGGCGGTAATTTATCTGCCGTTTGCTGTGGCAATGTTTAATGTCTATGGTGTCTGTAATGTTTATTCTTCCATGATACCATTTTGCGCTCTCTCTCTCTATTGACATCTTTTTTCTGCTGGGCTTTGAGTTGGTTTTTGTTTGTTTGGTTTCTATTTTTTGTATATAGTTTTTGTACTTTTTTAGGTGTGTTTTTCTTTGTCCTTCTAATTTGTTCTAGTTGTTATATGTTGGTTCTTGTTCTAGTAATATAAAATTTTATAATGTTGTGTAGCTCCCTGGGTAGGTCAATTTTCAGTACATTTTCCAGTGACAGTGATGTCGAGTTTTGGGTTCTCGAGTATTCCAGCAATAGTTTTCTGTGCTGTTCGTAATTTTTGCATGTTAACACATAATTTGTTATGGTGTTTGTCTCAAGACATGTTGCACAGCAGTGTTTCTCCACCATGAAATAGCCTGTTCATAGATGAAATATAATTAATTTTTTGTTGCATGGTATTTTTTAGTTCTCTAGATATTTGACATGTCCGGGTTGGATCTTTTAGCAGTTTATAAGCGTGTCTGCCTTTCTGGCGTTCTTTCCAGAGCTGCCAAGGATGAACAACTGGTGTGTATTTACTACTAAATTTGATCGCATTTGCTATTACACTGTTTTCTTCTAATTTCTTCCATGCACTTCCATCCTATTGGGTATCCTATGGGTTCCAGAGGGTATCCCAGGTCAAAGGGAAATTCTTCACAAACATTGTATAGGCTGTGTGGGTTTTGTCGATTAGGACTTTGCCCATATAATTCAGTCTAAGTTCTTTTGTTCTTAGATTGAGAGGTATTATACCTAGTGCTGCCTCTAGTGCTTCTAGTGATGTTGATCTTGAGGCTCCAACTATTGTGGTGCTTTATTTTGTCCTATTTTGTTCTTATTGCTGTGAGCTGCAGAGTCATATGCTATGCTTGCAAATCCATTTTTCACCTTACAAATAAAAAACTTCTTACAGGACAGATACTTTCCACGACAAGAAACTGATGATAAATTAGAGCTATACGAATCTTGAATGTATACGTTTTTTATACACACAGTGACAAGGACGTACTAAAAATAATAAAACTTAGGCTTTATAACTGGAAATGTATTACATGATGATATAATAGCAATAAGAACAAAAACTGCATCATAATTTAGTAATACTACTAGACTTCCGTACACATCACAAAACCTGCGGAGGAAACACAAACGATAAATGAGTAAAATTACTCTTATACTTTATTTAAAAGAAAGAACTAATAATAATAAATAATGGGTTAGCAACTATAATAAACCCATGCGCAAACCAACCTGATTCAGCATTACACATCAGCATAGTAACAGAAAATGTAGCCAAAGTGAAAAGGGAGATACAAAGCGATACAAGCCCTGATCCCTGACTAATAGAGATAACACTAAAACATGGGTATTAACCGAATAAAGGAATAGAACAACCATTATTCCACTTGATAAAAGCCAAGTGGTTAGCTTTCCAAATTAAAATGGAAGGAATGGAGCGACCTCTTCTCGATCTCTGTTACATTACGACAGTAATCAGTTACATATGTTGTACTGACTTTATTGCGTGCTTTTAAGTGGTCGCATCGTTTTCTACCTCTGCTACGTAGCAGATAATTGATATTGTCAAAAACATTTGACACTCATTGTTGATGATAATACATCACATTTGCTAGGCGCGGCACAGCTTTGCTGAGATTAGCGCTGGTAGATACCTGCACGCGACGTAAATGAATGACATAATCGTTTCTTGTGTGACATTTACGGATATATTACTTTATGATAAAGTAATTCGTTACATCTAAAACAAATTGTCGAATGCGTTTACAGATATGATGGTGAGTATGCGTACAAGGCACTCGGATGTTTTTTTTAAACCATATTTGGGAGACGTGACCTTTTGCAACACGCACCTAATTTTCAATGTTAGAATATTTTGAAATTACCCTACAACACACGGGGAGGACAGGCAATTTAACATGACCTTTCGGCACTTTTAAGACACTGTGGGAATCGTTGCCAACACGACAACCAGATCTTGCCAGAGTAAAGCCTAGAATCAGATTTCGTATATATCAGACCGGACTTTGTGAAACATCTTAAAGGACGTAGAGACCAGGAAAACAATTGTAATAAGGAAAGCCGCTATCTGAGGAAATTGACCGCACGGATTCATAGTGGCAGTTTAGTGCTAAAGAACTGACCCCACAAGAAGGCGTGTAAGAGGCATCTGCCAGTGCCTTTATTCATCTGAGCAAAAGGTGTGTGAGACAGGATTCGCGTAAAATGTGCATTTACATTCTACATTTTTCATTTACTAACATATGAACTAATATGTATAGATTGCTGTAACAGAATGGGGTGACCTCTTTCGATCTCTCTTGCACTCCTTTAGTCTTCTTCTTCTTCTTTGATCCTTAACCGCCGACCGTTAAAGCAGTCAGTGGCCATCACACCTGGTAGCGTCTTGTAGGGCAGCAACGAATTGATCCCACTCGGACGGCGGACATCCTTCGTACAGTGCCCCAATTCTGGTTCATTCTTTGCTTCTCGGCTTCCACAGTTCTCCACCAAGTTATTTTTTGACGGCCTCTTTCGCTTTCCCTCAGGGGTCAATAGCATAGCTGTTCTTGTGATAGTATCAGGGTCCCTTTTGAGGACATGGCCAACCCAACTCAGCGTCTGCCAGCTGTGATGGTGTGCATGTCCTCCTGGTTACTCCGAATAAGTAGTTCTTGGTTGCTGATAGTTTTTGGCCAAACGATTCGGAGAATTGTCCTTAGGCAGATTGTGTGGAAGGAGGACAGTTTCGACATTTCTTTCTCTGGTACTCTCCAGCATTCCGCACCATAGAGAAGCACAGAACGTACACAGCTCTCATACAGTCTTAATTTGGTGTTTGTGCTGTACTGGGAAGACTTCCAATTGTTGTTGAGACTAGCAATGACTCTTCTCGCTTTATTCATTCTGTTGTTAATGTCCTTGCTTGTTCCGCTGTCAGATGTTACTATGCTTCCTAGGTAAGTAAATGTGTCTGTCTGTTCTAACTTCTGGTTCTTTACTGTTATTAGCTCAGGATTGCCCATATGTTGTGTCATGACCTCTGTCTTTTTCAGATTGATGTTCAGGCCAACCTGCTGGCCATACTTATTCAGTCTATCGGTTTTTTTCTTGGATGTGTTGATGTGAATTCGTGAGTAGTGCAATGTCATCTGCATATTCCAGGTCTTCCAGTGTAGAACACGTTGTCATTCTAATTCATCTTGGACTTTCCTGTGTTGTCTGGCGCATCACCCAATCTATGGCTGTCAAAAATAATATTGTTGATAAAGGGCATCCCTGTCGTACTCCTGTTTTTACTTTGAAAGTTACATTACTCAATCCAACACTCATGTAAAGTTAGAATAGAGGCTTATTAAAAAGTTAGTTGCTTATCCTTTACAGGACGTGGCAATCAACCCCAGCTTTTATTGGCTGTTTGTGATTTTTCTAGGAAATTTTTTTTCCATTCAGTAGTTTGCCATTGCTTTCTGAACGGTACGGCGCTTATACCATTGTTAAAAATCCACACAAAGCGATCTGCTACCAAACCGCCTGCAGCAGGTTTCGAACCTGGTATATCTGGATTATGAAACTGCGTTCATATCCATTAGGCCACAGACGCCGACAGAGGCTTATTATGAAGTAAAAATTCACAATGCAGCTGGGAATTCCATAAGCCCACAGTCTTTTCCGTAGGCTGTCCATGTGTATGCTGTCGAAAGCCTTTTCAAAATCAACAATGTTAATGTATAGCTGTCTCTGCCATTCTGAGCACTGCTCTATAATGTTCCTGAGTGTGATAAGGTCACTCCGTATTACCCCTCCCGCTCAAATCATCTATTCGAAATCTAGTAACATAGTTTTACAACTTTTAACCCCACTATTATATTTGAAAATCAAAAGGACAAAGGTCAAACTTTCAGCTAAGAATTGGACGCAATATTTGAATATTTTTCTACTATAGTGGAAAAGGGTACCCATCCCCAAATCGTATACACACCCGCCCTATTATTTAGAGACAGGTTGTAACTATAAATAACTACAACATGTTTGAAATTTTTTTGCCCAAGGCCATCGCTAGTCCAAGATTTGAATTTTCAAAGACAAAGCGTATTGAGTCCCATCCCCCAAAATACGCAGATCGCGTTATCCTTCCCAATATTTTATGACGAAAGCCGAAATAGTTGGCAGGAGAAAAAGAAAAAAACTTGTTACCTCGTCTTGAAACGGGAGAGAGGGGAAAAGAAGGGGAGGATTGTAATGAAAAGAATCAAGGCTAACTTATGCATTTGAAACTGAAACTAAACCAGATTTGTGCAGAGAGGGGAGGGGAAAGAGAGAAACTTATAAAGAGGGTAAATACAATGGAGGTATTGAATTATATCGATAATATTGTTTATTACAATACCATACTATTCACTATGATAAATTATCTTGCCTTATATAAAAGTATGTTGTTCAGAAGAAATATAGAGAAAATTACATAGATGATAACGATGAAGAAGAGTTAGATGAAAATTAGACAGGATGATAGAGGCCAAAGGGCAGTTTAAGAATCACTTTTTAAAATTGAAATTGACCCAATAATAACCGAGATATCTAAGAAAATAAAGATTGAAGACAGGCAGACATACACAGTGGTAACCGCTCAACTTTGAAAATCTTGGGATGTTACTTTTTATGGGACGCGTTTTTGGAAAGTCAAATTGGCTTAACTTGATTTGATTGGTTGATGTTAGTCTAGGAAAAGAGGGGATAAAACGAACGCTGTGCTAAGCATAAGTGCCACTTGAAAAATATTTCCTCCAAGAAGGGTTAAGAGCAGACGCAGAGAATTATTTACCAATTGCCTTTGCGGTCTGGAAGTTGGCGATCTGAACTTGTGCCATTGATCGCTAAATAACCTTATACTTGTGAAATATTTCATTGGTTGCGGGTTGAGTCATATATTACCCAGTGAGCCATAATCTGGAGCTGCAGAGTTTCGAGGCAACATGCTGGTTGCGTGAATTTTGAAGTCTAGCTACATTAGCAGTTTCCAGAGGACACCGTTGTGAACGAGTGTGTGGTATTTTCGAGCAAGTCATCAAGTATTACAAGAAACTACAAGATAAGCCATAAGATTGCCGGCTTATGTCAATTCATCACGTTGTATTCTCCACACGCTACTATAAACTGTTTTGTGAAATGATGAGACACCCAGTCCATTCAAGTAGTGACACTTCATAAGACAGTATTGTTTCAGCGGGGAATAAAATTCTATAAACATTATAGTAGTGACATTTATGGACAAGATGTCCTTCATATTTATTTAATGCTGTACATAAACACATATCACTTTAAGTTTTAAACATTCCTGTCCCTAAAGATTTGCGGTACAGGAAATTAAAATTGTAAGATAATATTATAACTTTAACCCCAGTCTTGTTGATTCAATTTTCAGTGAGTTAAAATTGTGTTTGTTTTTGTCAGGCATTTATCACTACATTAGCATTACCCTAGACACGTAGCCATATAACAAACATCACACAATAGATATAAAAATATTGCACAGCGTGAGATCTGAGGGAGGTAGCGTTAGGTCCCCTGAGAACTCATCAACACCATTTTCAACTATTAGACTCAGGGTCTTACATAGCTTGACCTCACGCTGTTGACACTTATAGTTTCATTTATTTACCATCAATAACCTCCCCGGTGTTAATCCACCACACTGAGGGTGAATATATGATCAGCACATCATCTGTTCTTTCCAAAACATGCTTGTAAACTACTTTTTAAATTCTCTGGATGATTATCGTGCCTAGTAATTTGCTGGGAACTGAGAGGAGATTAATTCCTCTCCACTTGCAGTCTGCAAGGTAGCTCTTCTTGGGAAATTTGACAATTATTTCTTTACTCCACTCTGTTGGTGTTGTCTCAGTTTCCCAGACTTATGCAAATAGTGGTTCTAATAGTTCTGCTGCTACCAGCAGAACTTCTTTAGTAACTTGTACATTTTCTGTACACATTTTATTGTGGTCTTTTAATGGTTGCAATTTTTCCCGTACTTTGTCTGCTAAAGAGCAGGTAGCTTGTATGTTCAAACATGTTGACACTCCTTGTAGGTGATTTAATCACATTTTCTTGTGCGAAGCACAGATTTTCTGAGATAATAATTACTAGACAATCGTATTACTTTTATTTAAAGTAATATATTATCTGTCGCCTGTGCACACACGCACACGGGCGAGAAATTGTGTAATCCATGTCTGTCCATCAGTTTTCTCTCCATGTTATCAGCTTTGCGACACGCGCCGTTTTTCCTTATCATTGAATAAGCCGATTGCGGTTGGTAATTTTACAGATAATCAGGAGTGTGAGGTCAATAAGCCAACGTGATTGTCAGAAAATATGTGCTTCGCCCCGAAAAATGTGATTATATCACGTACAAGGAGTGTCAAACTGGTTGAACATACAAACTACCTGCTACTTAGCAGAAAAAGAAAAGGGAAAAATTGCGACCATCAAAAGATCGCAAAAAAATCTGTACAGAACATGTACCGATACTGTTGGAGTGCAAGAGAGATCGAAAAAGGTCGCCTCAATTTGTTACAACGTCATCAGAGACAGACGCAGGACTAGCTTGGCCGTTAATTCTTGACGTTCTAGGAACGTGCGGCGCCTTTAATCTTGACCAGCGACGAGCGTGAGCAATATAACAAGAACTAACCCAACAGAAGGACCAGAACCATCTATACAGCCACGAACTTCTCTTTTCAAAACCTTATATCCCATCATAACAAAGATGACAAACTTTTAAGAGAACATTATTCCTGTATTTAAAACTTGTTGAACTAAATGGTTATTAAATTTGAGATTTGTAATTATACAAATTTAACTTCGATTAATCATTTCAATTGTACTGCATGTTGTCTCAGTCAATTTACTAAATACACTCAACACTGAGCTATACCAGAATAATAAGAAATCCACTGAGTAAATCAGGGGTAAGGGCTTGAATGAGCTGAAATTAACAACTGTATCATCCTTCAAAAAAGTTGTCGGAGGTTCCAGAATTAACGTGCTCAGCCAATTGCAGCATTGTTTTCGCTTATATGAACATCTTGCTAAAACTCGCCTGCGGTAGAAGCGTCATTATCCTTCTATCTATATCTCTGCCAAGAGTAATCTTACGCGAAAGTAGACACCTTTGAGGACCCATATTAGATGCTCTTGTGTTTTGGCCACTGTTAGACCACTGCTGCAAAGCAGGTGAGGCAACCCGTGACAATTGCCATGAAAATTTTAATATGTAAAAATCGCTAGTGGATGTCCAGGTCATTTGAGGCTGGCAACCTCAGCTTATAGAATGATGATTTCATGAACCACCACTGCAAGGGCTGGTGACTGCTTTATTGCTAGTTTCTTAAAGAGAACTATAAACGTAGGTTGTCCCAAGTTCCATATGGAGCAGGGAGGGAAAGATGAAAGAGATTATATAATGTGTAATTATAATACTTACAGTTTATAACCAATGTAAATGTTTATGTAAACATATTGCATTTAAAATTAACGAAAGTTTCCAAGCTTTTTTATCAGTGACGTTGTAACAGAAACATATTCAATATATTACGTTCACTTTTCAATAAGTGTAAATGTAAATGTAAACATATTTGACACAGCGTACTTTGTATTAAGTACACCTATGCCTTAGTCCTCGAAAATACTACACACGAGAGAGAGAGAGAGAGAGAGAGAGAGAGAGAGAGAGGTGGAATGGAACACATTCAAGTAATAACGAACACTAGCAATGTTCCCAACTCTGTCTAATGTATTCAAATAATTCTCACCACAAATCACAACAATATATGTAGTTAGCTAAGTGTAACACATTGATGAAAATCTCAGATAACCGAATGCCTTATATTCTCACAACTAAATATCCTCATGCATTCCGCAATTCGAGTCACCCATCATCACCAAAAACCTCATCGCTCTCCCTACACCCTCTTCTTCACTGCCCAATCAGAACGCCCCTTGCGTTTACCCATGACCTGCTGACCTCGCAGTTTCGTGTTGTTAAGTGTATGAGAACACCACTCACACCCGACTGACATTATGTACCCACCCCCAGCGGAGCACCGCCAGTCCACAGCTGTGTTAATCACACTGTGACAATATTATATCTGTACTATTAACCTTTTCGTTAAAATGTAACGTGAATGTAAAGCTATTCAATTGAAATGTACAGAAAGCTTTCCCTCGAGGGATTAAGTTTACTTCTCATCGAGGTAGATGGGTTGGTGGAATAGGATAAGGCGACCGATAACTATGTGTTGGAAAACGCAATACTCAGGATACCGTTTTGTTTCTATTCTTTTTTAGTAGTTGGTGGTACCAGTTGCAGATAATAATCTCTGGAACAAAGTAAGGGTAGAAGTGGCATGACGACAAACTAGACATCATCATTTATTATTACTAAGGAATGGATAGAAAACAGGAAAGAAAGCCAGACAGGCAGATACGCCTAGAAAATGCTAAAAGATCCACCCGGACATGTCAGATATCTAGAGAACCAAATATACCATGCAACAGAAAACTAATTAGACTTCAACTAGGAACAGACTATTTCATGATGGAGGAATCCAGCTGTGCGCCATGTCTGGAGAAAAACACCATAGGACACTATGTGTTAACATGAAAAAAAAAATACGAACAGCACAGACAACCACTAATGGAATACTTGAGAACCCAAAATTCGACACCGCTGTCAATGGAAAACGTATTGAAAGTTGAAATTTCCAGGGAGCTACAAAACATAATGACATTTTATATTACCAGAACAAGAACCAGCATATAAAAACTAGAACAAATTAGAATGACAAGGAAAAAAAAAAAAAAAAAAAACGAACTAAAACGTCCATTCAATATCAGTAGAAGAATTAATTAAAACAAATAAACAAACAAACAAAACACCAATCCAAAACAACAAATCCCAGTAGATAACAAAATGCCAATAGCGAGAGAGAGAGAGAGAGAGAGAGAGAGAGAGTAAGAGAGAGAGAGAGAGAGAGAGTAATATGGTATCATTGAAGAAAAAACATTACAGACACAATAGACATTAAACATTGCCACAGCAAACGGCACATAAATTACAGCATGGAAGAGCAAACACGTAAGAAAAACAGGACAGTAATACATTATATAAATGATGAACACTTTATACCCAAAATATAACCCACATGGGGTTGAACCGGGTATCCCTTCACATAAAAAAACACCAGTTTCCAAGTGCGGGTTCAAAACCCAAACTAAACAGATGGTCTTACAGAAGCGGGACTAGTTTTGCAGTTACTCCCTGATCTTTCTTCGAACGTGAAAAGGTAAAGGATCCCGTTACATGCCCATTGAGGCATTTTGGGAATATGGTGTTCGGCCCATATTTTCTTGACCATCGGCACACTAGGGGTGATGTGGTCAGCATCACGCCCTTTCTTCGAACGTGCTGCGCCTTTATTCTTGACCAGAGACGTGGGAACTCCAGTGACTTATCTGCACAGAACCAAACGACCCAGCGGTAGCAGAAACAACCATTCGTTGCTAAGTGAAACCTATAAGCTGTCAGGTGACTTCTTTCATAAAATACTTTACCATCACACGTTGATGAGTATTTTATGTTAAAGATTATTCCATTTTTATTCAAACGGTTTCAACTTAAATGATTATTAATATACAAATGTAACTTCGATTTAATCATTTTGAATGTATTGCATGTTTGTCTCAGTACATTTACTAAATACACTCTAAAAAGAGCTATTCCATAATAGTAAGAATTCCATTGAGTAAATCTGAGGTGGGGGCTTAAACGAGCTGAAATTAATCATTGCATAAATCTTCATAAAAGGCAGCGGATCAGATATAATAAGTTAACAATTGCTCTGCCAATGCAGAATTGTTCTTGACTTCTGAAATATCTTTTAAATACTCGCTTGAGATAGAAACACCATTATTCTCCTAACTACAACAAAATTGCGTGAAGGTAGACACCTTATTAGATACGCTTGAGTTTTGGCCACTGTTGGACACTACTGCAAAGCAGGGGAAGCAGTTCCGTGATACGCGGACTTTATACGCAACTGGTTCACTACACTGTTGAGGTAGGTGCAAGAGGTCTTGTGGCTGCCTGAAATGAGACTGACGTGTTTTAAAGGACAGTCAAGAACAAGGGTGCTTAAGAGGCTCAGCAAAAATGCGGATTGGATTATCCTGGCTATGGAACAACGGTAACTGGCTATGGAACCCTAGACGGTAAATTGTTTTCAACACAAGGGTTACTTTCACAATTGCCTCCAGTTGGAAGAAAACAGGTGTGAAAGTTGACAGCTGCAACAAAATGGAGTGGGTTCAATCCTCATCACTTTATAAAAGGAGGCTGTCACTTGCGTGTCTTGACCCAAGTAGACCTGTCACCCTTGGAGTGTCCACCAGTGAGTCCATCAGTTTATGTGTCAGTAAGTCTATCCATTTAATATGTCTGCTCAACAATAACTCTATCAATACATTGGTCAGATAGTTCGTCATTCATTCATTTAGTCCACCAATAAATCAATCTGTCTGTTACAACATCATTTTAAAAGTAGGTCCTTGAAGTTAGCAGTTTATCCGTTGTCTATCACTCAGTCATCAGTCAATCAAAAGGAGTTCATCAGTCAATCCCTCGGTGTGTGAGTCAATACATGAATCAGTTCGTTAATAAATTGGACATTAAATATATTTCGTCAGTAGAGCCAGTCCTTCTGGGGAAAAAAAAAGGGGGGGGGGGGGGGGTTATAAAAGATTAACGATGACAAATTAAAAAGTGTATTAAACTATACATCAAAAGCATCCAGCTTTAAAAAGACAATCTTTTCCACATTTGCACCCCAAATAGTATGACAGGTTATAATCATATTCGATACTTTCACACTACGATACTTGTCCAGGAAACTCTTCTTAAGGCAGGAAGGGAAATAACTCCAATTGAATATTCTGTGCTTAGCAAAAAGTCACGAGTATTAGGAAATTACCCTGTTTCCTATATCTAGAACTAGTATTGATTTTTAAAAAAAGTCTTAATCGATTAATCGAATTTATTTAATCAATGGTAATCAATCAATTTGGACCAATAACAAAAATTATTAAAAAATCAGGAATAACATAATTTTTTTTAAATTCACTAAGGAGTTTATTTACCAATACTTGTTATGAGACAACATCGTCTTACAAAATATAATGAAAATAGTGAAAAGTTACAACCTAACAATTTATTATTATTGAAAATGCTTGCCAAATTTTAAAATTACAAACGTTTAACACAGCAAATGCTCCCACATTTAAGTAAAACATATAAACATTGCTAATAATTCAATAGCGGGCACGCTCGTCTGTTCGCTGGAAGCAAAAGTGGTAGGACTTCGATGTCTTAAGGGAAGTACTTAGGTTTAATTTTTATATTTTTTAGGTCTTTATGTGTCCTATGTAGCCTTCACTTTCTTTCCTTTCCCTGACGAAGGCCTTGTGGCCACAACGTTGGCTATATTCTTTGTCTTTTGACCTCGTAAGACCAATTACCTTTTTTCGATTTTTTGTTCACACCCATCCATAATAATTCAATAATCCATGAAAACTTGCTGTATTAGTTAGTCTATTAAACATTTCTTTTTGACCGATTTATCAATTAATTACCAGTCAAAGAGTCCAGCCCTACATATATCAAAGAAAAATTAATTAGTAGGCAACTGTTCTCACCTGTTGTGAAATTTAGTTACGTTGATTCACAGACAAATCGACGTGTAAGGTTACAATCAAGATCATTCCAGTGGTAACCGTAAATATTTATTATGATTTCAACGCAATCTTCATCTTTAGGGATCAGATAAGTGGTCATGAAATAAACAATAAAAAAGTTAGAACAAAGTCCATATAAGTTACCATTTCATTACATGCCAATATTTTTTAGAAAGCTTGAAAATTGTTATAGATGTGTAACACAAACATTCGATGTAAAATCACTTAAACTAAATTACTTAAGACGTCTTCCACACTTAAAGCAAATTCTAATTAAATTCTCCAACATGCCATGTGTGACGTATAATGGAGATATCGCCTACAGAAGCTGATAGTCTTTCGTGGTCTTTTAAAGGTCTATGCTTCACTAGCAAAGCCATGCAACTTAAAGCCTGCGTTTATTCGTTTTTAATCCAAGCCTCTTTTCCTTGAGACGTAAACAAACAGAAAGCTTAACAACTTCCGCAACCTGCCAGTCATAACAGGGAGCGAAATCTGGTTTGTTTACCTGAGTTTCTCACGCGAGTTGATCTGTCAATCATCAGATATCAGACAGATGCACGTGGAAAAAACCGCTCTTGTGAAGTCAGAAGATCGGGCAAAATATTTTCCCGAGGGATCGTTTGATGTTCGTACATACAGTGGGCACAAATATTTGATCTCCTGAAACGGGGAAAATCTCGGAAGGAAACCCGGTACATGGTTTCAGTCTCTGTTGTCGATTAGCAACGGATAACAGAATGTGCGAGGTGGTGTGAAAATTAGCGTCCCCTTGAGAGCAGATAACAATAATGTATATAAACTGCGTCTTCTTAAACCAGTTATCAGTTGTTGCTCAGAATTTTTGGATAGTCTAAACACGTCGTCTAGAGCCATTGTGGTAGATGCGTTAATAGCCTTCGTTGGGATTTCATTCAGATTTTCTGGTAATAGAAATGTGTGCTTAAGTGTTAAAATGTGTTATGTTTTACCATTATAATTCACTGTGATTTCCTAGCGCTAAAAACTAGTGAAATAAACATCGCGTAGCTATTTTCTTGCCAGCGTTCAGGTTAATGTAAATTCCCTCACGCGCTTTCTTACACAGGAAGACACTGTTTAGCTGACTGAATTAATATGCAAGGCGTGACTGATAGTGAACCATAGAATTCACGTTATATTTTATTTGTGTAATTATATAAGTGACTAGTATTTAATATCACGTGACTAAACAAACAGGCGATATTTATTAAGTGCGCGTAGGGATGATTAAATAATAATTGACATTGTGCGCTGATCGTTGACCGGAGCAGGAGGGGAAAGGCTGCATGCCTCAACCAAACCAGTACTCGCTAAGCCACGGACGATAGGATAGGTTAGAGACACCGTGTGCCTTTTAACTTTAATGAGGACTGATGGAGAGATAAGAGATCGTCTTGTCCTCTTCCGTATATATATATATATATATATATATATATATATATATATATATATATATATATATATATATATATATATATATATATATATATATATATATATATATATATATATATATATATATATATATATATATATATATATATATATATATATATATATATATATATATATATATATATATATATAAATGTCGAGATATAATAGTAGCAGTTTATTTATTATGTTTCTCGATTCTCTCAGACCTGATCAAACGGCGACCATCGGTCTATTTTTGTCCATTTTCTTCATCTACTGATTGATGAATGTTGTCTTTTTCTTGGCTTACGTGTCCCCAAGTTCAGTTGTGAACAGGACTAGCCAAAGAGGCAAATTAACATTTTAAATAGTAAATTTAACTTGACTTATAAATACCCAGATATTTATTCAATTTTATCAGCCCACTGTGGCGGAACAAAAATAACATTTCTATCTGACTTTTGACAGCCTTATTCAAGTGCATTTTTATCCATACGAGTTACGCTGTTTAAAAATCGGCAATCACATAAAGCCAGCCCATAGGATTTACCATCATAATCAGTTATAAATTGTAACAGTTTTTTTTGTGCAACCAGATTTTTCAAAAGACTGGAAGTATTTGCTACTGTGTACTGTGAAACCTGATCGCGGCTCTTTATTTCTACATGAACTATTTGAGGTGAAATTGGTCCGTCCAGGAATCAACACCAAATTTGGCGTCCCCTTCATAGAAATGTGATTTGTTATAGATGAAGTACTGGGGCCAAATTTGGAAGATAAAAAAACACTGGAAGGTTATGTTCAAGATACTCGTTACCACGGGATATATCACCCAGATTAGGTAAGCGTGATTGAGTGGCCACTGTATGTCAGACAAGGAGAGTGAATAATTTCTTGTTTACAGAAACTGTATCATCTTTGGTTTTGCTTAAATATTGTTTACTTACTGGATAACATTTAGTAGGAACTTTGTTCTTTTCTTTACTGTCTATTCTGTAACATAGTGCAAACCTTTGACATTTTGGGTCATTAACGTGTTGGGTTCTTTTTTCTCTCAATAAGGGTGAGGGCACATGTATTCTGTTATTTTTCTATGAATGACATTCTGATAATATTTGATTTTTCTATAGATATTTGATGTCGTAAAGTTTAATGATCATAAACAACAAAATAACTGAACTTGTGTGTATTTGTCAGACCAATACCCAATTTACCATTTTTTATCGTTTGTGTGACTTGTTGTCACATAATTTTGTGTGTGTATGTAGGTAAATTTATATTTACATATATAGGGAGGGGCAAGATTTCTTCATTCATAAACCCCCACTCCCAAAGGAGCATAGGCCTTCAACAAACACATGCCAAGTCCTCCTGTCACGTGCCATCATCTCAAGTTCTTTCCGCGTTCTCCTCTTCATTTTCACCTGTTTCCAGATCTCTTCTCCGTTTGTTTCTTAGTCTACCTCTGCTTCTCTTTCCCTGGGGGTTCCAGAACAAGGACTGCCTTGTAATGCTATCAACAGGTCTACACAGTGTGTGTCCAATCCATCTCCATCGTCTTCTTCTCATCTCTTGTTCCATAGGAACCTGTCTAGTTATTGTCCTCAGTTCCACGTTGGTAACCTTGTCATGCCATTTTAATCCCTCTATTCTACGCACGCACCCATTTATGAAAGTCTGCAGCTTTTTTGTTGTTGTCTTTGTTGTTCTCCATGTCTCAGAGCCATACACAAGGACTGACATCACATTTAAGTTAAAGATTCTTATTTTCGTGTTGGATCCGATTTCTCTTGATCTCCATATATTTCCAAATGCAATATAAGCTCCTCTTGCCTTTTGTATTCTTATTTTGATATCGCTGTCTGTCCCTCCAACTTTGTCTATATTGCCGCCAAGATATGTGTACGATTCTAATCTTGTATTGGTGTTTCTTCAAGTTCAACCCTGTTATCATTACCTGCATTTATTCTCATTATTTTTGTCTTTTCTCTGTGTTTTCTTAGACCCAATTACTGTGACCTCTCATCGATCGTTTTCAATTTGT
Source organism: Oreohelix idahoensis (assembly GCA_024509875.1). NCBI lineage: Eukaryota > Metazoa > Mollusca > Gastropoda > Stylommatophora > Oreohelicidae > Oreohelix > Oreohelix idahoensis. Next base: position 675,496 of record JAMPIV010003725.1, on the reverse strand, counting down.
CCTGCATCTAATTACGGTTATGAGACAGAAAAGCCAAGTCATCAGCAAAATCCAGATCATCCAACTGCTTAGTCAGAGTCCACTGGATTCCATTTCTGTTGTGTGTTGTCGTTAATCTCATAACCCAGTCTATTGCTTGTAAGAAAAGAAATGGAGACAACAGGCATCCCTGTCGCACGCATGTTCTTATCCCAAACGGTTTTGTAAGCTGTCCTTCGTGAAGAACTCTGCATGTCATGTCTTCATATGTTTTCTTTATTAAATTAATGATCTTCAGGGGAACTCCATAATGCCTCATCAATTTCCAAATTTACTCTCTGTCTACACTGTCAAATTCCTTTCAGTAGTCAAAAGAGACAAATTTGCGGTCACGGTATCCAACAAATTCCAAGGGCTCCAACAGCTGGAAGATGTAGAGAATACAGAAGACTATTGGCAGCAGGTCAAAACTGTATGGAATGAGACATGTGAAGAATTACTGGGGAAAAGGGAACGACAACAAAAAGCATGTATAACAACAGATACCATCAATAAGATAAAAGACAGAAAAAAACAAGAAAGCAGATTTAAACACAAGTAAAACCAGAAGTTCCACAGCCAAGTCTCAAGAAGTGTACACAGAAGCAAACAAAGAAGTAAAAAGAAGTATCACAAAGGTGCAAGATTGTCTTATACTAAATTATAGTCGTATATATAGGCTGGACTAGAGAAACTACTCATTCCAGAGACAGATTTTCAGGGAAGCACTACATACAAGAGACTAGACTGCCTACTCAAGCTGCACCTGACCTACCACCTCACGTAGAACTAACAAGACCAATAATACGTACAAACCTTCTGCAACACGCAAATAAAAGCCTCATACCTACACTGCTGAAAACACTTGCCATGGAAACCATCTGTCAGTATGATGAAGACATTGTCCATGCTTACACAGACGGATCAGCTTTCAAAGCAGTCATATGTGCTAGATATGGGGCCATAATCATCCCACCCAGTACAGAAGAACCCATCAAAATTGCAGGCCTCTGTGGTACCTGGTGCACAAACTAAGAAGCCAAAGTAGTTGATATCCAGAAAACCTTAACTAGAATTAGTGAACGCTTTGAATCAGACGAAATGGAACCAAATGATGTTGTAGTATTCTCAGACTCGCAGGCTGACCTCTTGGCAATAGGAAACTGGAAAACCAACTCAATCAATACTATCCAGAAGGTCCAAGAAACATGCCACAAAATTATGAACTTGTATGGAACAGACATATACATGCAATGGATACCTGGTCACATAAACAACACATTACATGAAGTTGCTGATAGACTGGCAAAGAAGGGAGCCAAAATTCCACATATTAACCAACCATTGAATATGTTAATGTAACTGTCTTGTTCCCCATTTTGTAGCTGTCTTGTTTGAATGATAGTCATACGCTTTGAATGGTGTAAGGGATGACAGTTAGCTAATTTTTGTGTATCTGACGCGAATATTCTTTTAAGATGAAAATGTACGAATAGTCAAAGTCCTAACGGTCACATCAATACCAACAGTATCAAGGGAAGGACACTGGAACTCATGATTGATTAAAGTTACAATCCACAGTTTATTTGACAATCACGTTGACAAGGACGATACGAAAAATCGTGCGTGTATATGAAAATTCCTTCCTGATAAAATGGTATGTAAGATTCCATCAGGTACATGGTTAAGCATCACAAAGGACATCGGCATAATCTCGAAGGTTCATCTTATAATAGTGAATAGCTGGTTTAACAAATGTTCTCAAAGACGGTTGACCTTTCAAGGACAATCCCTCATCGTACAACCAAGGGTATACAATCCAATCAAATAGATATTCCCTCATATCGAGATTGTCAACAGAATACGACTTCTAGATATTATAATATAATCATTAACTTGATCAATATAACATAGGATGAACGTCTAACTTTTGGTTCACCTTCCATATAAGCCGTTAATCGTATGACGGCGATTCCAATATTCAATAACGTAGATCCCTTACTTTCAATAAACAAGTTTCACTATAAACATGCTCGAGACTTCCAATACGTTAACGTTCAAGTTTGATCCATTCTGGTCCCAACGCATGAGGGTACCAGCTAGAGGTCGACTGGTAGAATGTATGTCAATGACGAAATTAATTCAATAAATATTTAATCAATTATAGCAATACCTTACTCTGTGATACTGGGGCTATGTCTTGAATGCAGTGAGCCGATCACCAAGTAAAAATCAATATGCCCGAACGCAGGGCTAAAATATATCATCAGACCATACTGTCTGGTAGGGATCCTGCTTGATTCTCCTAGCAGATACGTCATCTGCCTTTGTTTGACAACAAGCACGTTAATTTCAAAATCTCCAAAAATGTGCGTTCTCGTGCGCAATAAATTTAATATACAAAACCTATTACTAATATCTCAGTTGGTGCGTACACTTTTAACAAAGACAGGACCTGAGACTGTCTATATTTGTTAATGCCTGTTAAGGACTTAAAAAGGACGCAACAGCTACCTTACAACCCCTCCTGAAAAACAAATTAATTCTATTAATGCTTTTTTTCGTTAATAAACTCGGAAAGGTGAATCAAATTTACATATTCATGTACTAATAATACACCCCCTATATATACTAATGAGAAATGGGATTGTAAAGAATCAGTCTGTCTGCTCTGTAAGGAAGAGTGGTGTGTTGTTGAGATCAGGCATGCTCCAGTCTACCCAGCTGTAAATGGGTAACTCACCCTAGTCCTGAGTTAGGGAAGGCAAAGGCTCCAGGGGAAAGCAGGCCCTGAACTTGGTCACTTCAGCCGACGCAGGATGGTGTATGTATGAAGTAGAAGTGTAGAGTGTGATTACCGCGAATGGTGTGCTGTTCGTGTGCTGACCAATATAACCACTCACACTTGTCTACAAGGCACCAATGCAGACTGCTGGAATCTTAGTTTACTCAATTTATTCAGACGTACACACTGGGACATACGAGTACATCATGGTTCGTTGACATATCAATTTGTAGGTATACATAGCAGATCTGAAGTCATGACACATTCAGAAATAATGGCAGTACATCAAAGTTCAATGTCATGATACATTATGGCCGCATTCCCCTATCTGACTAAACGCGTCAGTGAAGGAATCGATAAATAACTAAAGTTACTTGACGTCCATAGTTTGTAGTATAGATTATGAAACCACGAAAGGGGGTTTCTAGCAGGATTGAGATCTCTCTGTCACTGTCCGATAATAAGATAAATAATCTGTTCTCTTGGCAGTGATCAAAACATATGATGACCGAAATCCAACATGGCTACCTCCCTGAGTTGTCGTTCACTCATGCATAGGGAGGAGAATATAAGCCAGAGTTAATTTGTAATGGGTATATAAAGGATTTCATAAATGTTTCCATACAGCTCTACGGTGATCAGGTTAATTTCACGTAGCCACAACCGCTGCAGGAAAATCTGTCATCTTCGTCGATACCAAACACGACACTAGCATAACGAAGCACCAAAAGTCAAGCTAGGCCTAACCGACGAGAGATCATCAAAATAGGAGCTGGGTTTACCTGGAGTCCGAATCATCTATATACTGACATAAGGAGAGTCTCGAACACAAACTATCGTAGAGACACCATCTCCTTCAGAAGAAATACCACTTCGTAAGACATTTTTTCCTGACGAAAGGACCAGCTCTAGAAAAACGTACCCCGCCATTTGTAAGCAGTACATCGGAACTCATCACGACTTGTCAAGACAACTCATACTTCCGCTAGACCGGAATACAAGAATCTAGTCCCTCCTACCAATCCAAAATATACAATATAGGACTGATTCTACTTGTACTAATAATATGTAATACATATGAATTCAGGCCATAAACACAATAAGCAAATTAATATATTTTCTGGCCCTAAAAAATAAGTACAAACGCAAGCGCACTATCCTTGCGCCGGATCAATATCCAGAACGATTACTCCTATAATCAAAAGTGTGAATCAAACATGGATTATCTCGCTTTTACCATAGACAGCATTTTCATACACAAATGAATGCATGTCTATATTTTCCCATATCAAATAGCCATATCAATTTTTATAAAATGTGCGTCAAAATATGCACGCAACAGGGATGTAGAATTAAATTCAACATCAATAAACAAAAGGTATAATAAACAAAAAGTCCAACCACAATCCATCAATTTGGAATAATTGTGGCACCAAGAAGAGAAATTAAATTATGAAGGGTGATGAACTAAAACAACTAGGATGTGAAACCATCAAACCAAAAAATCAACAAGTGAATTTTAAATGAATAAGATGAAAATACATCATAAATTAGAAGTGAATTTAAAACCAACCACAAAGAATGTAAATAAAACACGCAAAGTGATCAAAGCAATTAATAAACCACGCGAAGTGATCAAGACACTTAGCTGTTTCTAAAATTAATTAGTGACGCTAATTAACTATGAGTGCTAAAATAATACACCAAAAGTGGCGGTTTCTAGTTCTAAGAACTATTATACAAACTATTATTGTTAACCAATGTTAACTATACAACTAATTAAGTGATTTTAATTGATGATATCTAATCAAAATTGTTCATGTCTTAAAATTGTTACCAATCCCAGTTATTTCAATCTCTAATAACATTAAGAAGTTCCATTATCATTTCCGAACAAAGTTAATAATCCATGAATTTCCGTTTTATTAAAATCCAACGACATTGAAATGTTATTTTCCGAGTAATCCTGAAAGTTAATATACTCCACTTGGAAAAGCATGTATCTATCACCTTAGAAGGATGATTATATATATTCACAATGTAACGTTCGGAAGGAAATGCTGTCCATTTAAAAACAAAAGTTATTTTTCTTTTCGTCAATGTTATTGACACGACACTGTTATTGTCTTACAATACTACAAGTCTGAATAATCAACTTCCATACGCAATATAGTGATGATATAACTTGAGTAGACGTTAAATAAATAATCAAAGTTATTTGAGCATTACGTTACAATTGCAAGACTGTCTGTGTAGAGGTTCCAATCTCTGTAGGGCGTATTTGCTCGCTTGGTTCGCTTGGGCACCTTGATAAACAGTCCGCGAAAAAATTTTGTGATCCTGGTATGGAACGTATGGTAAAACTGTAAGGTTGCAAAGTTATTGCATATCTGGTGGATTTTGCTGACTTGACGTCCTTAGTGTTGAGAGCAGTGAGTGCTTTTTGATCAGACTCAACAATGAAGTGTGATCCCAACAAATAACGCTCAAGTTTGGTAATTGACCAAACTAACGCAAAACGTTCTTTGTCCAGAACCGAGTATTTCTGCTCCGTTGCCGTTAACTTTCTCGACACGTACATCACTGGATGCAAGGTACCTAAGTATTCTTGAAGTAGTACACTCCCTATTCCGTAATTAGACGCGTCACTGCGAAGGATGAAAGGAAGGTTTGGATTAGGTAGCATTAAAACCGGAGGATTGGAAAAAAATGTCTTGATAGAATCCAACGCGATTTGATGTTCTTCCGACCACCGAATCACGTTAGCTGTGCCCTTCCTCAACAATGAAGAGAAAGGAGCAGTAATGGTAGATAAGTGAGGTATAAATTTACCATAAAATTGAATGAGACCTAACAAAGATCGTACTTGTTTCTTTGTTTTAGGAGCTGTAATGTTCAGGATTTTTGTGACGTTACTGTCCTCAGTATATAATTTGCCATGACCAATACGGTGGCCTAAAAACGATATGTCGTGAAAACCTACGAATGCCTTCGATGGCTTAGCTGTTAGGTTAAATAACCGTAACGTGGACAGTAATGTGTTCAATCCTTGAACATGTTCATCCCATGATTTGCTAAAAAGACAAATGTCATAGATGTATGCAATGACATCGGGACGATGAGACAGTATGCAATGCATCATACGCACGAAAGTAGCAGGAGCGTTCACTAACCCAAATGGCATAAAATTCCATTGGAATAGGCCCCGAGGTGTCGAGAAGGCAGTAAGTGGCTTTGCACTTTCTGTCAATGGGACTTGCCAATATCCTTTTGACAGGTCAAATTTAGAAAAGAAAATAGAGTCAGACAGTTTAACTAATAAATCTTCTAACAAAGGTAATGGTTCTGCGTCAAATTGTGTAACTTTGTTTAACTTTCTATAGTCTACACAAAGACGAATATTGTTATTTTTTTTCTGATGATCACCATAGAAGAAGAATATGGTGACGTTGAAGGTTCAATTATATTTAATTGAAGCATTTCATCGAATTCCTTATCAACCTGAGCACAAAAGTGCAAAGGGATAGGGTATGGACGAACTCGAATAGGTGTGTCGTCAGTCAATAGAATGTCATGTTTAATAACTGACGTACGACCTGGGATGTCAGTGAGGACATCCTGATAAGATTTTAAAAGCGAGGAAACTTGCTGGTTTTGATCAGTCGAAAGATCAGAAGAAATAGTAACATCACTCCAACTTTCAGTCGGATGAAGTGGTACCACCGGTATAGTTAATGGTACGTCTTGAAAAGAAGACTCTTCTTCTTGAATGACAGATAAGTGGTATAGTGATGAATAGGAGGTGTAGGATCGTCAGTTGACTGGAATGCTGACTGAAGATAGACAGGACGTGTATGATATTCCTTTAACATATTAATGTGAAAGGTTTTATGTTTGCCCTTGATATCGACAATGTAGTCGACATCCGAAATTCTAGAGAATATTCTAAAAGGGCCACTCCAGGTAATAAGTAGATGATTATTTTTAGAAGGCAATAATACATATGCCTCGTCACCAGGAAGAAGCTGGCGAAGACGTCTATACTTATTTGCGAAAAGTCTAGCTTTTTCTTTTGATTGTTCAGATGCTGCGGTAGCTAACCTACATTTATCTATGATCCTTTTTCTCAAAGAGATCACATACTCATAAGAGGATTGAGTCTCCTCTTCGATATTCTCTTCAATGAGTAAGTCGTTGAGTATCGACATTGGTCCGCGAGGTTGGATGCCAAAGACTAATTGATACGGAGAGAAACCGGTCGCTTCATTTTGCACCTCGCGATACGCAAAGAGGGCAGAAGGTAGGACTCTGTCCCAATCCTGAGGATGATCTTGAGTAATCTTACCCATTAACTGTTTGAGTGTCCTATTCTGACGCTCAATTAATCCATTGGACATTGCGTGGTAGATCGAACTAAGCGATCTATCAATACCTAACAACTTCATGACTTGTGACATAGCTTCAGATACAAACTGAACACCATGGTCAGATAAGATCTTACGCGGAAAACCTAAGCGCGAAAAGATCAACCATAATGCCTCTGCAACACTAGCAGATGATGTATTTTTCAGAGGCCTCAGGCCAACGAGTACACATATCAATACAAGTGAGAATATGAGTATGTCCTCTTGCAGAAGGTTGTATAGGACCAATGATATCAATAGCCATTTTCTCAAATGGTCGAATCGGAATGTCCGCAGCCTGAATAGGAGCTGCGTGGTATGGACCCCGAACTTTGACTTCCTGACAAGTCGTACACGAACGGCAGTAGATATTCACATCTCTGTGAACGCCTGGCCGATAGAATGCAGATAGCACTCTAGATTTGGTTCGTGAAAAACCCATATGGCCTGCGCATTGAGAGTCGTTTGCATGACGCAATATACGAGCTCTCATAGAAAGAGGTACTAAAATCTGAGACCATAATGATGAATCAGTGTCTTGTATTAGTCTCACCAATATCTCATTCTTGAGTACAAAATTATGTCTAGATTTTGCATTTGTTTTAGTAGTCTTGTTATTAGCTAGTTTAGAAAATCTATTCAATGAAGCATCATTTTTTGCAATCTTATAAAAGACTCCTGTGAAATAGGAGTGTCAACATCATCATTAACATTGACCGTAGGTTCAGAAGGTGTATTACGCAACATATCAGTAGCTTGCGCTCTGGTAACTACTGCATTTGCAGCCTGAATATGTCGCGCTTCCCATTCAGCTATTTGCTGTGGGGTACACTCTTTTATACCGTGTATGCAACCCAGTATGACATCACTAATTGGATTCTGAAGAAGGCATGCGTGGATCTTCCCTGAAAAGAAAGGTGTATTAAGATCAATAATAACTGTAGGAAAGGTTTCCACAGTGCCACCGAATGTGACGCATTTGACAGTATTGCCCGTAGAACATGATGGGTGGAACAATGAATTCCGCACTCCAACGGTGCTGCAGCCTGAGTCAAAAAGGAGATAATAAGGTATAGAATTTACATATCCTCTATTAAATTTTAAACATCCTTTTCCTGGTGAACTGACGCAGAAGTGGCCGAACAGACTGCTGGGAGACTTGGCAATATGTGTCCGCATCTCAGCGTCGTGATCGCCTTGGGCTGGAATAGCGTTGAGCACTCGTGACAAGCCTTTACCTGCTGAAGATCAATATAAGACATAGCATTATGCGGATTAACATTTTTGTCCTGTTCTTTGTTAATTTGTGCATCAAGTAAAGCAACATTAGACTGATGACGAGATCTAACGCTCGAAGATCTATCTCTCCGCCGCGATCGATTTTGACCATTATCTTTAAAATTGCCATGATTTCTGTTGGAGTTAAAATCTTGGTTAGAACGCCAATTATTGGTATTACTGTTATGTCTTTGACCAAATGATCTGTTCAGAGAACCATGTCTATTATGAGAATACTGCGAATTGGATCGCCAATTTTGTTTATAATTGTTTCCTTGATTATTTCCAAAATTATTGTTATCAAAATCTCGTGACCTATGAGATTGACCCCAAGAAACATTATATGGAGAAGATTGTTGGAATTGTTTCCCCTTATAAAAATTACAAGAATTGAAATTCCCGTTATTTCCCTTTTTAAAGGATCTGTCGTTACTTATTGAACGGTGTCGTGAAAAGTTATTATGTTGCATAGCAAAAGCAACAGGCAATTCATCCTTAATCTGAGCATAGCTAATATCCATGTTCGGATGTGCAGTGCAGAAATTTTTGCAATTTTCCTCCATTTCTTACATATTAGTAGGTTTACGTTCATGTAAAAAAGAAAGACATGCTGGATTACAGAAGAAAAAACTTTATCGCGTAGCAATAAATCAAAAAGACCGTCAAAAGATGTTTCTACCTTGGACAATTCGATCCATCTTTCCAAGGTGAGACGTATCTGAGAAAGAAAGTCATTAAAGTTCTTTCCTGATTGTGGTAGCATAGTTTTAAAACGTACACTCTATTCATTTTCCAACATTTGATACTTCTTAAGAAGAGCGGCTCTAAGAGCATAATAATCATTTTTATCATTAGTACTAGTCATATGGTAGACCGCCATAGCTTCGCCTGTAAGTAGCCTAGATAAATGGGTACAATACTGTGTTTTATCCAAGTTATAGGATCTACATGTAGCTTCAAACCTGTCTAGGAAGAAAATCACATCGTCGGATGGTAGATTGAATTTTGGTAATTTTAAATTAACTTCCTTAAAATTATCATGTTTAGATGAAGCTTGACCTTCATGAGTTTTTTGATTATTAACCTCATGAGCTAATCTAAATTGTTCAAATTCCATTTCTTTCAACTGTTGTTCACGTTGAAACTTTTTCTCATTTTCCTCAGTCTCAAGCTGAAATTTCCTTGCATTCTCCTGAGCTGTCAATCTCCTCTCTTCCATTTCCCTTTGCTTACCTTCCAATTCCATTCTAAGTTGCCTTTCTTTTTCTTCCATTTCCTTTCGCTTACCTTCCATTTCAATTTTAAGTTGCCTTACTTTTTCAGCAGCTTTTCTTTCATTTTCTGCAGCCTCAAATCTCCTTTTTTTTATTTTCTTCAGCTTCACATTTCAAATGTTCTAACCTTAGAGTTTCTAATTTCCTCTGTTCAGATTCCATCTCTTGAGCTTTTCTATATTCCGCCAAAGCGAATGTTTTTACCTCTTCAGTAGGCAACTGAAGGGCTTTAGCTTGTTTAATAAAATAATCTAGTGAATACATTATGATAACCAATTAGTTACTATACTTTTTTCTTCGTAAATATTAATTAATTAATGTCCAATAATTTTTTTCTTATCACTCTAAGAAGTGTTACTCGTTCATGTCCAAGAACGGTATATAATATCATATAATTCCCAATATATTATTAATCAAAAAAATAATTTATGCAATGAAATGTTATGATAAGACCAAAGTAATAGACAATAGTAACAATCGTGACGGGACAAGATAATCAAAGACAAATGAATACGTACGCAGAGATCAAAGAAACTGGAATGTAGAAATGAAAAATAATTTTGCAAAAAGATGCAACGCTCACTGCGATGGAACAAAGGACAAGACCATAAACAACACAGTGTATAAACATCAGGGTGTAAAAAAACTAAACGAAAGCAAGATGGAGAAGGACGAATGTTACAAACTAAAGACATCATAAAAATAAGTACGGATAAAAAATTACTACGAAAACTACAATAAAACTTGACAAAACAGCTAAACAGTCAGTTGTCACAGGCAACCAGACACAGTGGACCTAAGATTCATCGACACTCACGTGTCGGAACATTCCGCTGCGGGAAGTCTGCAAATATTTCCTATCGAACACTTACGAAGGCCCTGGGATGAAACTGGGATGTTTCCTTCGCAAGTCGCCTTTCCCAACCTCCCACATAAAACGTGGAACCCCTGGAACAATATAAATGCGGCCTACATCACCCTCTGATATACTCTCTCTTTCCCTAACTAAACATTTTAATTCATTCAGATTCAGCATGGTAACTACACAATTAGTTAACGTTCTTAATTGGTTTGTTACCCCATTCATGGTCAAATAAACTTCAAACTACAGTTTGACACTTTCCTTGACAAAGGAAACATTTTAAGTTAATAATATCAAGTCATGTACAAAGACGGCGACTTGCTGAAGAAGACGGCCAGTGGTTTGCCTGGTCTTATGTCACAATATTGTTCAACAATTTCCCCATTACTATTTAATTTTATTTTCTCCCAAAGTGTCAGAAAACCTGTCGGGCTTTTCTACAAACTATTACTATATTTCTTAACAACTCTGTGAAACAACACAAAGTTTGATGTTGGCTTCACTCTGGATAATCGTTTCCCCACATAATTGTCATACAAATTTAATAATATATACATAATGATAATAATAATGATAATATAAAGGTTTTCTTTCTTACCGCATCAGAGAAATATTAAACACTAATAATTTGAATTGAGATAATATGGTCAACTATAGATCTCTTGCTGGTGCAGAACATCTAAGCCAAGACAGTACTTTTATCTTGCTTTTAAACAACTTTAGTGTCGAAAATCTCTATCACAAGTGGCCCCGAATACTACTTTCCATTAGTTTTATTCTTTCCTAAGTATATTAGGCTACAGCCAATCCGGTACCGTTTGGCTTTTAGCGTCCTTATATTCAAACTCGAACTAAATTTTCAAATCTAGGACTAACTTCCCCCTTATCCCCACCACAGGGCAAACTGAGAAAGGTTCAAGTCTGTTCGTCCATCTGTCTTCGTCAATATCTCGGTTAATTCCTAACAGTTTATAATTCTGACCAATAATTAGTGATCCTGTTGTTACCTGTCACACAGTGATTAAATTTGTATTCTTGTATTCATTATATTCAATATTATCGTTTTTATTCTTCATTTCCTCAACTAACATATTTTTCTATCTTGCCAATTTAAATTTGTAAACACTAACTCGTAGTACCACCACCAACTATGCTCCTTCCCTTCCCCGTTCCATGCTGTATTTTTTCAAAATATTCCACGTTAATCGTAATTTTTTCTTTTCTTTAAACTGCCGTTCTCATTCATTACGAGACAACGCTTGTAGTAATACGTCACAAAAGCGACAAAGTGCTGTCTGTACGCTACATTAGCACTACTTTTATGCTAGAGATACGTGTGAGTACGGGTTTTGGGCTGTCTCGCATCCGATCATTGTGGTAATATACATTCGCATCTGCGTTACAGAAAAAGTGGTTTTTCTATCGTATTTTTGAAACAAGCTACGATATCGGCTTGCACTATCGTCTGCTCGGCTCGCGACTACCAAGCAGAACCAAACGCGTGTCGAAGTGTAGCATTTTCTCTCTCCCTCTTATGCTTCCTTTAATTCTTTCACCGTTTCTGTCTTACTATCTTCTGGGAACAACTAGGCTTGGTTTTGTGTCAAAATATGTTACGTTAGTGTCCCAAGGTCGAGGCATAAAATGTTAGCACTGACTTGCGGCGTAGGAGATAACGTTCTCCATAACTTCGCTATTTTATTCCTTTGTTATTTTTACACTCATAAACACTATATATATATATATACATATAATATATGTGAGTGGTGTATATATGTATATATATATATATATATATATATATATATATATATATATATATATATATATATATATATATATATATATATATGGATAGAGATATATATATATATATATATATATATATATATATATATATATATATATATATATATATTTCGAGCGGTGAAATCTCGGACATCTTCACACATCTCTCCTCTTGAGAACATGGTTCTGAAGCAAGTTCAAGATCCGAGATTTACATAGATCGAATTAACTCATATGTTCTTATGACTACCCTGAGTTTCTTCCAAGGGATGCCTACTTAAAAAATCAGCTCCCACATTCTGCGAATGTTTCAGTAGCAATAAGAATGTCATCCATGAAATTCGTTATACATGGTTTATTCAGTGGATCCAAAATTTTTTGCATCATCCTGGAAAACACACTCGGGGCATTTTTCAACCCAAACGGCAGCATGTTGAACTCATAATGGCCTTCCGTGGTGCTAAAGGCTAAATAAAGTCTAAACTCAGGCTTTACTGGAATTTGATAATAGCCTTTGCTAAGATCCACTTTAGATAAATATTTTGCCTTGTTCAGCCTGGCAAACAGCTGATTTGTATCAGACCATGGATCCACCTGACTTTCTGTGACAGCATTCAGTTTCCTGTAATCTATACACAGACGATGTTCTCCAGAGGGTTTTCTCAGCAAAACCACACTAGAGCTGTAAGGAGATTCACTATGAGAAATAATTCCTTCCTTCAACAAATAATCTATCTCCTCTTTCAAAGCTTTTTCCTTAGCGAACGGAATCGAATAGGCCCTCGTATAGATTGGTGTTGGGTCTATTAGCTTCATATCATATTCTAACAGATTTGTGTGCCCCGGCTTATCCGTTAACACGTCTGTATGTTCAATCAGAACCTTTTGAACCTGCTCCCTCCGAGATTTAGTCAAATGTTTACTAATTTTTACTTGTGCCTGTGTTTCCCCTGTTTTTAGGGGGTACTCGTGAGAGGTGAGTGGTTCATTCTTCATCCCCGTTGCTATCTAGAAGGCCATTAGATGTGTCTCATCCTGGATTTCCCTATCCAGATACTTCTTTAGTAGATTCACATGATAAATTTACTCCTTACCTCTTTTGTCAATTTTATAATTAGTTCTAGACACCTTCTCTAATATCGTATATAGACCTTGCCATCCAATTTGCAACTTGTTACTACTGCCGGGTAAGAGAAGCAACACCTTCTCTCCCACAGCTAATTCCTTATCCTTCGCTTTCTTGTTAAAATAAGCAGCATGTTTTTTTCCTGGCTTGTCTGAGAATATCATTTGCCAGTTTCCAGCCAGTTTTGAGACGAGTGGTCAGCTCGTTCACATACTGATACGATGAAGTAACAGTCTCTTCTGCCTTCTCATCTGTCTGCGTCCTCAACAGGGCTTCCAGTGGACCTTTTATTGGCCTCCCAAATAACAGGGTTGCCTACATATATTTCATGGCTACGGCAATTTTCATGAAATTGGAAGTGTGGTGGGGATGACTTTTCTTCCTTTTGTCATCACATAAGAACCTTCTACGATCAATTCTTTTATTGGGGTTTTCTCCACTCTTTAATTTCATTGTGAGAGATCTTGGCTCTCTTTTTTTTTTCCCCAGTTCACATAATTCCGACTGAGGGATTGTCGGCTTATTCTGAGTTAAAACCACTTTTTGTACTCGCCGCATAGTGGCACATTCAATTGAAGACTGTGTGTGAAAAGGGGGTTCCTATTCCACTGTGTCTACTTTATTATATTTATTTTTATTTTCAGGCCTAAGTTTGCCCCATGGCGTTTCTAGGTCCTGATTATTATTTTCCACACTTGTGGGTGTTCCCTCATGAAATATGCCGCAGGCTTCTACAAAATTCTCAATAACTATCCTTACATCGGGCTAATAATAATTTTGAGAAACCTTTTGGCAGATGGTACCTACTTTCTCGTGGTCCCCATCTTTTCCAACATGTAAACTCCTCATTACATCTGCCCTATATGCCTTGGGAAGTACCAGTTGTCCGTGACCATTTGAAACCGTTCCGGCCTTCCTATATAATAATTTATTCTTTATATAAAATTCTCCTTTATTTGGAGGTGTATGGCATGTAGGCAATTTCTTAAAGCAAGGCTTGAGTGACCTATCCTTCGCCTGTGCCTTCCTCATCTCCTCTGGATGAGTATTTATAGGTTCATCCTCCTCCTTCCTTGACTGTGACCTGGTCTGCACTGTTGCCATGATCACTGGTTTATGGGATTCCCCAAGAAAACATATCTACACCCCAATATAAGAGGGTAGATTGGTTCATTTATCACTGCTGCTCTAATAACTCCTTCCACATAGCGAGTTTTCACAGTTATCCTTGCTATGGGAAGTGTCATGGTTGCTACGTCCTTGGTTGCGGCTTGAATCTCCACTGTTTCTGTGGTGTATTGATCTGCTCGCAACATGTGAGAGCTCACGACTGAGTCATAATCTAAACCTGTATCATACAGGCACCTTATGGTGACACCATTACATACAACATCCTCACAAACTGGGGGGTGATAAGGTTCCTGCTGTCCAGTAGGTCTCACCTTTAATCCCTTGTTCCCGTTTTTATTGCAGCGAAGGAAGAAGGTTTCTTAGTACACACTTTGGTGTCATGAGTGTTCCTCTTGCACCATTTACACCATTTATTTCCCTGAGGGAAAGTTTTTCTTTCACTGAATTGCGGGTTTCTATCACGTTGGTCAAAACTTGACTTATCTTAATAAGCTTTACCTTTATTAAATTGGTCCCTATGTTCAAATTTAGGTTGGTTTTGGTTTTGTGGGACTTTATTATGGTCAATAGGTTTCTTCTTTATGCCTGCCATCTCAGACTGGGCTGCCTGATATCTTTCAGCCGCATTTAAGATCTCCCCCAGTCTCTCAGCACCCTGTTCCGTGAGAAATTTTCTCAGGTCTGGAGCCATGGACTCTCTTAACTGCTCAGTCATAATCATTTCCCTTAAATCTTGGGTTTTCCCCCAGAGCAGTCCATTTCTCCAGGTATGGCTCCAGACGTGCAGAGAACTGGTGATAAGTCTCCCCAGTCAACAGTTTGGCATTTCTAAACTTTTTCCTATAAAATTCACTGTTCTTCTCATATCTAACTGGAAGAGCTTGCTTAAGAATGTCATAGTCGTCTTGGTCATCTTTGCTCAGTTTGGCTAATACCCCATAAGAGGTTCCCCTAAGCCCCTGTGATAACTTCATACTCCATCTTTCTTTTTCTAGCCCATACATGGTAGCTAGTGCCTCAAATCTAGAGAGGAATGATTCAATATCATCCTCTTTTTCTACAAAGGGGTCCAAATGAAACCCATGGCTGACGAGGAGGCTACCTGGCTTGCAGCAGAGTCAGAAGTGGATGGGCTAGTTCCATTTCAGGAGCATGGTCTTGTAATTATACCTCCCTTAGTCGTAGTTCATGTTCCCTCTGGAGTCTTTTATCTTCCCTGTCAGCCTCCAAGCTCTTTTCTTCTTTCTCTCTTCTCCTCCAACTGCAGCCTCTTGATCTCAGCCTCCCTCTCAGCCTCTAATTTCTTAGTCCCCCTAACATCTTCTAACAAAATTCTCTTCTCTTCAACTACTCTCTTTTCTTCTCGGGCAATAAACTTATCACACTCTTCTGTTACATAGGCGATCAGACCTTGACCTTTCATCCCCATGTCTCTTGCAACCTGCACCGCAGCAGATCTGAATTTTGCCAAGTCTGCCGTTGTATTTTTAATAATAGTCAATGTTATCAAACTAAATTAACTAATTAACCAACCTAAACAGAAAACACTAGGCACTGATATCTCAAACCACTCTCAAATTATTTTAAATATTATATTTTTAAAGTTCTGGACAAACGACCCAATATAATTACTAGGAGAAGTTTAAAAATCCCGGGATCGAGCTATCCAATATATGTGATAAGTTAAAATCCCGGACCAGGAGACCCCGATATATGTGGTGGATTTAGATGTTATGACTTGTTGTTGTTATGTATTTCTATTGTACTAAATGAGGTCAGCAGTGAAGGCCCCTGAATCTAACAAGTATTAGGGTGAGTTTTCAGAGTGCCTTTCTGCTACCACCTTATTATCTTATTCAGGCTTATTCTTGACTAGTATGTCTGATAGCTACGTATAATGTCTAGGGTAATGTAAGGTGTGTTGTAATAATATGACAACAAATACAACTAAGAACTCTATGAAAAGTATTTAACAAAACCCAGAGTTAAGTTTAAATGTGAATTAATTTTTTACAATTTATTGTTCCAGTATCACAATTTTGTGTATACTGGAATTGAAAATTCAAAATGATCAATCACAATACTGTTCAACAATTTCCCCATTACTATTTAATTTTATTTTCTCCTAAAGTGTCAGAAAACCTGTCGGGCTTTTCTACAACCTATTACTATATTTTTTAACAACTCTGTGAAACAACACAAAGTTTGATGTTGGCTTCACTCTAGATAATCTGTTCCCCACATAATTTTCATACAAATTCAATAATATATACATAATGATAATAATAATGATAATATAAAGGTTTTCTTTCTTACCGCATCAGAGAAATATTAAACACTAATAGTTTGAATTGAGATAATATGGTCAACTCCAGAACACTTGCTGGTGCAGAACAGCTAAGCCAAGACAGTACTTTTATCTTGCTTTTAAACAACTTTAGTGTCGAAAATCTCTATCACAAGTGGCCCCTAATACTACTATCCATTATTTTTATTCTTCCCTTAATATATTAGGCTACAGCCAATCAGGTACCGTTTGGCTTTTAGCGTCCTTATATTCAAACTCGAACTATATTTTCAAATCTAGGACTAACTTCCCCCTTATCCCCACCACAGGGTAAACTGAGAAAGGTTCAAGTCTGTTCGTCCATCTCCCTTCGTCAATATCTCGGTTAATTCCTAACAGTTTATAATTCTGACCAATAATTAGTGATCATGTTGTTACCTGTCACACAGTAATTAAATTTTTATTCTTGTATTCATTATATTCAATATTATCGTTTTTATTCTTCATTTCCATAAACTAACATATTTTTCTATCTTGCCAATTCAAATTTGTAAATACTAACTCTTAGTACCACCAACTATGCTCCTTCCCTTCCCCGTTCCATACTGTATTTTTTCAAAATATTCCACGTTAATCGTTATTTTTTTCTTTTCTTTAAACTGCCGTTCTCATTCATTACGAGACAACGCTTGTAGTAATACGTCACAAAAGCGACAAAGTGCTGTCTGTACGCTACATTAGCCCTACTTTTACGCTAGAGATACGTGTGAGTACGGGTTTTGGGCTGTCTCGCATCCGATCATTGTGGTAATATACATTCGCATCTGCGTTACAGAAAAAAGGGTTTTTCTATCGTATTTTTGAAACAAGCTACGATATCGGCTTGCACTATCGTCTGCTCGGCTCGCGACGACCAAGCAGAACCAAACGCGTGTCGAAGTGTAGCATTTTCTCTCTCCCTCTTATGCTTCCTTTATTTCTTTCACCGTTTCTGTCTTACTATCTTCTGGGAACAACTAGGCTTGGTTTTGTGTCAAAATATGTTACGTTAGTGTCCCGAGGTCGAGGCATAAAATCCATAAGAGATGAACGAAGAAGAAGAAGATACCCAGATCCTGGGTCAGAATCTCGGATACAATAGTTTTTGTAATTCCCAGATCGTTTTCTAGTTCTCGCACTGTCAGTCGCCGATCTTTGTTCATTGCAGCCCGTACACGTTCAACATTTTCCGGTGTTCTGCTTGTTGCGTTCCTGCTAGAAATGGGATCACATTCAACAGATTCTCGACCATCTTTGAAGCATTTGTGCCACACCTTTATTTGTGTAGCACTCATTGCATCGTCTCCAAAAGTCTTCTGAATCATCATAATAGTTTCCGTTGAGGAATGTTGAAGCTTGACGCAAAATTTGATGCAGATTCTTTGCTCTACTCGTTCGCAATTTTGAATGCGACGACCACACAGTGCACGTGCTCACTAAACGGCTTTTAACGGTCACACTGACTGGTGCAGCAATGTCAACATTGCACACGTATGTGCATAAGAGGAGACTCTATTTGGCTGCCAAGTTACATCGATGTCGCGCAAACGGTTTTTCTAATATTAATTATGGCCAACTCTTTTCCGGACATCCCTCGTATGTCTGTTTATGTCTGTCGTTGTGTCTGTTTGTGTATCTTTGTTAATGTCTGTATCTGTTTTTAACAGTCTATATGTCTGTCTAACTGCAATTTTGTGCGTATTATGTGTTTATCCTATCTATCTATCTATCTATCTATCTATCTATCTATCTATCTATCTATCTATCTATCTATCTATCTATCTATCTATCTATCTATCTATCTATCTATCTATCTATCTATCTATCTATCTATCTATCTATCTATCTATCCATCCATCCATCCATCCATCCATCCATCCATCCATCCATCCATCCATCCATCCATCCATCCATCCATCCATCCATCCATCCATCCATCTATCTATCTATCTATCTATCTATCTATCTATCTATCTATCTATCTATCTATCTATCTATCTATCTATCTATCTATCTATCTATCTATCTATCACTTAACAACAAACAAACTGCTCATTGATAGCCAGTCAGGTTTCATACCCAAACATTCCTGTCACACAGCGCTCACCAAAATGGCAGACAACTGGTTGTCGAACATAAATGATGGAAAATTATGTGGTGCTGTTTTTGTCGACTTCAAGAAAGCATTTGACATGATTGACCACACTATCTTGGTTCAAAAGTTGGAAACCCTCAGAATAGGCTCTAATCCACTAAACATCATCAAATCATTCCTGGCAGATCGACAACAGTTAGTGCTTCACAACAACTCGGCATCAGATTTCTCGAAGGTAGTTACAGGAGTACCGCAGTGCTCTATTCTTGGGCCCCTACTCTTCGCAATGTTCATCAACGACCTGCCACTACATCTAAAATATTCAACTTGTGACCTCTTTGCAGATGATTGTATTATCTACACTAGTGAAAATGACTGCGTGGCACTTGAAATGACTCTTCAAAGCGATGTAGACAATCTAACAAAATGGAGTAATATGAATCGTATGCCGGTAAACACAACAAAAACGAAATCTATGTTGATTACCACCAGACAGAAACTCCTAAGCTGCACCAAAAGATCGCTACAGCTACACGCGGAATCAATACAAATTGAACATGTAACAGAACACAAAGTTCTGGGGATCACGATTGACCAGCACTTAACGTGGAACTCCCATGTACGGAATTTAACCAAACACATAGCACAAAAGACGTACCAGCTAGCCAAAATAAAACACTTCTTAGACGCAGACACTAGACTATTGTTCTACACCTCACATATACAGACACATCTAGATTACTGCTCTACACTATGGGATTGTTGCCCTGCTTCAACCTCGAAGAGACTGCACTCCCTGCAAAAGAGAGCAGTGCGTCTGATCACCGATAATCGCACGACACCACACACAAGGACAGGAAAAGAACCCAAAATACTGTCGCTAAAAAAAACGTCTTCTCTACAACAAAGCCAAGCTGACTCACACAATTCTATCTAACAATGCCCCGTCGTACCTAAGATCATTGTTTCAAACCAGTAGAAGGGAGGGACAACGATTACATCAGTTACGTCTGCCCAAACCTAGGATCGACCTGTTCAAAAAGAGTCTAGCCTACTCTGGTGCCTACTTATGGAACAGCCTTCCACACCACCTAAAAAGCCTACCTACACAATATTCTTTTAACAAAGCACTTTTCAAACACTTCCTCAACACTGATTATCTACCCCCATAGAAACAGTAATTTGCCTGTCAACATCTCATCCATAGGTCAACATTTCTTTTCCTCTTCCGCTAATTTTTGTGTGTGAATATTTTGTTTTATATCCATGTAATATCATTATTATATTCACTTTAAAATATTATTATATAATGTAATGTATGTGTGAATGTACCCACATAATACTGTACTTTAGAAATGTAAGTCGTGAGAATGTACCCGCATACCAAAAATACAGATTAATTGTAGACGGATTGACCGCATGAGTGAGTGTCGGTATACAGAATTTATTTATTTTTATTTATTGTTTTATTTATTTTATTTTATTATTACTTTTTTCCCCCATTTACTAGCTTGTTTGTTTCAAAAAAAAAAAAACCCTACTCATTTTTTTTATTATGATTGCATACTGTAAATGAATGCTGCTATGGTAACTTCATAATGTTGCATGCCTTTAAATTAATGTTTAAAGCATCATGTGGGAATGAAAGGATATAGTATGCAAGATTAATGAGAGTGGAAGGGCAGAATGTTAGACGGGCCTGCGCGCCCAATTCTTTACCCTTCGAAAATAAAGTTCGTTCGTTCGTTCGTTCGTTCTATCTATCTATCTATCTATCTATCTATCTATCTATCTATCTATCTATCTATCTATCTATCTATCTATCTATCTATCTATCTATCTATCTATCTATCTATCTATCTATCTTACTGTCTGTCTATCTATCTATCTATCTATCTATCTATCTATCTATCTATCTATCTATCTATCTATCTATCTATCTATCTATCTATCTATCTATCTATCTATCTATCTATCTATCTGTCTGTCTGTCTGTCTGTCTGTCTGTCTGTCTGTCTGTCTGTCTGTCTGTCTGTCTGTCTATCTATCTATCTATCTATCTATCTATCTATCTATCTATCTATCTATCTATCTTACTGTCTGTCTATCTATCTATCTATCTATCTATCTATCTATCTATCTATCTATCTATCTATCTATCTATCTATCTATCTATCTATCTATCTGTCTGTCTGTCTGTCTGTCTGTCTGTCTGTCTGTCTGTCTGTCTGTCTGTCTATCTATCTATCTATCTATCTATCTATCTATCTATCTATCTATTTGTCCTTCTGCGCTTTCATTCTACCATCAACCTGATTTATCCATTCATCCATCCTGTATCCAACCGTTTATCTCACTGTCTCACAACTTTGTATTCCTGTGATATTTTATCACTTACTGTCTTTTTTTGTTGTTAGGCTCATTTTTGTGCCAGAATGGGACATGTACAGTTGCTCTGCTCTGTTGCCATTGAAACACACCTTCTCGAAATGCGTCAGTTGCTCCAATCCAGACTGCAGGAACTATGAAGATATACATTAAAATCTTTTAAATTACAATTCACCAGAAAGCAGACTGTGCTGACAAGAAAATTTGACTCGTGATGTCACTGTAATATTTAATGTCCCTTCTTGTATTATATCTTGGCACATTTTTTTCGATGGCTAAAGGCACCACGTAACCACACTGTAAGAGATTTGGGGCAGACATTAAGTTGGGTTCTTCTGATATAATCACTCAACTACTATAAACAATGTACGGTGAATCTATATCAAAACGTAATTACTTACTACATGATCATCAGGACATCAAGGTACATAAAACTTTTGTACATTAATGCCAGGGCCTACTGTCTTATGCTATTCGTTTACGATCAGTCTGTGTCTTCTTCTTTATCTGTTTCGTTTATCTCCAAAAACTGAGACTTGCTTTATCATCCTCCTTTTTCTTCAAGTACCGTGCCTGGTCTTGATCATATCTCTCTGCAACTTCCTGTCTACAGTACTATTTTGTAGCGTTATTGTGGCTTGTTTAAATATCTCATGTGATTCGCTCACTGTGGCAAAGGTGAGATAAGTAATTACTAGTCTCCTATAAGTACATAGTAGATAATATAAAAGATAATAACAGATAACTCAATAGTTCTGCAGAAAAGTTTCTCTATTTAGGCTCGTGAAATGAGTAAGTAATACCTGGCACAAACTACGGAACAGAACGTAGAGAAAGTGATGGGTACAGATAACGAAGAATAAATGTCTGCTCCAGATCTTTATCTCTGTCACTGCTGTCCTGAATTATCTTAGACCACTGAAATTCAAAAGAGATCAGATTTGACAATGATATATGATAGACTGTGGCTCGACGATGCCCCCTTCCTGACGTTTAGTCGAGGATTAGAATATACTGGATGATAAGGTTTAGATGTAAGGATAGGTGAAGTGGGTTCTAATAATAAGAGTGTATAATAACTGGTCACAACGTGCTTATTACAACATTGAATTATGAATTGAACAATACTCTACAGTTATATTATATAAATATAACGAAAAGCATTTATTACAGAGATTTGTGTTCAACACTTTGAGATAATGTAAGAACCTAAATTTAGAGAAGTGTTCAAGTTACAAATTAATTCAAACAAATGTATTAATGAATTTTTGTGTCTTCCAAATATTACATTTAATTAGATCATCATAGGAGACCCAAAGAAGCAGCAATAGAGAATGCAGTCAGCGACCCAAAGCTTGACTGATTGCGTCAGGGTCAGCGAACCAGAGCTGACCAAGACCCTACTCCACCTCCACGTGGTGGTCCTGGAAGCAGGCTGCATCACTGCAGTCTGGCTGAGAGAGTAGGGATCGAAGAGGGAAGGCAAACCCGGTCCCACAAAATGCAGTGATGAAGTCGGATGTGTCGACCGAAAGGCGCAGATATCGCAGCTCCGGCGTAAACAGACACAACGGAACCAACGTCCTTTTCAGGACGAACGAGGAAGAAGAAGAAGATCATCATAGACAGGGTTTGTTCAGTGATATTTTTTTTTACTTTTAGAGAAATATAATTACTGTTAAACTTTGCATTTAAATCAGAATACAAACAGAAATTTCAGTGAATTGATGTTCAGTCCCTTAGCTCTTATCTGTGCTTTACTAATCCTTTGATTGGGGCTGCTATCTTTTTCTATAAACCCCTTTCTCTGTTTCCACGATAGTCTATCGTAATACTGAGTTTGCCTTCCTTGACAATATGCTACGAACACCAGCTTCTGATGCCAAAAGAGACCTTTGTTGAGCTCAGAATTTCCCAGAACTTGTTTTCTGGTCGGCGTTACTTTTCAGAGGTGGGCTTTTTATAGTTATTTCTTCTCAAGAAGCTTCCAGAATGTGTACTTTTCTTGCTAAAAATGTTTAGCTGGGAATGCACTAGATAATTAGCTAGTGCTTTAGAATTTTCTAAGGCCAAAGCTTACAAAACAAACTGATTTTATTTCGCACTGGTGACATTGAGCTCTTTGGAGGCAGTAGCTGAGAGTGCTGGAATATTGTACGTACTCTTTTTTATGATATTGAAGGGATCGTCTCTGTCGCTTTAATGTCTGCTAAAAGAATGAGATGTTCCACCTTCCCTGAACAAGAAACTCAAGACTCATAATTGAGTCTGATCTTACACGACTAATGCTGGAAATGCATTAATTTTTCCTCACTCTTGTAAATTGAGTTTTCTCCCGTCGCCTGGGGATTGGTACCACCCACTGACTGAATGCTAATTTACTTGCGTAGGAAAGTTATGGAAACGGTAATAGAGAGAAAGAAAAACCAAATAGAGAAGGAAAAACCAAAACCATTAAACCACGAAGAGAAGGATCCAAACCTTCGAAATGGGATATCTGAGGAAAGTGATTGAAGTAACAAGAAGAGACATGGTCCACAACCAAATTCAATGCCTTAAAATCTCAACCTTTGCAGACCCAAGTAGAACAGTCAAACCTGAAATGGTTTAACCGTATTTGCAGAATGGGAGAAGATCGGCTACCACGGCAAGCATTAGAATCTAAGAGCCAGGGATCCAGACCTTCATGACGACCCAAAGTATGCTGGGAGGACAACATTAGACAATCTTTGAAGGACCGATGACTAGAATGGAACCAAGCCAGGAGGGAGACAGTCGATAGAATTGTATGGCGCTCTCTATTACAAACCTCTACACCTCACGATAGAAGACGAACGACTAAGTAAGTGTAATTAAGTAAGAGAAGGAAAACCCAAAGAGAGAAGACAAAACCAAAAGAGAGAAGGAAAAACCAAAACCATTAAACGAGAGAAGGAAAAACCATAGAGAAAAAGAAAAATCACAACCATTAAACCACGGAGAATAGGAAAAACCAAAGAGAGAAGGTAAAGCCAAAACCATTAAACCACGGAGAGGAGGAAAAACCAAAAGAGAGAAGGAAAAGCCAAAAAAGAGAAGGAAAACCCAAAAGAGTAAAGGAAAAACCAAAAGAGAGAACAAAAACCGAAACCATTAAACCAAGTAAAAATAGCGCACGAAAACATACTTCACATATTTATCAATTAGGTCCATGTTGTTGATTTCTTCTCAAGCCATGATGTCTGACTGTTCACTGTCTTCATTCTTAGTCGACCTCTCTTCCCTTTTTTTTTATCTTTCCTGTTGCAATGTCTTATTTTAGCTTCCTTCTTCACTTAACATTCCCAATGAACCTTAGTTGCTTCCTTCTAACATGAGGTATACGCTTTGGTTGTGCATTGGCCTCTTTCGGGACCTCATCATTAATCTTAATAGCTGCCCTTGGTAGTTTTTGCCGGAAATAATCTATGATAACAGTTGTCATATGAAAATGCCTAATCTCCGAAGAGTACTGGAGACTGGATATCTTCACGAAGTGTTCTGGATATGTAGATTCATTACCTTGGGTATGTACTCCTCATTCAAAAAAATATACTTTTTAGTCTGGTTTATTGAGTGTGCTTAAGAGTGTGTTGAACGTAGCATATTCACGAGCATAAACTTTTGAACTCTTTTGCTTGACGTCAGTTGGTAAGCTTTCAATGGAGCTGAACTTGATATTTGAGTAAGTAATCAACTGTGAGCTTTAGGGTGACACATGTAGGTACTTTCGATTGATTTGACATTGATTTAAATATGTTTTTAACTTGTGGGCCCGTAATATAAGGTGACGAAACATGCTGCCGCCACCGTCTTAATCGTGGGCGAGAAATATTTCTGTTTATTTGAAGATTGAAGAATGTCCAATGGCGAATTCTGCTATCCAAATGTCTGCTCTTTGAAGCTTCTCTCTGGCTAGAAGTTCAGCATACACTGTCGACTCAAACTTCTGTTGTACTGAATGTACACAAAAGTCTTCGTTCGTTTTCATACTTAACATCACTGGGTGACTTTCAGTTATATTAATCTTCACGGTTGATCTCTATGAGTTCAATTCTAATGATGTTAAATATATTGTGCATCAAAGTGCACGGGAGACTTGTGATGATGATTTAACAAGCTAGATGAAGGTGAAGTGTGAGGTATTAATTACTTCCTATCAGCTTAGAGGGACATCTTCTGATGTTATTTACTAGAAATACTTAATTGAAAAATTGTCTTCCGCCCATGTAGCTATGATGCTACTGGCGAAAATGATCTTACTAAAACTAAGAAACATTATTAATAGTGAATATCGAATAAGGCTAAGCTTTAGGGGTTTATTCTCTGCACCACACTGTACTGAACTTGTACCGAAATCTAGAGACCTGCGTGCTACATTATATTCTTGTCACGCCCATGTGTTCCAAAACCTTACATGTGAAGTAAAACTCTGCTCTCCCCAATAGCTAAAAGGCCTTCTGTTTGCTGCCCCTGTTAGTACTTGTCACGGGCTGAAGTGGGTTGGGCATTTCGCCACCAACTTTTGTTCGCGCTGCCAATCAGTCTTTGCCAGCCTGCACGGTGTTTGCTGATTGGCCATCTAGACAAACTCACCTGTCCTATAAGTGTCACAAATCTTGCTGTCAATTGACGCTTGCTGGTGAATTTATGGCATCCTTTGTGATATGGTGCTGTTGTATTACGTGGCGGTTTGTTTAAACAGCCTGAGAAGACTTCTTCACCTGGCCAAGCTGGATGGCTCCCAAAATAAACAATATTTGCGTAATGTGGCTTCTCATGCGCTTTAGTTACAATGTGGTTGTCAGGAACAACTTACCGTGGAGAACACTCCACTGGTTACACTACTACAATGTGGATTTACAATAACAAATAAAGGCTCGTCTTCCAAGAGTATAACCACACAACAATGGCTGACATTAGGAATAAACGCCTTCAACAGATACTTCTCTTTAAAACTCTATACACACAACAAGGCCTCACACGGCCATCAAACGCATCAGAAACAATAATGAGAAAAACACTGTAAACATGCTTTAGCAGCTTAAACTATCTCTTTCATACATGAAGGTACGAATTATACAAAGTCACTGCAATGAATATCGCTCACCTGAGCGGCAAACTATGACAACGATACACTCAAAAATCATCGATCTTTTATCAAACTACGGCATGTAGAAAATTCGATCTATATCCTACACTGCTCTAGAATTACAACGTAATTATCTCCAAGGTCCGAAAATATGGCAGGCACTCAGCTTACAGTGGACAATATCAACCACACAGCGATCTCGCTGGCAAAGGGAAAAATATACGTCCTCCCTGGACAAAGGCTAGTTTCTCACTACCTAATTTTGCGCCTTTTTCCCCCGACTTCCGGTAGTCACATGACCCACCAGTTCGGCTAACCTCGGTTTTTCCGAGTGACCTATCGCCGACCACAATACATAAGATGCACTGCGAAATAACGCTATGACAGTAGTGACCCGTCGTCTTCCATCTGAAAACAATGGTTGATGTTCCTTGTCAAGGGCTTTTGATGTCCCACTCCCGCGTCCATTGTTTGCGTCGCCATTGTCTCGTATGTCGTGACTGTCGATTGTTTGCACAGCGGCTAGCGTTTAATAGAGTACTAGGGGGTGTCTGCCGGGCATCTAAACGATAGTCCAAGATGGTATGTCCGATGATTATTTACACAGGCACTTTCCTTCAAAATAAATCGTTTAAGACCGAGCTGGGGTGTCTCAAGATTTTTGTGAAACCAGATGTGTTTAACAAAGTGGGAAACGAATCAAAAGAATTTCTCCACCACAGACGAAAGAACAAATGTGGTTCTCTAGATACCAGTCGCCAGTAATCACAACGATGAAATAGCAAATGTGGGATGAAAAAGAACAATGAGTGAGAAAAAAAAAAGAAGGAAAATGTTGAAAAAGATAGAGCTATACGGCTTGGCTCTGATTTATCACACATGTATGTGGGTGAAGAATGGAGTAGCCTGCTAAGAGTGTGTACCACTACTGTTAAAGTATGCAAGCTTGGATAGTCACATGTAAGTTTAATGTTATGAGCCCGAATTGTTACTGAAGAGGATTCAGGGGTGTACTGTGTGAACTGGGGTTTACGTCCGTCTGTGAAAACCCTTCGGAGTGAACGTAGCAAGCATACTTGGTAGAGAGAATATTAATATGCGATAGGGGAGTCTGTGGCCATTCGTCGTTGAAGACCGGTGATGTCTTGTAGAGATATATGAAAAGTGTCACAGCGCTATTTCGCAGGAAATATCAGACTGGCTACATTGTGTTTTTGGCAACACTGAGATAACTTTACCGTCGAGGTCATATGACCAGACGGAAGTGGGAAGTAGTCTAGGCGCGAAAGGCCAGAGAGTTTCGAGTCAGCGTTCCGTGTGGACGGACATCTTGTTCCCTTCGCCAGCAAGTCGCTGTGAAGTTTATCATATGGATTATTAGCCAGAGATTGCCATATTTAGTTCTGTTGGATGATTATGTGTAATTCTGGATTAGTGTAGTTTCCAGTGGATATTATCTTCAGGCCGCAGATGACAAGTTGTTGATGATTAGTGTATTGCATTGTCGTAGGTTTTTCGGATCGCTATGATGAGCGATAGTCAGTACAGTGTTTGTGCAGCGCTGACATACTGATATGTATGAGGCTATCAGATAAATTAATGGAGGCAAGTTTCTCTGGCATTTATATAAATATACTTCATACGTTTTGTTGGCAATGTGAGGCTTGATTTTGTGTGCTTATTTATTAAAGGGAATTTCCTGGTAAAGGTGTTGATTATTATTTCAGCTATTATGTTGTAGTCATTCTCCTAGGGAGCGAGCATATTATTGAATTACCAGTATTGCTGTGAAAAATCCATAGCATAGTTTGGTTCTGACAAACAGTGTCTGTGACTTTTGAATATTATACTTTGTACTTGATGCAATGATGTCCAGCATAATAGTTGTCTACAACGCCTTGATATATTATTGTTTACCAGAGCGCTGTGTCCAGTCCAGTTCGTGGGAGGGATGAATTAAGAGGCGTGTCATTTTCCCGCGCCAGGAGGTCTTTGGTAAAACTATTAAATGTTATTGTTTGCAAGCGGGTTGTTTGCTTTCCCGTGCCACAATGAGGTCTATGTTATAAGACCATGGCTGTTCCAGTGTTTGGGAACCTACCATATATATATATGCGAGGAGTCAATGTCGCACTTAAAAGAGTGAACTAGCTGCCAGTACGTTAGGATAACTGTACCATATATTCTACTGATGCAAGTAATTTGCACTATTTTTAATGATGTACAAGACTATGCTGTTGAGATTATATGTATAGAACTGTGACCCAGACTTCTGTAAAGACATTTATTTGTGTACGTACAGTCTAGAGTGAGATTCCTCATCAAAGTTATACACCAAATATTAGACAGTAAGATGTATCACGAAATCTATCCCATGATATCTGTTTGGAGGGTTGTCCTTGTACGTTATACTGAGAAAGACTGTTCATTACTTCATTACAAAATGCAATGGGTGTTTTTCGCTCACTGTGATTAACTTTTAATGCTTAGTGTCACAGTATTGCCTCCCCTGCTTTACAGTAGTGGTCCAACAGTAGCCAAAACTCAAGAGTCTCTAATATGGGCTTCACAAATATCTACCGTCGCACAAGATTACTCTAGACAGAGATGTAGATAGAAAGGTGATGACACTTCTATTACAAAGGGAGTCTTCACAAGATTTTCAGAATAAGCGAGAACAATACTGCTTTGGCTGAGTATGTTAACTTTGTAATTCTGCCGACGCTTTTGTGAAGGATTTAAGCACTTATTACTTTCAGCTCGTTTAAGCGCCCACTCCTGATTTACTCAGTGGAATTATATTATTCCCGTACAGCTCTGTTTAGAGTGTGTGTAGTAAATTGACTGAGACAAACATGCAGTAACTTTAAAATGATTAAATCGAAGTTAAATGTGTTACATTACAAAAAAAAAATTTAATAATCGCTTTAGGTTTTAACAGTTGGATAATAATTTGAATAATTATCATCAAGAACAGTTATCATCACGGTCTTTAACGATTGTGAAGTGTTACAAGAAATTTAAATGGCAGCATAGATTTAAACTTAGCAGCCAATGACGGTTCTGCTCCTTCTTATGTGTTAGTTCTTTTCACTCTGCTCACGTTCGTCTCTAATTAAGGTTGTTGGGGGTAGCTCGTCCCCCAGAGATTTCAAGGAGAGTCTTCCACGTGGGTCCTTCGTCTTAAAGCTTAGGCCATGGTTACCTTCTTGTTCCGGAGATAGTACTTTCTGCTGGTACCACCAATAACTATGGTAAAAGAATAGAAAGAAACGCTCTTCTGAGTATGGCATTTTCCACCCCATAGTTATGGGTTCTTATCTTCCTACACCACCATCCCATTTACTCAGATTTTACCCTCGATGAGAATTAAATTTAATCCCTTGGGATAAAACTTTCTTTTCATTTAAATAGAATAGCTTTCATAGTTACTTTATATTTAAATTTAAAGGTTAATAATACAGATAGAGTATGTTTACATATACATCTCCACCGATTGAAAAGGGTTCACAATATAAATTGAATATATTTTCATTTTTGTTTTACACTGATTAAAAAGTTTGAACTTTCCTTTACTTTGAAATGAGTATTTTTACATAGACGTTTACACTGGTTTTTGTTTATGCTTGAAAACTTTCATTAATTTTAAAGTAAATATATTTATGGGGACATTTACACTGCTTTGAAAATGTAAGTATTATAATTAGAATGTACATCATTTCTTTCATCTTTCCCTCCCTGCTCCATAGGGAACCTGAAACTACTTTATGCTTTTAGTTCTCTTTACGAAACTAGCAATAAAAAAATCAACAGCCCGTGCAGTGGTGGTTCATGAATCATCATTCTGTACCGTGTGGTTGCCAACCTTAAATGACTTTGACATCTAATAGTGAGTTTCACGTCGCATGCAAAGTTTGGGGAACACATGGCCGTGTTCACATCGTAATATATACATATATGAAAGTTTGTTCACATGTTAGTAATAAAAAATTAAATGTAAATCACACACGGTTTGCGCAGATGAATAAAAGAGACTTGAATCGCCATCTTACACGCGTCTGGGGTGTTGTTAATTTAATGTTCCCTCTATGACTTGATGTGTGGTCCTTCAGTTTCCTCAGTCCTGGTTTCCTTATTTCAAATGTTAGAGATTTCATGGGCTATAATGTAAGGCCAGATGAATATCCCAATGAAAGGTGCCCGGTATATTAAGAAGGAATTCTGAATTCTAATTCTTCACTGTAGCAGTCTGGTGTCTTGCCGAGCGATTTCTCAAGTGAAATAGCTTGAGAAAGTGATCCGATTATATTCCCTGCCTTCCCATGCCTTCGTTAGTTATGAGTTATCAAAAAACTCCAATCATATTCAAACAGTCGGGTTATGGGACAATTTCAAAATATTCCGACATCGGATAATTTTGAACGTAAGGCAGAGGTCAACTCTCCTATATATGGTAATAAGAAATCCGATGACTTTGTATACAAACATACAGACAGATAGGTAAACTCACATAACAGCGTGTTCAAAATGTAACCATCATTACTTTATCATAAAGTACGCTTGTCATAACAAGTAGGACAGGAAACGCTTATGTCAAAAGTTTCTGCCGGTAAACGAGATCTTGTGCTAATCTTAGCCAAAGCCAAGCCGTGCCGCACCCTCGCGACTGCGAGTAATTATCTCAGCAATTCTGGGTAGCGTCGAGCAAATGTGATTATTATCACCTACAGGGAGTGTCAAGCAATTTGACACTACTCAAATACCTGCTACTTAGCAGAAAAATGACGAAGAAAGAAAGACAAGTGCGACAATTGAGATCAAATATTAACAATCATTATCACAAATGAAACGATACTGCAGGAGTGAAACAAAGATCGATAGAGGCCGTCCCGTTTTGTCACTCTTAGAGAGGGTAACAGTTCTGAGGCATATGGGATTGTGGAATGAAATGGATGGACACCTGATTTTCGCGTCAGGAGACCCAATACTCAGGAGGAATATTTGATTCTCTCTCATTTCACGATTATAGTCGGTGGTACCAATTTGTGGTCTTAGTTTGTGAAACAGGCGTGTGGTATAAGTGACCTTCAGTCAAAGGTAGGCACCAACATCAGACGAGTCTTGAAGACGCTGGATTGTCATTGTAATTATTCCACAACACCATGAGGGACATGTTACAGTCACCAGACTTGACCAGTGATGAATCGTACCATTCTACAACCTGCAAGGAACCAAAATCGGCTGAAGCAGAAACCAACCGACACCTTAAAGCAATCATTTCATACTAGATCATCACTTGTGAGGAATCTTTAAACGATGATTTCCTAATGCAGCCTCCTTATTTATTTTACATTTGTAACTATGATTGATTATTACATTTGTTTTCTGTACATATACAAACTTATAGTCGATGTAATCCTTTTGAGTGAATTACCGCCGTATGTCTCAGTCATTTTCGATACCCATTAAAAGAGTTATTGGCATAATATTTTACTAAATTAAATCAGTTGGGAGCACATCAAGCGAGCTGTCACATAATTTTATTTGCTCTCTTTTCCTCTCCGGCATTATTGATCTACCTTTATTGTGCTTAATAAATGTGCGTCATTCGATTGTTGGCACATTCTATTTTTCTACCTCTGATAGTATTTTGAATTTTTGAGTCTATATTTACACTTCTTCCATTCCTTCGTGTCATGTTTGTTTACGCAAGAGTTGATACAGATCAGAACAGATTGGCTGGCAAGATAATTTTCGTGTAGTGAGCCAGAATTATATTTTCACTGGAAGCACCAGTCCACTACCGAAATTGGTGACATATTACAGACACATGAATGATGTAAGAAACTTCCGGACAGACTTGTTTGACCAAGATGGTGCAGGAGGAGTGCGAATGTAAACATTACCGAGATTAGACGGATACAACAACTCCTTATAAAGAAAATGAACGTTTGAAATTTACAAACGCATCAGTCATGCAGAAAATTCCATGAGAAAGTTATCATAACAAACACTTCGAATGCTATTAGCTGGGCAATTCTAGATGTTATAAACAACACACATGATTGGAGCCTGGTCAGGTAATAATAACCAAGTGGGTGTGGCGAAAGTTGCAATATAATCTGACATCTTTGCTTGTTTAAAGCACTGTATAATTTACCTCGTCACAAAAACATCCAGCTAGCCAGAATAAGGAATTGTATCATAATTCCTTTTATCGGACCGAACCTTGTTTAACTTGTATACGAGCTGAAAGACAGCGTTTTTACGACCTGATTTCAGAGAGTACATATTTAGATTTTACTGATTTTGCATTAATTAATTTACTTATAATGATAACATAAAGTGCTTTATATTAAAATGTGGAGAAATAAAACATCTATGACATGCACTTAACTTACTTGTTAAGTGGTGTTAAACATGCATGCAACATATGCAGTAATGAGTGCAAAAATTGACATGGACTCGGACCGGCCTATTAGGTAGGCCAGCCGTAAAAAGAGGATCGATCGTTGGCCTACCTAAAAAGCCAGTCGGATATTAAGAGTTAAGCATCTTGTGGACTTGTATCCCAGGAAAAATCTAACTACATTAACAAGAAGAATCGGAATCCGAGGAATCTGAACACAAATGTCAGAGTGGGAGCCTACTGTAAAGTAATACACCAGACCGCGAGTAAGAGGTATCTCAAACTAGTTGCTTTAACTATTTCTCTGAGCCAGGAGTTAGTATTCCTAAAAAAAAGATTTTAGGTCGGTGGTAGCTGCTGAGGGTACCTCCCTGGAACAAAATGTGTGGTATGTGGCCTGCTATCAACGCCATACACCATCTTCAGAAGCGCCTTGAAGGCTCTGGACCAGCTTCTTGATTACTCACTGATATTTCTTGAAACGTGTCACAACCTCCGGACTTGACCAGTGACGTGAGTGAACCAGTTGCTACCTGTAAAGAACCAAACATCGGCTGGAACTTAAATCAACAAACATATTGGCAGTTAAGTACAAACTTTAAAGCCGCCAATTCCTCAACATCTATAACATCACCCTGTGATAATAACCTTTTTTTTATAAAAATAATTATTCATTTTACACTGTTAAATATATATGATTATTAAATTTTTATTTGCATATACAAATTTATAGTTGGTTTAATACTTTTGAGTGTACTGCACACGTATGTCCCAGTCACATTAAATAGAGCAACTAAATTAAGATTTCACTCAATTAAATCAGTTGGGGTCTTGAACGAGCTAAATTACACAAAATATTTCTTCACAAAAGTTGTCGGGCAGATAATAAGTTAACTGTGCTAAGACACATTCAGCATTGTTCTTGATTTCTGAACATCTTGTAGAAGCATCATCATCCTTCTATCTGTATCTGTGTCAAGAGTAATCTTGTGCGAATGTAGATACATTTGAAGACCCGCCATAGGAACTCTAGGTTGTTGTCATTGTTGGACTATCACTAAAGAGCAAAGGGGAGGCAACCCGCGACATGAGCAAAATTCGTACTCCTCCTCGAATGTCAGGGAAGATAAAAGTGTATTACGGCTTGGATAATATTAGCTGTGGTACTTGATTTCTCAAATTCATATGAGGCTCCATTGAATTGAAATATCATTCCTCAATTCAAATCTCTGCCAAGAGTAATCTTGATCGAAAGGTAGATACTTTTGAAGACACTCAGTAGATATTCTGATTTTTGGCACTAATGACCATCACTGTAGAGCAAGGTGGAGAAATCCCGTAATAGCTACATTGGCCGCGAATCACAAAAATAATATTTACCATGCATAATATATCAGAGTACGTATACATGGAAATCTCACTATGTCTATCTAGTTGCCAAAAAAACTCAAAAGAGCCCACATAATACGCACTGTCTCCCGTCAGTATCATACTTCATCGTTGGAACTCTACGTAACATTTCCTCGCTCACGTTTTCCTCAACTGCACTCTATCACACATGATCTTTTTCACCCCTGGCCAGCCTTTCAGTACCCTTTCGCTCGTATTAGATCAGTGGCACACGTGAACTTAACAGCACTACTCAGTTTAATATTAACTCACTTCCGCTCATACCTCAGATAAACAAATCTAGCTCCACAAGGATCATAAGAGCTGACAGCCACTCTACAATCAGTTCATGACTATACATATCTACACTCACACCACATTTTGAATCGCATACAATGCAACGGACATAGCTGCGTTATATACAAAAGATAGAGAACATAACTTTGAGCAGGACAAACACACTCTTTCTCTTTTCACGTATATTTGTGCTTAGGTGCTGTTACCGTCATTTTCGACGGTGAAAAAAACACCAGCCTAATGTATGTTTGGTTTAATGTAATCAAAGAGAGATAAACGTTTATTA
Source organism: Oreohelix idahoensis (assembly GCA_024509875.1). Taxonomy (NCBI): domain Eukaryota; kingdom Metazoa; phylum Mollusca; class Gastropoda; order Stylommatophora; family Oreohelicidae; genus Oreohelix; species Oreohelix idahoensis. The sequence continues at coordinate 640,531 of JAMPIV010003725.1, read as the reverse complement.
TCTTTCGGTGACAAGTTTGACTGGTGATTATCTTCTCCTGTCTTATGTTGTCCTGTCTTAGACATGTCTTAGAGTTGACATGTCTTAATTCTATTTATAGGATCAGACGGTGTATCTTTGTCACCCGTTTGGTCGGAAATGCCTGGTCTGGGTTTGCCTCGATCTGGTCCATGCTCTTTGGGCATGCGCGGGGTCTTGGCGAAAAAAGCCGGGAGACCGATATTCAGAGAGTGCGTACCTGTGGCTTAGAACGGATGTCCCGATCCGTAGATTCCTCTCTGCCGAGTTTTCGATAGGGATTGGAAATTCTGGGAATGGCCGTTTGGCATTCTTCCGTCCCTGAGTGTTTTCTTTATGCCAGTATTGGCTGTGTTGCGTTACCTTAAGAGTGTCAGGATTGTTTAAAAAGGTAACGGAAAACATTATTCGATCTTTTCGTCTCGTTTAGATCTTACAGGTACATTTATCGCTGATGGCGGCATAGTGAGCGAAGCTCACAAGAAGTTATTATACTGCACTCCAGTATGACTTCATATCTACAAGACTAGGTCTAGTTGACCTGTTACACACATAAGCCTAGGAATCATCTTTATGGATCCGCAATGCAGGCGGAGTATGATTTGGCAGAAAATGTATATTTAATCTCAGGAGCCTGTGTAAACTGAGAGTGACCTGATTATCAAGGCCCGCGACCTGCGGCCTGATTTCGTTGTCGCCATATCTATTCTTCACCAGAATGAAGTATCTGGCATGTGAGGCCAGTCTGAAGTCTTTTTGCTAATTGTAGGACAATGGCATTGACTTTGCTTAAAATAGATGATATCGCCCGTACTACGCAATATATTTGCTAGGGCTTACCTGACGGGGCTCAGTCAGGGGTTAGAGCTATTGCATAACTGTAAACACTGATAAAGACATTGTTACATGTCTAGGATCTGTGATAGTTGTAGCTGACCTTTGTAACTACACATATTATGTACCAGATTGTATACTATTGACTGTTTCGTTCATCATCATCGTATTATCGTACGTCACAAATAAACATTGTAAACGTCAGCAGCATTCCCTACTTCACTGACTTCTACTTGTGGTTGTTTGAAATAATGTGAAGACGTCCAAGAGCCTATACGGCCTTCGTGTTATCAGCACTGTTATCTACACACGTACACCATCAACCACATTGTCATACAAGTATTACACGTCTGAATCTGCAGGAATACTGACATTAGATATGTGTCTACTGAACCCTGGCGACACCTCACGCTAGTGACCTAGATTCCTTGCTACTACTGGGTATTGTCCAGGACAACATGACACGCTCAACGTACTACTATTCATAACACAGAAAAACAGTACGTTACATCAGTACATTTACACTGAGCAACCTTATACATCTCTAGTCTCCGTGCAATCCTACTTCTACATCAAACAGACTTCAACAGGTGCTTAGGTAGTGTTACCGATGATGAATATTAACGGTGTATGGGTGGCGTAGGTGTGCCGTCGTATCTGTGTTAGGTATGTATTAGTGAGTGTGTGGTAGAACAGTCACTCACAACACAGGTACGTAAATAATAGTCATGGATGGCCGTAAACATCTGGTGTAATTTAAATGTCGCTTTATTAAGTCACAGCACGATCACGTTTACATTGATATACACACAGTCACATTACAAGTCATTGCAATACAATACTCTTCAACATTCATCAGCAGATCTATATCAAGGCCTAAAGTCCTCACGACTCATCTCTGCGCTATAACACTGCGCTATAATACTGCACGCAGCAGTTCACATAAATTATGGCCTAAAGTCCTCATGACTCATCTCTGCGCTAGACTTATAATACTGCACTATAATACTGCACCCAGCAGTTCACATAAATTATGGCCTAAAGTCCTCATGACTCACTTATAATACTGCACCCAGCAGTTCACATAAATAATGGCCTAAAGTCCTCACGACTCATCTCTGCGCTAGACTTATAACACTGCACCCAGCAGTTCACATAAATTATGGCCTAAAGTCCTCACGACTCATAATAGCTTCCTCAAAGCTTCACAAATACTTAATATGGCCTGTCCCAATCCTGGACTCATAATAGCTTCCTCAAAGCTTCACAAATACTTAATATGGCCTGTCCCAATCCTGGACTCATAATAGCTTCCTCAAAGCTTCACAAATACTTAATATGGCCTGTCCCAATCCTGGACTCATAATAGCTTCCTCAAAGCTTCACAAATACTTAATATGGCCTGTCCCAATCCTGGACTCATAATAGCTTCCTCAAAGCTTCACAAATACATAATATGGCCTGTCCTGTCCCAAAGCTTCCAAATGGACTCATAATAGCTTCCTCAAAGCTTCACAAATACATAATATGGCATATCCACACAGCAAAACATTAAGTCGACATTATTCAAAGCACTACGTAGGCATACATCCTCGAAAAACACACACAGACAGCGTTGACCACTCCCGGTCCAACGCTCCGAATCCCTCTTCTCCTCTCCGGGATCACACACTCTAGTCCCGCCAAAAAACCCAAAACGAGACTCCGCTGTTTTTGAACACAGCTCAAAAACAGTACAGAATAAATACATCTCAGCATTTGAGATAAAAGCGTTCGCACGCTTTCCTGTACTCTGTCACTCAAAATAAAAAGGATATGTTTCTATTATAACGTTAAACAAACCTCAGCTTAATCAGGTATACAAGTATTGTAACTCATAATCTACTTTGCCCAAAAACATATTCCGAATTACTGCCCTTTCAAAGGATCAACTTGTTACAGTTTCCCACACACCCAGGAGAAAAAAAAATGATTCTATCATTTTTTTGAAAATTAACTCCCAAAACGAAAAAAATTTAAAAGATAATGGAGTTCTAACATATGTTTTACAAAATTCATCTTATGATAAGTCAGAAATAGTATATCTACAAAATATTAGCAGTAAATGTAAAGTAAATAACAATCATCCAACGTATGATTACTAAAATTAATCTATTAGAAAACCAAGCTAAGTATCTCAAAATTAATCTATTACAGAACTAAGTTAAGCATATACAATAATACTCAAACAAGCAACAAACAATAGTAATAGAAATGATAATATCAAGTAAACAAAGTATAATTCGAAAAGAAGTAAAATGTGAAATCATCATATGAAAAACAACAAATAATATCACAATGTCAAATCATGTAAAGCAAATACAACTATCCCTGATCTAAGGTTACATCATTACTTGAACAATACAAAGAATGAAAGTCTAAGTAGCGTAACAGAAAAAAGTACACACGAAGCATAAATTGAGACAAAGATGAAATTCAGAAGTATAAACAACATATCAGATTATGCTGAAAAGACAACAGAAAAAATGTAAAGAGATGACGAATAGTCAATAAAGACAGATGAAAAGTAAAGATGCACATGTAGAAAAAGTTGTAACAATACCTTACAATAACTATTTAAATCACACATCATATAATATAAGTTAATACAACTACGATAAAAAAATTATAACACAAAATGACAAAGTATATCTATACTAACAACACAAGTGAAAAAAAACTTATGACAAAAAGAATAGTAAGTAATTTAACCAAATTATAAAACTTATGCATAACTAATAATAATTTATACAAGATATCGCACAAACAAAAAATAAGACGCTATCAAAAAGATTTGCACTGACTCAAAGTCACGCGCTAAATACAGAAAATACATCAAACATTAAAAAAACAATTTCAAGGAACTAATGACACTACACATTACTAACCATAATATACAGATTAACATTGGCACAGAAAAAATATTACACCGTTCAAAAAATACATTTTCAAAAAAAAATACAAAAAAGTTTCGTAGCACTAAGTTGCATAAAAAATATTTCCTTTACAACCAATTCAAGGCTATAGTAGATAAACTAACAATGAAATCGACCTTTAAAAAAAAAAAAAATGAAGGACATATAAACAATCTATCTCTAAACAGACACACATTAACAAATGTAAGTTTTTTTTTTTTTTTCAAAAAATATACATCACATAAAACATATGAGAAAAAATTCAAGTGCTCATGAATTATCTAGAAGTAATTATTGCACCATTACAACTAATGAGTTTTGTGCATAGGGCTTGCAAACTCAACATGTACAAAAAGTTATCCTAACAAAACTGCTACAAAAACAACAAACCAAAACAAACCACTGCAAGTTCAACAATGGAATATAGCTAACAATAAAAACAAAAAATCATGGCAATCAAATGATGCATTAAATATTTCAAACGAAATTACATGTTATTGCAAATCAGGAACATATCATTTATTATACTAACAAATACAAAAGAAAATATTTACTGTTTACATAAGTAAAAAAAAATCAGATGGAAATCTCTCGCTTTCCTGTCAATATGTCCTGACCCTGAGCAAGCAAAACATCAGATGTTTAGTGGGACACAGAAAAAGTTACGCTTGAACGCACACACGGATGCTGAGTTGACCCACTTTTCTCACTACTAATATGACACAGGAGCCTTGACTGTTATCGCAAAGTCGCTTCTGTCAAAATATATGAATGAAAATTTCCATTTTAATGAATGGTACAATCTAAGGAGAAAAAACGTAGAAGTCAAATTACAATTACCCATTATTTTTATCCTTGTAAAGTAATGGTCGTTTCAAAATGCCCTCAGCTCTTGTTTTATAATCTCTAGACATCACAGAAGACATTACTGCCGTAGGCTGAAACAAAATGTTACATTCACAACACCGAGACACTTTCTCGTGCTGAACAACATTATCAGACATAGTATTTAAAACACCAGTGTTATTGTTACCTTGTTTATCTCTATTACAACTGATTCTGGGCTCATGTTGAGCAAAGTTAGCATACTTGCGCTTATTATTTGTTACATGATGAAAATATTTATTACTACAGTTGCTTTGTTTACAAACAATGACTCTAGACTTTTGCTGAGTCAAGTTATGTAGAGAAACATGTGAAGAGCTATTATCTCTCTTTATATTCTTTTCAATTCCTCTATTATGACAAATGTTATGTCTATAACCCAAGTTAGCATTGTTGTTATTAACATATCTTCTTTGACAAAAATGTCCACTAGACAAGACTTGCTTTCTAGTAGCAAAATCATTACCAGATTGACAGTTTTTCTTACAGTTATTTCTACTATAACTTACAGAATTCTTCGGATCAAAATGTTGAAATCCGCTAAATTGTTTACAATTCCTTGGAGAATCAAAATTACCACTTGATAAACTCCCTTGGTACTGTCTAATCTTGTGATTATATCTCTTACTATCAATGTTCTTCTTTTCACCAATGGGAATATGTTTACCAATCCCGTCAAACTGGCTGTGCTGAGTTTGACAAGTAACTGGACCTTTAGAATGTTTATTTTCCTGGACATAGTGGGTTTCATTCCTGGAAAAAATAGTACTACGCTTATTCCCTTTTACAAGTTTATCAGAATCTGCATCAGCAACCACCTGGTTGATCTTAGGAGCTCTAACCTGCTTTTTCTCACATTTGTTCTCGTGATTAACAGAACTTGCTGCTATACCAAAATCTTTATTAGACTGGCGCCAAGAATTATCAATAGAGTCACTAGTACCACTAGCACTATGAAAGTTGTATTTCCCTCGAAAAGATCTATGTTTACCATGTATGGACTCTTTATCAGCAAAAAGTGTATGGTGCTGGCTTTTTGCAACTTTCTGTCTATTATTGTCAACATAGACAGAAGACCACATTTTTTTATCCAAGACGATGTCAAGCAGGCCATTTATACGTTTTCTGGCCTCTGAAATTTCAATATCTCTATGCGAGATCTCTTGACTAAGTTTCTTATTTAACTCATTAAGAGTCAAAACTCTGCAACCTTCTTCTGCTAGCAATTTCTCAATCTTAGCAACCTTCTCTTTCTCAGAGGTCAACTCTACCAATGTCTCTTTTCCATCTTGCTCTTTATTTACCTTTATTGACTGTGTTTCATTCTCACCATTATTATTATTCACTAACTCATCGACTTCCCCTGGAAATACAGTATTCTTCTCTTCAAGTTTATCAAAACATACATCATGTATCATTACATTGTATAATCCTTCTCGCTCATTGGTTTCCGCTTTTAATTTTTCATACATGTCTTTTCTTCGTTGGATCTCTTGTGTAAGGTTTTCCACCTCCACATGCTTAACTTTTATCTGGACCTCCAATTCTTTAACCTTCAATAGTGAAGAATCCAAACTTGCTTGTACTCTAGCAAGTTCCAGGTTTGATCTATTTAAATCACTTGTAAGTTTAGCTAATTTTTCCTTAAGTTCATTCTCTTCAGCTTTACCCTTTAAGCAATTTTTTCCTTCCTGTCTGTTGACTCTTACTTCCTCATCTTCTAGCTTCTTTTCCTGATTGTCAGCAATTATATTGTGTATCCCCTTCAATATATTGTCGTGTTCAACATGAATATTCTTATACACAAATACACGAAGGTCTAACAGCAGCAACCTTGCTAAATTCCTAGCCATTCTTAAATGAGGGATGGACTGAAATCTATTCTCAGCAAAATCTCTTAGTGCTCTCGACGCACTGACCAACAATCCGTCCATCACGTGTGCTTCCAGTTCTGGTCCTTTTAATCTATGAAAATTTTTACCCTCTTGAAATAAATACTCCAATAAAGGCCACATATTATCAGGATCCATTTCATCATCATCCATAGTGACTTATTTATTGAGATCACTATATATGTATCAATGAACCTTTTACTTCTGACAGCTAAATAACCATACAACAAATTGCAACCTTTCCTAATTACTGTCAGATCAATTTCTGTTCAAAGAACCTTTATATTGTCATATCCATATCATGGTAGTCAATACCACATGTTAATAGCCATAAACTACTTATGCATTAAATTCTACTCATATGTCACTATAGACATAAACAACATCAACAACAGAATTAAAAAGAAATGCATAGAATTCAGAAGGCCTGAGGACATGAGTGACATGACACACTTTACAGAACAAACAAAAATCACTTATCTGTCAATTTTCCATTCCCTTCCGCCAAGACTTTAAATATCACATAATTCTGACGCTAAAACAGTCTATCGCCGAAAGGTATTGGATCTAGATTCTCTTCCCTTCAGGTCCTCGCTTTAGTAAGGTATGTGCTCGAATACTGCATAGGAGCACATGATGATAGTAACAGGAACACAGCAAACCCGCTCTTGACTCGAGCTATACTTGCAAAATGACTGGTACAACTGCACATACACTCGACTTGTACACGCTATCCTTCAGACGTTGTATCACCTCATAAACTGCTGGCTCGCTGCTTGATAATTTCGCTGCACATCTGATAGGAAATGTAGACTACAGACGTTGTTGTTTTCTACAGGCACGACACAGGACGTCAACTGACAGTGCTATAAAGCTGATTATTCCCACGAATAAGGCGTTTCCCAAATGCGCCACACAAGTGGCATACAAACCAGGTCACGGTTGAAGCACATGAGATTCAGGTCACGCATGAAGTTCTCTCAAAACGACTGTTGCGGGTGTCAGAACCCGAAAACAAATCTATCAAATGATACAGATATGTGGACTGTATCGATAACGATTTTATCCTTCCGTCTGTTAAATACTCTCTCAAGTTAGAGAAACTCTTGATACGCGAATGTCATATCCATTCGTTCCAATTTGAACTGGTCCACCACTGTTACCGATGATGTAGAATATTGCAAGTGGGTGAGTGATAGGGTAGACGTCGTATCTGTGTTAGGTATGTATTAGTGAGTGTGTGGTAGAACAGTCACTCACAACACAGGTACGTAAATAATAGTCATGGATGGCCGTAAACATCTGGTGTAATTTAAATGTCGCTTTATTAAGTCACAGCACGATCACGTTTACATTGATATACACACAGTCACATTACAAGTCATTGCAATACAATACTCTTCAACATTCATCAGCAGATCTATATCAAGGCCTAAAGTCCTCACGACTCATCTCTGCGCTATAACACTGCGCTATAATACTGCACCCAGCAGTTCACATAAATTATGGCCTAAAGTCCTCATGACTCATCTCTGCGCTAGACTTATAATACTGCACTATAATACTGCACCCAGCAGTTCACATAAATTATGGCCTAAAGTCCTCATGACTCACTTATAATACTGCACCCAGCAGTTCACATAAATAATGGCCTAAAGTCCTCACGACTCATCTCTGCGCTAGACTTATAACACTGCACCCAGCAGTTCACATAAATTATGGCCTAAAGTCCTCACGACTCATAATAGCTTCCTCAAAGCTTCACAAATACTTAATATGGCCTGTCCCAATCCTGGACTCATAATAGCTTCCTCAAAGCTTCACAAATACTTAATATGGCCTGTCCCAATCCTGGACTCATGATAGCTTCCTCAAAGCTTCACAAATACTTAATATGGCCTGTCCCAATCCTGGACTCATAATAGCTTCCTCAAAGCTTCACAAATACATAATATGGCCTGTCCCAATCCTGGACTCATAATAGCTTCCTCAAAGCTTCACAAATACATAATATGGCCTGTCCCAATCCTGGACTCATAATAGCTTCCTCAAAGCTTCACAAATACATAATATGGCCTATCCACACAGCAAAACATTAAGTCGACATTATTCAAAGCACTACGTAGGCATACATCCTCGAAAAACACACACAGACAGCGTTGACCACTCCCGGTCCAACGCTCCGAATCCCTCTTCTCCTCTCCGGGATCACACACTCTAGTCCCGCCAAAAAACCCAAAACGAGACTCCGCTGTTTTTGAACACAGCTCAAAAACAGTACAGAATAAATACATCTCAGCATTTGAGATAAAAGCGTTCGCACGCTTTCCTGTACTCTGTCACTCAAAATAAAAAGGATATGTTTCTATTATAACGTTAAACAAACCTCAGCTTAATCAGGTATACAAGTATTGTAACTCATAATCTACTTTGCCCAAAAACATATTCCGAATTACTGCCCTTTCAAAGGATCAACTTGTTACAGGTAGCCATATGCTCTATTAATGATAACGTAGTTTAACCATGAGATCCACTTCTTGTAGCTATAGTTGAAAGACGAGCAGAATGAAGTATCAAGGAATGAACAGAAATACTGAAGACGTCAAACTGTTAGACAATATTGTTTCCAATGAGCAGTGAAGGTAAAGTGCAATCAGACTCCTGATATTTAATCAAGACAAAGAAGTAAAGAGGACAGTCAAGTAGGTGCTTTTCCAAATTGAAGAAATCGCGGAGAAGATAACAAAATGTCACGAGGTGTTATCCGCCTTATTAAAACTTTCACTTTGGTGGACTGAATAACTAGCGTGAGAATAAGATATTGGACAATCATCAGTAACTGATAGAGATTAGGAGGACTTGAAGAAATACGAATGAAGAAATTGATATATTTAGTGCAGACAACAGAGACCGTTTCACTTTTGTAAAATCACCATCACTGGTAGTCAGCAGTAAGATAGCCATGTGGTGTTCTTCTCTTTGTTACAACATTTATTTGAACAGCAGTTGAGACTAAAATGAAGAACGATAATTTTTATACTTACCAAAGAAGTAATGACCAGTCGAAAGAAAATTTTAAACCAGATTTATGAGAAACGAGAAGATGTCACCGGTTGTATTAATTCTACAAGTACTTTGAAAATATGTTTTAAGAATGCATTATGGAAAAACTTTGGTGCTGAAAAATGTTTGCTCTGATAATTCAGCGAATATGAGACTGATTCGAGATACAAACATATTTGAAGTACAAGGGTTCAGTCACGAGAATCCAGAACCTGGGTCAACTAAACTTAACAAGGTAGCATGACTACCTTATCTGGCCAGAAAGGCACAAGATATTTAAGTATATTTTGATATATGCCCAAGTCTCTACATATCACACTGATGATGAATGTAAATAACATCGGACGACTATTAAAGTCATAGAGGGAGACCAAGAAACACACGAACATGGAAAACTGAATTATAGACACACATGGAAAACTGAATTATAGATACACACGGGAAACTGAATTATAGACACACATGGAAAACTGAATTATAGACACACATGGAAAACTGAATTATAGATACACATGGAAAACTGAATTATAGACACACATGGCTGGGATAAATATGTGCATGAAATATCCTTCTACGGCTGGTACAGGATAATATAGATGTATGTAAATTTGTTAACAGCATGAGCTCTATAATGAGCAAAAGATTAGTGTCATTAATCATGTGTTTCTTGGTGTACCTCTGCCTTTCTTAAACTGGGGATTGCGGAACAATTACTACCTAGCAATGCTATCAACAGGGTTTCCTCAATGTGTGTCTATCACTCTCCAGTGTTTTCCGTGTCATATCTTGTTTCACTAGCACTTGTCTGTTTCTTGTCATCAGTTCCACATTGTCGATTTTGTCTTACCATTTCAATCCTTCTATTCTGCTCAAGTACTTGCTCATGAAATTGATGATGGCTAATATATTGACGACATATAGCACTTTGCTCCTTAGAATAGTGACGGAGCTCTCTCTAGCAAACGTCTACACCCCAGGGTGGAAGGGAAAAAACTTTATTCATAAAGAAGCATATCATCAACATTCTATATTGTGGGAGCATGGGCTTTATCTAAAATGTACGAGTATATGCGGTGTCTCTATCTCAGGGTGTCTTTGCCCTATCAAAATGTTATTTATCATCAATATGATTAAGAAGGAGTGTAACAATACTTACGTCTTCGAATTCGAAGCTGTTGTGTGATAAAATCATTCTCCTCTGGTTTATTGATTTCTACAAGGTATCCACCAATATAATTACAATAACTCTGTCCAGATAAAAAGGAAGAACAAAGATAACAACATATCAGTATCAAAATACCTAACTTGATATCATGAGGAGGAACATTGATTGAATATCTGGACATATTAGTGCTGAGATATTTGTTTGTTAAACCATGGTATAAGGTTATACCATGAGAAGTTGGAGAAGTTCCAGTTGTGGAATCAGATAACAACAACAGCAAACAGGGAATGAATAATACTGGACAGAACCAAATTTAAACAAACAAAATAGAACAGTTAGTCTTTAATTCTTCGCTTTGTTTCCTCTTCTCCGTTATTTCCTCACAATAAGGACAAAATGATAGTGATGCTATTAGCCAAGAAAGAAGTACTTACATATATATATATATATATATATATATATATATATATATATATATATATATATATATATATATATATATATATATATATATATATATATATATATATATATATATATATATATATATATATATATGTATATATATATATATATACGAGTATATTAGAAACATTTGAAATTACTTACTATATATATGTATATGTCGTTACTAACGTAAAACCAATTACATTTTGAAACATTAGAAATTCTACTCAGAAGAAATTGGTATTACGAACATAAAATATCAAGTCTTAGCCTGCTTAGATAACGTGTATTTAAATTATAAAATATTTAGCCAATAATTACCACTCCAGCAGACCAATTCCCCGTGTCTGTGTCGAAAACGTAACACGAATTGTTGAATTGAATCCACTATTCATGACATTTCGAAATTTCTGCAAAATCAGTAAGAGTAAACATATCATCATAATGTGGTACACCTGACAAATCAGAATGTTATTGTTGTTGTTTAACAAGGGCTGCTGAGCTTCTCACTATTCTGCCGTCAATACCAAGATAAAAACTCCTTGGTATTATCCAAACTGTAGATACATACTTTTCCTGTGGCTGATCTGTCATTCCGAAACGTGTAGAGTTCAAGTCATGAGATGCAGTTTTGTCACAGGAGCCGTGACGTACGGACAATATGACGAAATAAAAGGGAATAATGGATCGAATGTAGAGAGAAGAAAAAAGTACTCTCGATGCGGATGTCAGAAAAGAAAAGGGATTCGAGAGAAAAAAATATAAAAAAACGCGTCATACAGAACAACAATGACGACACAAGGTGACAAGGAGTCCACTGAACAAGATGGAAGAAAAATGAAGGTTACAACCTGAAAGCTGAACCAGTAAGTAGTTCTATCGGGCTGAGAAGAAAAGACCAAGAATAATGAAAGGGCTGAGAAGAAAGAACTAGATGCAAATCAACTCTGTATTAGCCGCTTGTTCACGAATGAAATACCCCATCTTTAACAATTGGTAATTGCGTTTACTGATCAAAGAGCGTCTGTGTCGAAGGAAGGAGCAGTTAAAATGACCTGTGGGTCAACCCAAGGGTTTAAATCGTACGTTGTCCAGAAGAATCTCGGGGAAGGGCGAACCTTATGAATTGAATGACTGTCAAGAAGGGAAAAAGAATATGTCAGATTTCGAAGCAACATAAATTATGGCTGGACTAATTAAAGGAACTATGAACTTTTCAAGTGACTGTGTCTTATTGTGTGCCTCTAAATGGGGTGGTAATTTTGATTAACTGTTATATAACTTGAAGTTGGAAAGATTAATTTCACCACTCACCCACCACTGTCCACCACAACACAAAACCATACTACGAACACAACCGACCACTATATGATCACGCTAAGCCATGGGCCGACAAGAGGAGAAGTTCCTTAAGGCCAGAGAAAATCGGCGAGTGCCGTAAAATGGTATGACGATGGCAGAATCTCATACCGAAAGGGGACTGTGACAGTTTCTCCAGCTTGGCTTGCATTTAAAGGATTATTACATCTTGTCCCAAGCCAGGAGAAGAAGCACGTGGCATACAGTGTATTCCCCGCCATCCACAGAAAAATATCCTGTTCAACCTCTGATGGGTTATAGTTAGGATATATATTGTTTTCAATTAAAAAAAATATGAACAACTGCCGATATGAGAAAGTGGCATCACATTTGTCAAATCTTTGTAAATAGGGACAATCACAATTATGCTTATACGATAAATACCAAAATAAAAATAAAATAGAAAAATAAAAAAAAAACGAACATCAAGAAGAAACTCTGAACAAGAATTATATTAAAGTGGTGGGGTGTAAAGGCCTGGTGGTTCCAGTTATATAACTGACTTTAACAGATAATTAATTGACTTTCATCTGTTAAAAGTCATATGCATTGTAAGAACAGCATCAGACCTTTACATTCCCAGCCACTATATATTAACATTTGTTCGTGTTAAATATTGTTTTACTATATTTTGCAGTTCCCTAGGTCTGTCTATTCTTAACACCTCTTCTATATTTGTAGGTACGTTTGATGCTTGCAAAAAATCTAATATTGATATTCGCATTTGTCCATACCTCTTACATTTTAACAAGAAATGTTCTATATTATTGTCTTGAAGACATCCTGCACAGTAAGGTTCTTCTGTCCTGAAATAACCTTTTCCCAGCTGTAGTCTGAGAAGTTTCTTATTACTGGGAATTTTCAATTCCCTAGATATCTGACATTTTCTTGTTGGAGCCTTGAACATCTTCTATGCATGTCTTCCATTCAGATTTTTGTCCGAATCTACTTTCCATTCAACTGTTATTAAATCTTTAATTAAGCTTATAATCTCTGATTTACACGTCCCTACATTTATTAGATTTTTATCAGACCTACCTTTTTTGGCTTCTTTATCTGCCTTTTCATTTCCCTCTATGCCAACATCTGACGGTATCCAAGCAATTAAGACTGAACATCCTCTGGAATATAAGTATGTAGTAGCCAGAAATATCTCCTCTGCTATATCAGGTCTACTACAATCTCGTAAGTTTTCTAAGTGCTTTAATTGTTGAAAGAGATCAGTTACAACTGTTAGTTTTTTGGGAGGGTTTTTTGTTATATTCTTTTGCCATTTTCCATATTGGAATAAATAATCCTATCCCCAATTTGCAATTCTCTCCCTTGAATCCATCTGTGTACACAGTAATGGTGTCTTTTGATATTTGTTGTATATATTTATTGGCTGTGTGTGTAATATTTTCTATATTTTTTTGTTTTCTTAAGTATTTCTGCTAGGTGGTAGTCCGTGTCTGGTTTCTTGATCTCCCAAGGTGGAATCACTGGCTTGTATTCACAACTGTTATTAATTGATGTAATTAATGTACCCAGATGGACAATTTCCTCCATACACTTCCATCCTGTAGGGTATCTAGTGGTATTCATTGGCTTGGCCTGATTTGTTAGTTGGCATCTGGTAAAAGCTGTATGTGCTCTGTTCATGTAATTTAGTCTTAACTCCTTTCTCTGTAATTCTAAGAGTAGAATTCCTAAAGCATCCTTTATAGCTCCCATTGATGTTGATCTGATTGCACCTGCTATTGTAATAAAGCCTGATGCTGAATTCTGTCTAATTTAATCTTGTTATTCTGTGCAGCAGAGTCATAAATTATACTTCCATAATCTTTTTTTCCTCTTATAAACGATTTATAAAAAGTGAGCATTATCTCAGTGCTTGCACCCCATCCATTACCTTTCAAATATCTTAATAAATTAGTCAATCCTCTGCAAGACGCCACTAGTTTATCTATGTGTTTATTCCAGTTTAGCTGTTGGTCCAATTGCATTCCTAGATATCGAGTGGTTTGCACTGTATTTATGTTTTGCCCTTGGATATTTATGTCTATAATTTATGTTTTACAACCCTACCTTTACTGAAGATCATTCCCAAAGTTTTATTTGTATTCAGCTGAAATTCCCATTTTTTTTTCATCCATTTACATACTTTATGTATTTGCTTCTGCAGATCCTTATATAATTTTGGCAGATGTTTCCCAGTCCTCCATATAGCAACATCATCTGCAAACTGTGACAATGCATTTGTTATATCATTAAATTCTTCACCTAAATCATTTACCATTAATGTAAAAATTGAAGGAGACATTACGGATCCTTGAGGTATTCCATGTTGTTGTTCATACAGTTCTGATCTATCATTGTTTACCTGAACAGTGAAATATATATCTTGCAGAAAATACTCTAAATAATTATATATTTTACCGGTAACACCTATGTTCTTCGTTTTAAAGAGAACACCCTCTCTCCAGCATTCAACAAAAGCCCTAGCTATATCTAAAGATACTACTACAGTTTTTTCTTGCTTTTGAAATCCTGATTTTCACCTACCAGGTATACGCAAGACTGTTTTTTTCTTCTATATTAGCTTCTTTCCTTTCCGATCTTTTTTTCACCGCACCGCATGGTACTCTACAGAACTACGTGACATCACAGGCGTAAAAGTTGTGCACCGTTTTCATTCACAATCCCTAATACTATTACTACGCGCATGCTTAAAATCGAGCGTTATTAAATATAAACCAGTCGTTGCACTCCCACATATCTATCTTATTTGATGCAAGCATCTTAACAACAAAGCTCTCCGTGGGGCACAATTATTATAAATTCATCAATCATGGAACACCGAAAACATCATTCTTGACATTTAATCACTTCCCCAGATGAAAAACGGAGTTTTTCTCCCTGAGAAAGGCAAATGTCATGGCACAGTCACACTCAGTAGTTGAAAAAAGAACAAAGAACACACGCTGTGCGTAACAACAAATCATGACATAACTTGGCGGAGGACTGTGGAAACTGAGATGCAAAGAATGAACCAGAGTTGGGGCACTGCACGAAGGATGGCCACCAACCGAGCAAAGTGGAATCAATTTGTTCTTGCCCTACAAGACGTCACCAGGCGTGATGGCCACTGTCTGCTATGATGGTTGGTGGCTAAGGATCAAAGAAGAAGAACAAGTTCAAACTTAAAAGCTGCCATGTGAACTTTCAGACAATTCCCTCAATTTCAATAACATCACTCTGTGATGATTAAATTTTTTAAAGGATTTATTAATTTTACACTGTTAAAAAAAATTATTTTTAAATTTGTTATATGTTTATATAGATATTTAAAGTTAATTTAATCCTGTTGAGTGAACTACACCCGTATGTCTCAGTCACTGTAAATATACTTAAAACAAAGCTACTAAATTAAGAAGTCACTGAATTAAGTCAATTTGTATGCTTGAACGGTTAACTGTGCTAAGACACATTCAGCATCGTTCTTGAGTTCTGGAAATCTTGTGAAAACTCCCTCAAGGTAGAAGCATTATCATCCTTCTAATTGCATCTCTAGCTTGTAATCTTGTGCGAAGGTAGATACCTTAGAAAACCCACATTAGAAACTCTAGGATTGGCCATTGCTAGACCTTCACTGCAGAGCAAGCGGAGTACATATCGTGACAAGGCAGCAACAACATTGAATGACCACAAAATATTCATTTTATCTTCAGTAGTGCACAGACATATTCTTGCTTCAGATCACTCTGTTAGGCATACACTTTTGAGTAAACAACGTGAGGCCAACAGACATGGATGGTTTTTTTTCTTAACCAGCGGCACTTGGGCTTTCAGCCCTTTGGCTGGGGAACATGTAGACTTTCCTTCCAACCCAGTGAGGAGCTTCGCTCCTTTTCATCCACAGAGGGTTTATCTCAGGAGCCGTTCAGGTCATTCAGTCAAAATTCCGGCCGATGACACTCCTTCAAATGCCTACGCCCAGGCTTGATCATTGAACACCTGATCGTAGTGTGGTAACCATTACACCAGCACTGCTTCCAGACATGGATGATAAATTAGGTATAAATTTATGATAATAATTAACTAATCCAATCCAACCAAGGCAACTGAATATCCTCTAATGTTGTTGTCTTCATCGCAACTGCCTCCATTCATCGCCTGCACGGTAAGCCATTGTTAAAATAAATTGAAATCCTCTGTCGGACCAAAGCCGAGCTGATACATCAGTTACATGTAAAAGAGCCTTAGGAGATTTACCTTTACAACTAATGCTCTGGCATACAAAACATGATCTGCAACAAAACTTGACATCTTTATTGTAGCCCGGTCAATATCAATCTCTTAACACCCTAAAGCGAGTTCTGGCTATTCCCATTTGTCCCACAAAAGGAGACTCGTGTGCAATCCGAAGTACACTGGATCTGAGTGTTTGTGGCAATACTACATGGTGCTCCACGAAAAAGCGGCCCCATTCACAAAGTGAAAGTAGCCAGTTTTCCTTTCTTAATAACGAACATTATTGCCATAACCATGACGTCACGGGCCGCTTTTTCGTGGAACACCCTGTATATGAAGGCGTAAATAAGCATGTTGTAAGAAACAGCGTCTCTCCCAAACGTAATTCTTCATATCAAACTAATATTGGGCCGATTTAGTATGTGTAAAATCGATATTTTTCAGCAAAAGTGAATAGCCATGAAAGTTTAATATTAGAACTTTGTTGAATACGAAAGTCTAAAGTTGGTAGCTGATCAACAGGGAATATCGTGCGACGACCGTGTTCAGTGGTTTTGTGGTTGTGTGTTGAATTACCAAATCATCAATCTTCTTCGTGGCGCTAGTAACCATTACACTTGCATACTCAATATGTCGGAAAGACCAAGCTTGGATGTACTCCCGAGAACACTCTTTAACATCAGTGATGTCATAGGAGAAACATTCACTAAATTGTATAGTGGCCACACTGGAGAGTGAAAATACCCGTCCAGCCGGTTTTGGCTGAGCGGAAGCCGGAAGAATCGTTTTGGCGCAAAGATTATTCTTGCGATGGACGTCGTCCTGTGAAGGACACAGTTTTGGTGCGTAACGTGCCTCGGAGTGCTAGTTGGCACACACTCAGACGAGTGTTTGATGAGGTCGCGCCGGTTAAGTTTGTAGAAGTACTGTCGTTATGCGACAATACCAAAATGGCACGGGTGACTTTTACGAATAGTTGGGGTGCGCGTAAGGCAGTCAGGCAGAAGCATATGTTTTTGCTCCAAAACCACCTGCTTATAGTACAGCATTAGCGAGGGTTAGATTTCCGGTTCGTGTTTAGTAAGATCTTTCGGGTTAAAATGAACAGAACCTAAAAGGCTCTGACCCGCGCCCCCAGTTCTATTGTGTTATAAATACGAGTATTTTGTAAATTGGTAAAGATTGGGAGATTTCGTGCAATGCTTGTTTATACAACGACATGTTATGAAATTGTAGAAATTACGTAGTGCTTTGCAATGCCTATTTAAATTCGTATGTCGTGGTGATATATTTTGGTATACAATGTATTGTTTATGCTGCCATAAAGGCGATATTTATGAAGTTGTAGTCGATATGGACAGAGATCATATTATCGTATATCTACAACCAGATTATGAGAGAGGGGGGGGGTGGATGTCATAGAAGAAACATTCACTAAATTTTATAGTGGCCACACTGGAGAGTGAAAATACCCGTCCAGCCGGTTTTGGCTGAGCGGAAGCCGGAAGAATCGTTTTGGCGCAAAGATTATTCTTGCGATGGCCGTCGTCCTGAGAAGGACGTGTTTTTTTGGTTGCCTTTGTCAGCAGTTGTGCTGGGAAGTCTTTGGATGCCAGTTTGTTCATTCTTACTGAGATTTGCATATGTTCAGGAGTTATTGATTTGTTACTAGATTGGTATTGTGGTTCCTAGTGATTTTCTCCTGGATATCAGTTATTTGCAATTACGCACTGTGCTTTGTAAGTAGTGCATTCCGCCTGTGAGTGATAACCATGGCGGTTACTGGCTAGACTATGTCATTGGTTATTTTGGCTAGTATGTTGAGATATAGTGTATCGCAAGTCATTGGCATTCGTGGTGCATCATGTATTGCATTTCTTTGTGTGTGTACGAGTAGAGTCATTAAAGAGGGAACTTACCTGCTGCTGGTGTTATGGTGAGTTTGTGTCAGATAGTGTAGTTGTGGTCGTACCTCTAACACATGAGCCTGGTTGTTGATATAGTATTATATCTATATGATGATGTTGATAAATCCAAGCTATACTAGTCTCCTGACAAGTGACAATACCAGTGATAAAATCTGCCACGGATGATTAGAGTACACCGGCATGTAATCTTCCCGATTTAAAAAAAATGTTTATTGAATGTCACAACAGGATGTGGGTAATACTCTACTTTGCCACTAAATGTGATAAATTGTACAGTCTTTCCAATTAAACAACTTTTACCAATGCACGAACGTCGCACACTTATAGTTGTCCTGCCAGTATCATATAACATTGTCGCTGGCTTGTCATAAATAAAATGATCATGCAATATCAACTTCCAGTTGTCATGTATTACCAATAAGCAAGGCAGAGCATGACTATAAATCAATAGTTGTGTACCATCAGGTTTAAACAGCGGCCTACAACATCCACAATTTTCCTTATTATTTGTTTCAATGATACATGCCGCATTAGTATTGTTCACCTTTCTCTTTGGACAATCTTTCCGGAAGTGACCGGTTTCATTGCATAAGTAACAACGAAAAACCAGTTGTCTACTCTTTTCTGGACTACTCACAGTACCTGACCGAGAACCATTTGTAGGAAGGGATTGCATCGTACCTCAAAACGTTGTAGCATGCAGCCATGATCCACAGAATGTACAGTCATCACTGGTGTTGTTCGCTGCCTGTTGTCTGAATGGTTTCCTCTAGGAACCATTTCTTATACCCTTAAGCTTCATATAAATCATTTCTTTTATGGATGGCATTTCTTCTCTACACACCAGATAAGCAGTCATTTGTCCGATCCACCTTGAAACCCCACTCTACCATAAAGCTGCCTATCTAAATCACGTTGAGCCATTCAAGCAGCGAAGTTATCAGATACTGCCTTTCTGGAGACTAATTTTCCCGGATGTGCTGTAACATATTGCCGGCCCAAATGCATTCATATATTTTGGTTGACGTTCTTTAAAAAAGCCAACAAATCGGAGCTGCAAGAAGACAGCACTTTATCACTTAATATTACGTTAGCTAGGCCATTGTGATACTAAGCAAGTGGGGTTACAGAACAAATTAAGCAAATTTGATTACTGAACGTTAGCTTTGTATATATATATATATATATATATATATATATATATATATATATATATATATATATATATATATATATATATATATATATATATATATGGCGTTGCCAGAACATCAAACTAATAATGTTGCTGGATTTAACCCTATCTGCACTGTGGATTTAACATCTGGCAATCTATAATTTCTGGCTCATTGTCTACAGATATGACCACAGCACACAATAGCTGACATTAAGTAATACTAACACCATCAACAGGTAAGTTCCCTCTTTAATGAACAATGCACACAGAGAAGCCACACACGGCTATCAACAAAACACGGAATGCAATACATAACATAATGAATATTAAGCCAACACTACTTGCCAAAATCAACAGCGCCACATAATAGCAAAAATGGTCACCGACATAATCTAACCAGTGACTACGCACTGACTATCGCTCAACGGCGAGATATAATACTGAAACTAGGCAATACATAATTGCAAAAATCTTATCGTAAATAATATCCAGGAGGAAAATCACTAGATCTCACAACCATAATCTAGCAACATATCAAATACTCCTGATCACATGAAAAAACGGCAAGTAGGAACCCCACTGGCATTCACATAATCCCAGGAAAACTGCTGACAAAGGGAACACGTCTTCTAAATAAGGCGGACATCTCTAGACTGTTTTGCGCCAAAAGTTTCGTAGCGTCTTCCGTTTTGCCTAACTCGCCAAACGGGTTTTTAAATTAGTATCAGCGTAGCCACTTTCCAGCGTGGCCAATTCCCAATTTCGGCGAATGTCTATACCGTAACATCCACCCCCCCCCCCCTTTAAGAAAGAAAACGAAGTTTTCTTCCACCGAAGGAGACACACCCAATAACATTTGGAGTATCGACGAACAAAGTGCCGAGAAAGCACCTCATCATGTAGATAGAGAATGCCAGAGTTGTCCAATACTATTATCATACATGCCTTCTCACTCATTAACTAAACATAAGGAACATGTACAACTCCACACCAGGTACTATCCGTCGTGAAAAATAACAACGACTGACTAATCCTGGAGTAGTCTAAACACTATGCATGTTACATCAAATCTACATAACTAATTGTCACCACTCAAAAATCATGTCATCGTATCAACAATGATTTCTCATAATATAACTGTAGGTATAGGATAACATGATATATCTACACATTGAGTACATCTCCATAGATATTGCCTTTATGGCAGCATATCAAATACATTGTATACCATAATACATCATCATGAAATATCAATCTTATAATCATAATACATTTCTGACATAAATTCTAATAAGTACTCTCTGCAGATGTTCCTGTCCCACGGTCTTCACAACCTGGGCAAGACGTTTGCTACCACATTATATACACCCTGAATTGGTAAAATAGTAAAGTTTAATTGCTGTAGCAATAATGCCCAGCGTGTCAATTTAGCACTGGTGGATTTAGCCGACTGCAAAAGTAGCAGTGGTTTGTGGTCTGTTTGGATGACAAAATGCGTCCCCAACAGATATTGTGCCAACTTAGACACCGCCCAGATAATCGCAAGGCACTCCCTCTCAATTGTAGAGTGTCTGGTTTCTGCTGGCAATAGCTTTCGATAGACATATATTGTCAATCATGACATGTAAATTACAGAACAAAGCATAGTAAAGTATCAACATAAACCTTACATATTACAACACCATCTTATTCCAAAGATCTCTGATAAATGCACGCCAGGCGTGCCACAGTGCACCTGCCTAAAGTGTACCTGCCGACAGTATGCCTGCCTACAGTGTGCCTGCCCACAGCGCACCTGCCTACAGTGTGCCTGCCTACAGCGCACCTGATTACAGTATTCCTGCCTACAGTGTACCTGCTCACAGCGTGCCTGTCTACAATATGCTTTTATGGCATCATGCTACATTAATACAAAGCCCGACATAGCATAATACAGCACAACTATGTATTGTAAAGCATTACATAATCTCTACAATTTCATAACATGTCATAGCATAAACAAACATTACAAGATATCTCACAATCTTTACAAATTTACACAATCCTCCTATTGATATCAGAATAGAACTGGGGGCGTTGGTCAGAGCCACTCAGGTTCGGTTCGTATTAACCGAAACATCTTACTGAACGCGAACCCGAAATCTAACCCTAGCTATTGCTGAACTACTAGCAGATGGTTCTGAAGCAAAGACATATGCTTCTGCCTAACTGCCTTACGCGCACCCCAACTATTCGCAAAAGTCACACGTGCCATTTTGGTATTGTCGCGTAACAACAATACTTCCACGAACCTAATCGGCGCCACATCATCGAACACTCGTCTGAGTGTGTGCCAACTAGCCCTCAGTGGCACGTTACGCACAAAAACTGTACGATCACTAGCTTTCGGACTTTCATATAAGTCCCAACTGCTCCTAGTTATGTCATTTGGTACTGGCCGCGAAATACGTCTACGATGTACCTTTTGATCATTTCTCTTGGGAGTTTAGTGATGCTGAGCCTCTGCTCCAGCTACACCCACGTCACTATGCACCCCGCGTACATTGCCGACGATTAAATCGGCAATCGTGTCCTCGAAGACTGTAGTAAAGTACTCCGTGTCACACCCCGCTCAAATTTCCCCGATTCAAAAATCTAGTAACGTAAATTTACAACCTATAAACCACTCCTATTATATGTGAAAAATTGCCAAGGACAAGGTCAAACGTACCGCTAAAACTTGGACAACATCATTTGAATTTTCCACTATCACAGTTAAAAATCTATAAATAAATTCCATGTTTGGCCTTGGTCACATCTAACCGCTAATATTTAAACTAAAGAGTTTGAATTTTCTAACGTCAAGCGTAAAAAAAATACCATTCCCCCACCCCCCTCCCCCTTTCCCCAAAACACACATGCTCAAGCTCGACCCTTCCCAATATTTATGACGAGCGCCGTCCAGCTTGGCAGCGATCCAAATTTTTGCTTCGTTTAGAGGGGAGAGAGAGAGATAGTGGATTACAATGGAAATCAAACCTAACTTGGGCGTTTGAAAATAAACTTAGATAATTTATAAATAACAAGGATGTATTGAAGGGTTGCGCTAATATTGGTTAATATATATCATAATATTTTCCCTTATAATAAATTATCTGGCCTTATACAATTATTTTATTAATATTTTAGTTCAGTAAACAGAGCTCTACAAATTAGAAAAAAATTACCAAGATGAAAACGAGGATAAATGGGTAAAGGAAAACTATATATGAAGATAGAGGACAGTGGTCCCTTTAATAATCACTTTTAATATAAATAATCGACCCATTAATAACAAAGATATGGTAGAAATAAAAATTGAGACAGACGAACAAACACACTTGTCAACTGCTCAATTTGGTTGCGTGAGAAAGGTTGAAATTTCTTAACACGCGTTTTGATTGGTCAAGGCGTAGAGTAGCTTGGGGAAATAAAATTAACATTGTGCTGGCAAGAACCGCCATTTGAAAATAAAACTATCTACAGCTGACATCAGCGGGGGCGTCTTTATGGCCAAAGCTTTCACCGTCTGGACACTTAAGGCAGTGGTAGAACCCATTAACTGCCAAAGTCAAGCTTATGATATGTGATATTCCTGTTTGAGGCTAAGGAACAATAAATATTTGTATTGCTGTAATTAACATGCAGGCCACTATGTGTGTTACGATAGCCAAAATAGGCAAGTTGTCTTTCGGAGTGAAAGAAAGGCAAAAAATATGTGCTAGTGGCTTACAAATTTTGCGCATGCCAATGCAGTAACCCAGAAAGGATATTGGCTTTTGCAGTGCCATAAATGTTTAAATATTATGTAAAATCATGTAGAGAATGTTAGAAAGACTTTATCCACAGGTTTCAGTGCTAGAGTAAGCACACGCTATCTATTGTATGAACGAAAAACCCTGTATAGGATGTTGTAAGAGATATTAAGAGATCACAAGCCATGTATTGTACACAGCTATCTATTGTATGGAAGAGGCTTCTTAGAGAAGGAAACAAGAGCTTGGTACTATCACTGTAGAAGAATGTTTACACAGCAGTGGTGTTAAACAATGGAATATACAGATTAGTGCAATGATCAGCACACATAGCTGAACAGGGTGAGTTGTCACCGTGTTTGTGTGTGGAAGTTGATATTAAATGAGATATATATTGAGAGGGTATCTTCCTCTCATTACAGGTTCTATACCAGCATAATTATTGGTGGCAGGAAACCGGTTGAGGGGAGAAACTTTGGGAGGAACGCTCAGCCTTGTTGCCGCAGCTACCCCCTTTCTTCAGCTCTAAAGGCCGTTGACTGTAATTGAGAACCAAAGGGCCAACAGTTGTCATTATTTTATCAGATAAGTCCGTTATACCGGCACTGACAGTTTTACATCAAATATTCCACCACAACCATAAAAATAATAAAGATTTAACTCACCGTGATATGATGAAGAAAATAATCTGTCCATCATATGAACATTGATACGTACAAGCAGATAGACAGATCAGTGGGTGAAATTCTTATAGTGATCTTGATTCCTAGAAATATGATACTTGGACAGAGTTCCAGTTATTTATTTTAAATAGTGTACATATACAAATTTATTGAGTTTGACACTCCCTGTCCAAAATAAATTAAGGTACAGAGAGAATAAATTGTAAGATAATTACCTAAACTTTAACAAAAGTCTTACTCACGTTCATATTATTGAGTTACAGTTCTGGTTACATTTTATTTAGTCCATATATATAAATTAAATACATTACCCTAGACACACTCAGGCACACAACATCACAGAGCCTATTTTACACATATTGAGATCTGAGAGGTGGCGGATAGGGACTCTGAGATTCATCATCATCATCAACAATTAGACTCAGGGAACTTACACAGCTTGACCTCAGTCTGTTTATCACTAATTTATAACACCATTAACCTCATTCACCACAAGGCCAAACGCATTCACTCTACGCGACAGGAACGGGGTGTCCACGTTGATACATGCCTGGGAATAAGACTCCACTTTGTCCTCGAACGTGGTGCATCTCACAGTTATGCCTGTAAGGCAAGAGTCGTCGATACACGATCGACGCACTCAAATTGTCGTGCATCCCGTGTCTCTCAACACGGAGACTGGTTTCCTCTCCATCATGCCTTTGTGGAGATCCAACTTGCCAGTCTCATGGATTGCTGACAGACATGGTGCCGCATGCCCACATCGCAGCACTAACCTCTCGTTCGCATTGAACAGAGGACGGCACCCCGCACAGTCCTCGCTGTTCATTGTGTCCAATACAACCGCGGAATTCGCTTGTTCTATTGGGGTAGTGCATACGTCAGCACAATGACCTTTGCTACCACAATTGGTAAACAGACGCTCTTTCTTCTTTTCCTCGCGTGCACCTTTGCTGGAGCCTTTCGATGACGAAGACCCCGCATCCGAGTCAGAAGAACGGCTCTCTGAGGAAGCACTCCTCTGCTTATGAAGTTCGGTTTTATACCAAAATCGGGCTTTGTCACGCGAGTCCTCGAAGCGTACCTGCTTACGCGTTTGGTACTCCCTTCTGTTAATATCGCTATCGTATTGTCGGTTTTGCCACCTCGGCCGACTGTTCCTATGAGAACGAAAATTCCCATAGCTACCTCTACGTGGTTGATAAGGACTGTAAGGCTTCTCATAGTTCTGCTCTTGGCCCCTGTCTGATTGGTTTTACCACGGATGGCGCTGAACTTTGCCAACACTGGCAACTATGTCGTCTGACAGACCAGACTTCTAAATAAGTTTGCCCGGATGGGCCAGGACATAATGGTGCCCCCAATTGGGCCATGGACTCAATATCCTTTGGCTGACTTTAGTGAAAGAACGCAACCAACTCACTAGAACACGAGGACAACACTTTGTCTCGTAGTACTAAGTCCAACAAGCCACTATAGTCCTTCGTTATTCCCTCCATTTCAATCCATCTATTTAGCAGAAATTTGATCTTCGAGATGAAATCCTCGAAGTCCTGGTCTGCACTTGGCATCGCGTTATTAAAACGCGTCCAGTAGCCGTCAGCAGTCAGACGGAACTTCCGAAGCAATCTCTCCTTCACTTTGTCTTAATCGGCCCTTTCCTCTACAGGAAGGCTATAAAAAGTTTCCATCTCGGGCCCCACTAGCAGTGTCGATAAAAGAGATGGCCACTGATCCCTATCAGCCTTAAAGGCCACACATTCGGCCTCAAATCTTTCAAGGAAGAAATCTAAACTGTTTATTTTATCATTGAAATTTGGTAGACGCAGCCTAAAAGGACGATGAGCCCCACCAGAAGTCGAGTTCTGACCATTCGCACCCACTTCTAGCTTCTTTAATTGAATTTCCTTCTCCATCATTTTCTCTTCCAGAGCTAACCTCATTCTCTCCTTCTCCAACTCTGACTCTATCTTCCTTTCTTATAACTCTTTATCTTCTCTCATCTTCCTTTCTTGTAACTCTTTATCTTCTCTCAACTGCCTTTCTTTCAATTCAAACTCTTTCTGCTTCCACTCGTTTTCTTCTTTTATCTTCCTTTCTTGTAACACTTTATCTTCTTTCATCTTCCTTTTTTGTAATTCAAATTCTTTTCTTTTTATCTCTAGCTCTTCAGCTCGAGCATCTCTTCGAGCATTCTGTTTCTCAATCTTCTCCTTCTCTTCCTTCTCTTTCTTTTCTTCCTTCCTTTTCTGCTCTAAAGCTTTGTGATTCTCTGCTGAATGGAATTCTGCCTTGCCAAACTCCACTAATTCTTTTCCTGTGTACCCGGCTTCCTTGCCTATCCGCATGAACGTATCAATGTCCATGGTGTACACTTAGAATGTTCACTATTAGTTTTGGTATAAGTCTTTACAATACAATTATTCAACTGTATATATTCCACTTAAGTTAGCAGATAAAGTTCTGCTTAAAGTAATATTCAGTAATAACAGTAGTAAATAATGATATCACTTCTTCCATTTACACACACACACACACACACACACACACACACACACACACACACACACACACACACTCACATATATATATATATATATATATATATATATATATATATATATATATATATATATATATATATATATATATATATATATATATATATGCATGAACGTAAATATCACCTAGTAGTCTATTGTATACTTATTATTCGCCTTTACCTTATAGTATCAATAAAGTCTCACTTAGCCCCTTCACTATGGTGTCACCAATTGGAAAATTTGGTCTTTCAGACCACTTATTCTCTATTATATCCTCAACCAAACTTACAACAGTCGATAGTTGTATAATCACAACTTTTTGACAGTTGTATAATAACAACTTCTTAATACCTTGACACCAATATATAAACTTCAATAGTCGTTAGTTGTATAATAACAACTTCTTGATACAGACACCACTTATTCAATAGTCTCTGTAAAATAGCAAGAACTACCTATGGCAAAATGAGCACAACACAGATGAAAGAAACACATACATCACATTACGAAAACAAATTCCTGTCACGAGGAAATAGATAATAGAACACGAAGAGAAGAGGTAGATTAATATCTACAATGCGTGACGGAGCACGAACGAAAACAAGGGATATCTGTAAACGTATTTACAAGATAGTAAGATAAAACAAGAGAAAACACCACTTAAACACCACAAAAGAATTACTAAATGTCCACGACAATATAAATACACACACCACAAATACAGCTAACACCAACAGGGCTTGGAATGTTAAGCAGGGCAGTCGCAGGAAATCCCATCTGCCAGACTCCACCACAAACAAACTCCGCCACCCGATAAGAATCGGCCTAATGCACTCTTTTCCTACGAGAGGCCAACAATGGATTAAACTCACCGCCCTTCCTCCCTTAAAAACACGAATACACTATAATACCAAAGACTGCATAAAAACCACACTCAACAATGAAGTGCTGGAAGCTATCTCTTCCTCCAAGCACTATCTTCACTTCAGTGAAAACAAACTACATAAGCTATCAGTAAAACTATTCTATAATGTAACAAAATATATAAATAATCGAAATATTTCCTAACTACAACGAAAACAAAGCAAGATCAGCTTACACTTAACAATCAAAATACCCACATACAAACTAAGACATATCTGTACAATAAGAAGGACAAAACAAAAGGAAAGAAAACAATAACAAATTTAGAAGAAGATAGAGAAAACAGCACTAGACTACTTAACAGATCACAGAATATAATAGTTAGAATCAGTAAGAAAGACAGACACGAAAATTAAATTCTCAGAAAAAACACGAAAATATCAATATAGTACATAATACACAAACATACAAACAATAACTTAACTGAAGCTCCAATGGCGCTTGAGTACGGAAAATCCTCAGCACTGGCAAGAAATGATGAACAGAACTAACCACACTCCACAATACGTATAGTCCCAACAGAATATAAGTGCAGGAATCACTTCACTGTCAAATCTGAGTTTCACGGTATAATACTTTCTTATATGATGACCGCACTATACTCCACGGTGCTCACACAGCACTGTTTATAATATATAACTGCCATGTCTACTTCATCTAGGTTCAGCTACACAGCTACTATCAACAGTCTACCCGACAGGTACACGTGTAAGTTCCTTGGTACTGTCACATATGTAGCACACGACAAGTCTATAAGGACGTTGGATGCTCCAAGGATCACAGCAGACTGTAAGGTAACATCAAATGGATCCCGGCAAGTCGGCAGGACACACTGTACGAAGGAATACGCCCCTGGTCAGGCACTTCTGCGTTGTCAGGCAATGTCACTGGCGTCGGCTTAGGAAGGTCACGTCAGAGCGGTTCACCCCTGGGTGGGCACATCTAAGCAGCAATGACAGGGCCAGCAGCTCATGACGATAACTTGAGGTACCAACCACTCTAACAATCTCTTATCACTACAAACACTCATACCAATCAACTCTTACCACCCTAATACCAAGGTTGACCAAACTAACTCCCATTTGGCATATGCACATGCCGCCTGGGCCCCTAACTAAATGGTACCAACACCCCAAGCTCCGATGCTCCGCCAGGATCTCTGTCGCCAAGCACGAAAACGACTCATAAATGTGTCAAACTGACCCGTCTGACGCACACTGTAACATCAGCCTAACACTACGACAATCGTACAGAGACCTGCAACAATACCATAACAAACAACTTAAACTCAACTGTACAATAGTTAATGGCCGATAGACTGGAAAATGTACAGAAAAATAGCATTTACTACTGTGATACTGAAAAGTAGGTCAGCGCTTGAAATCAAGTTCAGGTCACGCGACCGTAAACAATACCGTAACAGACTGACACGCAGACTAACCTTTCACTGGACACTGAAACTGAAAACAACTCACTCCTCTGAGTTGAAGAAAAAATATGAAGGCGCCAACACAGTGGCGTTACTAACCTTCTAAAATACAGTGTGCACCATTCCTAATGGCCTGATTATAGCCACACAAGCACCAAGGCCTTACTATCAAATGATAACAAATCAATAACGCCAGCTAGCTGGGAATAACACTATACCATACAGGCCACCATTGCCAAAAGAATTGTCCGCTATAAATATCAGCAAAATATAATCAAAACACTGAAGGCCCCATGGCCTAAACAGGACGAGCTCGCAGCAATCAGAACAACAAACTAATAATGTTGCTGGATCTAACCCTATCTGCACTGTGGATTTAACATCTGGCAATCTATAATTTCTATCTCATTGTCTAAACATATGACCACAGCACACAATAGCTGACATTAAGTAATACTAACACCATCAACAGGTAAGTTCCCTCTTTAATGAACAATGCACACAGAGAAGCCGCACACGGCTATCAACAAAACATGGAATGCAATCCATAACATAATGAATATTAAGCCAACACTACTTGCCAAAATCAACAGCGCCACATAATAGCAAAAATGGTCACCGACATAATCTATCCAGCGACTACGCACTGACTATCGCTCACCGGCGAGATATAATACAGAAACTAGGCAATACATAATTGCAAGAATCTTATCGTAAATAATATCCAGGAGGAAAATCACTAGATCTCACAACCACAATCTAGCAACATATCAAATACTCCTGATCACATTAAAAAACGGCAAGAAGTAGGAACCCCACTGGCATTCACATAATCCCAGCAAAACTGCTGACAAAGGGAACACGTCCTCTCAATAAGGCGGACATCTCTAGACTGTTTTGCGCCAAAAGTTTCGTAGCGTCTTCCGTTTTGCCTAACTCGCCAAACTGGATTTTAAATTAGTATCAGCGTAGCCACTTTCCAGCGTGGCCAATTCCCAATTTCGGCGAATGTCTATACAGTGACATCCACCCCCCCCCCCCCCGCCTTTTAAGAAAGAGAACGAAGGTTTCTTCCACCGGAGGAGACACACCCAACCCTCTTTAGAGTATGGACGAACAAAGTGCCGAGAAAGCACCTCCTCATGTAGATAGAGAATGCCAGAGTTGTCCAATACTATTATCATACATGCCTTCTCACTCATTAACTAAACATAAGGATCATGTACAACTCCACACCAGGTACTATCAGTCGTGAAAAATAACAACGACTGACTAATCCTGGAGTAGTCTAAACACTATGCATGTTACATCAAATCTATAACTAATTGTCTTCACTCAAAAATCATGTCATCGTATCAACAATGATTTCTCATAATATAACTGTAGGTATAGGATAATATGATATATCTACACATTGAGTACATCTCCATAGATATTGCCTTTATGGCAGCATATCAAATACATTGTATACCATAATACATCATCGTGAAATATCAATCTTATAATCATAATACATTTCTTACATAAATTCTAATAAGTACTCTCTGCAGATGTTCCTGTCCGACAGACTATAACTGTCCCACGGTCTTCACAACCTGGACAAGACATCTGCTACCACATTATATACACACTGAATTGGTAAAATAGTAAAGTTTAATTGCTGTAGCAATAATGCCCAGCGTGTCAATTTAGCACTGGTGGATATAGCCGACTGCAAAAATAGCAGTGGTTTGTGGTCTGTTTGGAGGAAAAAATGCGCCCCAACAGATATCGTGCCAACTTAGACACCGCCCAGATAATCGCAAGGCACTCCCTCTCAATTACCTGCCTACAGTATGCCTGCCTAAAGTGTGCCTGCCCACAGCGCACCTGCCTACAGTGTGCCTGCCTACAGCGTACCTGCCTACAGCGTACCTGCCTACAGCATCCCTGCCCACGGCGAACTTGTCTACCGCGTGCCTGTCTACAACGCACCTGCCTACAGCATGATTGCCCACAGTGCACCTGCCTACAATATGCCTGCCTACAGCGCACCTGCCTACAGTATGCCTGCCTACAGTGTACCTGCCCACAGCGTGCCTGCCTACAATATGCTTTTATGGCATCACGCTACATTAATACAAAGCCCGACATAGCATAATACAGCATAACTATGCATTGTAAAGCATTACATAATCTCTACAATTTCATAACATGTCATAGCATAAACAAACATTACAAGATATCTCACAATCTTTACAAATTTACAAAATCCTCCTATTGATATCAGAATAGAACTACTGGCGTTGGTCAGAGCCACTCAGGTTCGGTTCGTATTAACCGAAACATCTTACTGAACGCGAACCCGAAATCTAACCCTAGCTATTGCTGAACTACTAGCAGATGGTTCTGAAGCAAAGACATATGCTTCTGCCTAACTGCCTTACGCGCACCCCACCTATTCGCGAAAGTCACCCATGCCATTTTGGTATTGTCGCGTAACGACAATACTTCCACGAACCTAACCAGCGCGTCATCATCGAACACTCGTCTGAGTGTGCGCCAACTAGCACTCAATGGCACGTTACGCACCAAAACTGTACGTTCACTAGCTTTCGGACTTTCATATAAGTCCCAACTGCTCCTAGTTATGTCATTTGGTACTGGCCGCGAAATACGTCTACGATGTACCTTTTGATCATTTCTCTTGGGAGTTTAGTGATGCTGAGCCTCTGCCCCAGCTACACCCACGTCACTATGCACCCCGCGTACATTGCCGACGATTAAATCGGCAATCGGGTCTTCGAAGACTGTAGTAAAGTACTCCGTGTCACACCCCGCTCAAATTTCCGCGATTCAAAAATCTAGTAACGTAAATTTACAACCTATAAACCACTCCTACTATATGTGAAAAATTGCCAAGGACAAGGTCAAACGTACCGCTTAAACTTGGACAACATCATTTGAATTTTCCACTATTACAGTTAAAAATCTATAAATAAATTCCATGTTTGGCCTTGGTCACATCTAACCGCTAATATTTAAACTAAAGAGTTTGAATTTTCTAACGCCAAGCGTAAAAAAAATACCATCCCCCCCCCCCCTCCCACTTTCTCCAAAACACACATGCACAAGCTCGACCCTTCCCAATATTAATGACGAACGCCGTCCAACTTGGCAGCGAATCAAATTTTTGCTTCGTTTAAAGGGGAGAGAGAAAGAAAGTGGATTACAATGGAAATCAAACCTAACTTGGGCGTTTGAAAAGAAACGTAGATAATTTATAAATAACAAGGATGTATTGAACGGTAGCGCTAATATTGGTTAATATATATCATAATATTTTCCCTTATAATAAATTATCTAGCCTTAGACAATGATAAAGCGTTCTTTTGTTGTAATGTTTGCTGATACTGCTTTCATAAGGTTATGAATGGTCAACTCTTCCCGACACAGTGTTAAGTAGTTAGGTCACCTTGTACGTCAAGTGTTGGAGCGCTGACAAGGGACCGTGTTGACATAGAGTGAGAGTGTAAATGTAAATAACGCGAATGAGTGTATAGTTCTGTTAGGTTGACAGGTTACTCACTCAATCATAGCTTGAAGTCAATAAAGGGCAGACCACTGATGACGTTTCATACATTTAATAATGGACGTACACTTCGACATCACGATTACAGTCATTTGAACAGGTTAGCACAAAAATCATCGTATACTTGAAAAATGGGTGACAATATCAGATGTGCATTTATGTGGCATGTAAATATAATGGAACGATAGTAGACAAGCACTCAATATTCTGGTTGTCTATCGTCTCATGCTTCAACTGACTAATCGCGTCAGTTAAGGTGGATACATAATCATCAACAATGGTTCACTGACAGAACCTTCTCCAGGCTAAGTTTCTCAAGCCGTAAATTCATCCAATGTTTATAGCAACAATGCTAAACCACAGTAGTGGGTTTTCATAATATGTAGATCTCTGTACCATCATCAGATAATAAGACCTTTTCTGTTCTCCGACAATGATCCGCTTACAATGGCGGGAATCCAAAATGGCTCTCCTCCGTGAGCTTCGCTCACCCAGGATGAAAAATTATGAAGTAGAATTACGTCGTTATTCATACGTAAATGTCCTCATTGGGCTTCTATACATATCTGCTATCAATAAGGCTGGTTACATCAAGTAATCTAGTGCTGCTAGATAACACGTCGTCTTCATCTGTAATCAACAATCCTAGATGTACGATAATACGTCTCCCATCTAGGCTTAGCAAAAAAGTTCAGCAAAAAAGTTTTGGTTTTACCTGGCTTTAGGAAAACACATACAAGCGAATAACGCACGCCATTCCTAGGCGTTAATAATGGACATTAGGAGAATCTCTGATAATACAATCATACAGAGAAACAATCTCCTTCCTAGAATAAATCACAGAGATCAATCTTCAAACTTTCTAATCGACCATCCCATAGTAGCGACGACATGACAGCCTTCTCTGTCCACACACAAAATCGACGCATGCGCAGAAAAACCTTTCACCCCAAAATAGTCCGACATAGAAATGCAAAGATACAAAGATATAAGACCGAATCACCTTAAATAGTAAAGGAATAAATATAAATTCTGGCCATAAAAATTTTAAGCAAGACCAATCTGTTTCTGACCATACCAGACGAAAAATGACGGAAATCTAGTATTCATACGCCAGATTAAGACACAAGAACAGATAACCCATATAACCGAATATAACACCGATCAATCAGGGTTCTGTCCCTTAGACTAAGAATCATTGATTCTCAAATAAAATACTTTTCATCAGACAAAGAGTTATACTTTACATTTGTATGCCTACCAACAGTAATCTGTCCGCAACAGACAATAATTTATTAATATTTTAGTTAAGTGAACAGAGATCTACAAACTAGAAAACAATTACCAAGATGAAAACGAGGATAAATGGGTGAAGGAAAACTATATATGAAGATAGAGGACAGTGGTCCCTTTAATAATCATTTTTAATATAAAAAATCGACCCATTAATAACAAAGATATGGTAGAAATAAAAATTGAGACAGACGAACAAACACACTTGTCAACTGCTCAATTTGGTTGCGTGAGAAAGGTTGAAATTTCTTAACACGCGTTTTGATTGGTCAAGGCGTAGAGTAGCTTGGGGAAATAAAATTAACATTTTGCTGGCAAGAACCGCCATTTGAAAATAAAACTATCTACAGCTGACATCAGCGGGAGAGTCTTTATGACCAAAGCTTTCACCGTCTGGACACTTAAGGCAGTGGTAGAACCCATTAACTGCCAAAGTCAAGCTTATGATATGTGATATTCTTGTTTAAGGGTAAGGTACAATAACTATTTGTATTGCTTTAATTAACATGCAGGCCACTATGTGTGTTACGATAGCCAAAATAGGAATGCTGTCTTTCGGAGTGAAAGAAAGGCATAAAATATGTGCTAGTGGCTTACAAATTTTGCGCATGCCAATGCAGTAACCCAGAAAGGATATTGGATTTTGCAGTGCCATAAATGTTTAAATATTATGTAAAATCATGTAGAGAATGTTAGAAAGAATTTATCCACAGGTTTCAGTGCTAGAGTAAGCACACCCTATCTATTGTATGAACGAAAAACCCTGTATAGGATGTTGTAAGAGATATTAAGAGATCACAAGCCATGTATTGTACACCCCTATCTATTGTATGGAAGAGGCTTCTTGGAGAAGGAAACAAGAGCTTGGTACTATCACTGTAGAAGAATGTTTACACAGCAGTGGTGTGAAACAATGGAATATACAGATTAGTGCAATGATCAGCACACATAGCTGATCAGGGTGAGTTGTCAGCTGATCAGGGTGAGTTGTCACCGTTTTTGTGTGTGGAAGTTGATATTAAATGAGATATATATGGAGAGGGTATTTTCCTCTCATTACAGGTCCTATACCAGCATACTTATTGGTGGCAGGAAACCGGTTGAGGGGAAAAACTTTTGGAGGAACGCTCAGCCTTGTTGCCGCAGCTACCCCCTTTCTTCAGCTCTAAAGGCCGTTGACTGTAATTGAGAACCAAAAGGCCAACAGTTGTCATCATTTTATCAGATAAGTCCGTTATACCGGCACTGAAAGTTTTACATCAAATATTCCACCACAACCATAAAAATAATAAAGATTTAACTCACCGTGATATGATGAAGAAAATAATCTGTCCATCACGTGAACAGTGATACGTACAAGCAGAAAGACAGATCAGTGTACATATACAAATTTATTGAGTTTGACACTCCCTGTCCAAAATAAATTGAGGTACAGGGAGAATAAATTGTAAGATAATTACCTAAACTTTAACAAAAGTCTTACTCACGTTGATATTATTGAGTTACAGTTCTGGATACATTTTTTTAGTCCATATATATATATATATTAAATACATTACCCTAGACACACTCAGCCACACATCACAGAGCCTATTTTACACAGATTGAGATCTGAGAGGTGGCGGATAGGGACTCTGAGATTCATCATCAACAATTAGACTCAGGGAACTTACACAGCTTGACCTCAGTCTGTTTATCACTAATTTATAACACCATTAACCTCATTCACCACATATTGGGGTCCTGTCCGGGAGTAGAGTAACACCAGACCCTGGGGGCTCTATAAATAAATAAATAAGAAAAGTAATAAGTGGTGGAATTTGATGAACTGTCAGTGCCTTTATTAATTAGTTAGATTGTTTGTTAATTTAAAATATATTATTGATAAATTTGTATTGAAAGAAAGGATGGCAGACTTAGCTAAATTCAGATCTTTCACTGTACAGACGGCGAAATAACTTGGCACGGAGGGAAACCTTCTGATTCAGTATGTAACTTCTGAATGTGATAAGTTTATTGAAAGGGAAGATGGGAGGTTGGCTGAGAGAAGAGATTACAGTTAGAAGCTAATAGGGAGGCTAGGAAATTATAGGCTGATAGAGAGGCTGAAATCAAGAAATTACAGTTAGAGGAAAAGAAATTGGAGGCTGAAAAAGAAGATAAGAGATTGCAAAGGGAGGCAGAAGAAAGAAGATTGCAGATGGAGGCGGAAAAAGAGGAAAACGTTTGCAAAGAGAACATGAGCTCAGACTCAAGGAACTGGAACTGCAAGGACATGTTCCAGAAAATGGAAGCAGCCCATCTACCTCTGATAATACTGCAAGTCAGGGGGCCTCTTATTCAGCCATGAACTTTTCCTTAGATCCTTTTGTAGAGAAAGAGGATGACATTGAGTCATTCCTCAATAGATACGAAAGACTAGCTACAAATTATGGGTTAGAAAGGGAGAAGTGGAGTTTAAAATTATCACAAGGACTTACGGGTACATCTTATGAAGCCTTCTCCAAATTGAGCAGAGAAGAGCAAGACGATTATGATATTCTAAAACAAGCTCTATTAGTCAGATATGAGAAGAACGGTGAATTCTATAAAAGAGATTTAGGAATGCTAAGCTACTGTCTGGGGAGACTTACCACCAATTCTCTGCCAGATTGGAAACTTATATGGAGAAATGGACTGCTCTGGGGAAAACCTAAGATTTGAAGGAAATGATTATGTTGGAGCAGTTAAGAGAGTCCATGGCTCCAGACTTTAGAATATTTCTCATGGAACAAGGGGCAGAGAGATTGGGGGAGATTCTCAATGTTGCTGAGAGATATCAGGCAGCCCAGTCAGAAGTAACTGGCATTAAAAAGAAACCAGTAAATAATAAAACCCCACATACTCAGACTAAGCTTGACAATAGAGAACAAGGCCCCAGGTTTAAACAAAATTATGATAGGCAAAGATATGATCCTAGAGATAGAAACCCTCAAACAAATGACAAGAAACCTGACAGCCCAGAAGGAAGATGGTGTAAATTTTGCAAGTTGAACAATCATAACACCCGAGACTGTAAGAAGAAACCTCCATATTACGCTGCATGCCTTAAAACAGGAAACAAGGGAAAAAAGGAATATCCTACTGGACAGCAGGAACCTCATCATCTCCCTGTATGTGAAGATGTAGTATGCAATGGGGGCCACCATTAAGTGCCTTTATGATACTGGATTGGATTTTGACTCAGTCGTGAGTTCTCACCTAGTGCACCCAGATCAATATACCACAGAAACAGTGGAGATCCAAGGAACGACTAAGGAAGTAGCAACCATGACACTTCCCATTGCAAGAATCAATGTAAAAACTCGCTATGTGGAAGGAGTGATTAGAGCAGCAGTGATAAACGAACCAATCTACCCTCTGATACTGTGGTGTAGATATGTGTTTTTGGGAAGTCCCAAAAGACCAGTGATCATGGCAGCAGTACAGACCAGGTCACAGTCAAGGAAGGAGGAAGAAAACCAAATAAATACTCATCCAGAGGAGATGAGGAAGGCAAAGGCTGAGGATAGGTCACTAAAGCCGTGTTTCAGGAAACTCCCAAAAAGCCATACCCCTCCAAACAAAGGAGATTTTTATATGAAGAACAAATTAATGTATAGGAAGGCTGGAACTGGTTCAAATGGTCATGGACAGCTAGTTCTTCCATCTTCATATAGGGAGAAAGTGATAAAAAGATCACATGGTGCATCAGATGGTGGACATGAGAAAATAGGTACTACATGTCAAAGAGTATATATGACATTCTATAGCCAGGCGTAGCTGCAGACGTTGCAGAATTTGTGGAGGCCTGTGACCAATGCAACAAGGGAACACCCACACGTTGGGAAAATCATCAGGGCCTACAAAAGCACTAAGGTGAAAACAGGCCTGAAAATAAAAGGAAAGTTAACTATGATAACGCAGACACGGTGGATAGGAAAACCCCTTTTCACACACAGTCTTCACATAAACGAGTTAGAATGGCCACTATGCGTATGGTACAATAAGTTACCTCAACCTAGTCCCACCCGACAACCCTTGGTCGGAATTCATGGAACTGAACAAAAATAGAAGAGAGGGAAGCCCCCTCACTTTGAAACTGAAACTGCGGGGAAACCCCAGTCGGAGAATTGGTAGTGGACGGTTGGTGTGTGATAGCCAATTAAAGGGAGAAAAGTCACCACCACAATACTTCAATTTACATAAGCATTAACAGGAATGGTGCCGGCAACTTTGCTATTTGGCCGGCCCATAAAAGGCCAATTGGAAGCATTATTGAGGACATGGAATGATGAGAAGGCAGAAGAGACTGTAACCTCTTCATATCAGTATGTGAACGAGCTGACCACTCGATTAAAAACTGGCTGGAAATTGGCAAATGATAACCTAAGACAAGCCAGGAAGAAAGATGCTGCATATTATAATAAGAAAACGAAGGATATGGAGCTTGCCGTGGGAGAGAAGGTGCTTCTTCTGTTACCCGGAAGTAGCAACAAACTTCAGATAGGATGGCAAGGTCCATACACAGTTCTGGAAAGGGTATCTAGAACGAATTATAAGATAGACAAGAAGGGAAAGGAAAAAGTCTATCATGTGAACCTCCTTAAGAAATACCATGACAGGAAAACCTTGGAAGGAGAACACCTAATGGCCTTGGCCATAGCTACTGAGTTGAAAAACGAACCTCTCACCTCTAACGAATACCCCCTAAAACCATGTGAAACTCCTGCACAGGTGAAAGTCAGTATTCATCGGACAAAAGGGCAGAGGGAGCAGATTCAAAAGGTTCTGGAAAATCATACAGACGTGTTAACGGACAGACCGGGGCACACTAACTTGTTGGAATATGATATGAAACTGCTAGACCCATCACCCATCTGTATGAGAGCCTATACTATCCCATTCGCAAAAGAGAAAGCTTTAAAAGAGGAGACAGATTATCTGTTACAAGAAGGGATTATTTCTCACAGTGAATCTCCTTATAGCTCCTGTGTGGTATTGTTGAGAAAACCCTCTGGTGAACATAGACTGTGCATAGATTACAGGAAACCGAATGCTGTCACAGAAAGTCAGGTGGATCCATTACCTGATACTAACCAACTATTTGCCAGACTGAATAAGACAAAATATTTCTCAAAAGTAGATCTCACTTAAACACACGAATACACTATAATACTAAAGACTCCATGAAAACCACACTCAACAATAAAGTGCTGGAAGCTATCTCTTCCACCAAGCACTATCTTCACTTCAGTGAAAACAAACTACATAAGCTATCAGTAAAGTTATTCTATAATGTAACAAAATATATAAATAATCGAAATATTTCCTAACTACAACGAAAACAAAGCAAGATCAGCTTACACTTAACAATCAAAATACCCACATACAAACTAAGACATACCTGTACAATAAGAAGGACAAAACAAAAGGAAAGAAAACAATAACAAATTTAGAAGAAGATAGAGAAAACAGCACTAGACTACTTAACAGATCACAGAATATAATAGTTAGAATCAGTAAGAAAGACAGACACGAAAATTAAATTCTCAGAAAAAACACGAAAATATCAATATAGTACATAATACACAAACATACAAACAATAACTTAACTGAAGCTCCAATGGCGCTTGAGTACGGAGAATCCTCAGCACTGGCAAGAAATGATGAACAGAACTAACCACACTCCACAATACGTATAGTCCCAAAAGAGTATAAGTGCAGGAATCACTTCACTGTCAAATCTGAGTTTCACGGTATAATACTTTCTTATATGATGGCCGCACTATACTCCACGGTGCTCACACAGCACTGTTTTTAATATATAACTGCAATGTCTACTTCATCTAGGTTCAGCTACACAGCTACTATCAACAGTCTACCCGACAGGTACACGAGTGAGTTCCTTGGTACTGTCAAATATGTAGCACACGACAAGTCTATAAGGACGCTGGATGCTCCAAGGATCACAGCAGACTGTAAGGTAACATCCACTGGATCCCGGCAAGTCGGCAGGACACACTGTGCGAAGCAATACGCCCCTGGTCAGGCACTTCTGCGTTGTCAGGCAATGTCACTGGCGTCGGCTTAGGAAGGTCACGTCAGAGCGGTTCACCCCTGGGTGGGCACATCTAAGCAGCAATGACAGTGCCAGCAGCTCATGACGATAACTTGAGGTACCAACCAATCTAACAATCTCTTATCGCTATAAACACTAATACCAATCAACTCTTACCACCCTAATACCAAGGTTGACCAAACTAACTCCCATCTGGTATATGCACATGCCGCCTGGGCCCCTAACTAAATGGTACCAACACCCCAAGCTCCGCTGCTCCGCCAGGATCCCTGTCGCCAGCCACGAAAACGACTCAGAAATGTGTCAAACTGACCCGTCTGACGCACACTGTAACATCAGCCTAACACTACGAGAATCGGACACAGACCTGCAACAATACCATTACAAACAGCTTAAACTCAACTGTACAATAGTTAATCGCCGATAGACTGGAAACTGTACAGGAAAATAGCCATTACTACTGTGATGCTGAAAAGTAGGTCAGCGCTTGAAATCAAGTTCAGGTCACGCGACCGTAAACAATACCGTAACAGACTGACACGCAGACTAACCTTTCACTGGGCACTGAAACTAAAAACAACTCACTCCCGTGAGTTGAAGAAAAAATATGAAGGCGCCAACACAGTGGCGTTACTAACCTTCTAAAATACAGTGTGCACCATTCCTAATGGCCTGATTATAGCCACACAAGCACCAAGGCCTTACTATCAAATGATAACAAATCAATAACGCCAGCTAGCTGGGAATAACACTATACCACACAGGCCACCATGGCCAAAAGAATTGTCCGCTATAAATATCAACAAAATATAATCAAAACACTGAAGGCCCCATGGCCTAAACAGGACGAGCCCGCAGCTGTCAGAACAACAAACTAATAATGTTGCTGGATCTAACC
This sequence comes from Oreohelix idahoensis, assembly GCA_024509875.1. NCBI lineage: Eukaryota > Metazoa > Mollusca > Gastropoda > Stylommatophora > Oreohelicidae > Oreohelix > Oreohelix idahoensis. The sequence continues at coordinate 599,362 of JAMPIV010003725.1, read as the reverse complement.
CTATCTGCACTGTGGATTTAACATCTGGCAATCTATAATTTCTGGCTCACTGTCTACAGATATGACCACAGCACACAATATCTGACATTACGTAATACTAACACCATCAACAGGTAAGTTCCCTCTTTAATGAACAATGCACACAGAGAAGCCGCACACGGCTATCAACAAAACATGGAATGCAATACATAACATAATGAATATTAAGCCAACACTACTTGCCCAAATCAACAGCGCCACATAATAGCAAAAAATGGTCACCGACATAATCTAACCAGCGACTACGCACTGACTATCGCTCACCGGCGAGATATAATACAGAAACTAGGCAATACATAATTGCAAGAATCTTATCATAAATAATATCCAGGAGGAAAATCACTAGATCTCACAACCACAATCTAGCAACATATCAAATACTCCTGATCACATGAAAAAACTTGCTTCTTCCTTTCCTGGAATCCTAAGCATGATTTGCTGCTTTCCTTATATATTGTTGAAATGGTGTTGAAATTCTGGTCTATATCATCAGTCAATGTCTTTTCCTGGCTTTTGGCAAATTGATAGGAAAGCGAAAGAGAGGCCGACCAAAAACAACTTGGCGGAGGACTGTGGAGGCTGAGATGCAAAGAATGAACCAGAGTTGGGGCACTGTACGAAGGATGGCCACCGACCGTGCAAAGTGGAATCAATTTGTTGTTGCCCTACAAGACGCCACTAGGCGTGATGGCCACTGACTGCTTTGACGGTCGGTGGTTAAGGATCGAAGAAGAAGACATGAAAAAACGGCAAGAAGTAGGAACCCCACTGGCATTCACACAATCCCAGCAAAACTGCTGACAAAGGGAACACGTCCTCTCAGTAAGGCGGACATCTCTAGATTGCTTTGCGCCAAACGTTTCGTAGCGTCATCCGTTTTGCCTAACTCGCCAAACGAGTTTTTAAATTAGTATCAGCGTAGCCACTTTCCAGCGTGGCCAATTCACAATTTCAGCGAATATCTATACTGTGACAGGCATACGCTTTTGCACGCCAAATGTGAGTGATAATGAAGATGATTGTGGTGCTAACAAGTGCGGCACTATTTTATTGTCGCTATGCGTAGTTCGCATGTGACGTCGATTTGTTTAACTGAGCGACATGATCAGTGTTTACATTGTCCTTTGGACTAACTAGTTGTGTTTGAAAGTGTCCCTAGTTGGAACCTATTTGATATTACCTACATGCCTTGAATGGAAATCATTAGTGTACTAGAAGTACCTTATTATTAAGATGTATTTGAGGATGTGTCATGAACATATAGAACTTAAATTGCTTCAGTGTTTGCGAATAAATGTAGCCGTGTGTTACCAAGGAGTTCAGGTCAAAGTTCTTACTGTTGGCTCGTATGAAAGCCATTTCATGCGTTGATGTTCTAAGCCCGTACTCCTGGGAACTGTAGACAACGAACCGTATAACTAAAACGTATATCCCAGAAACTGACAGCACCACAATATATATATATATATATATATATATATATATATATATATATATATATATATATATATATATATATATATATATATATATATATATATATATATATATATATATATATATATATATATATATATATATATATATATATATATATATATATATATATATATATATATATATACACAGACAACCGTGAGGCTAAGAAACCCATGACCTTTAAATATTTGTAAAACTTGGCCAAAAATGATCCGATTATTATGTAATTATTTACAAATGGTGAGAAAATGTTTACCTACATTTTGCTTATTTCAATTTTTGCTCAAAACGTCCGCGCCAGATACAACACATGCGCGAATTCGGGTGCGCCACTTTCTCACTGACGCGTCAATGGTGCGCTGTTCTAGCTCATCCCATGCCTGCTTTATCCGCTCTCTTAGCTCATATACATTGCCAATTGTCTTTCGGTAGACATTCTCTTGCAAAACGCCCCAAATCGCATAGTCCACGTGGTTAAGATTTGGACTATTTGGTGGCCAAAAATTCGGTTCGATGAATTCAGGTGTCTCCTGAGTGAGCAGCGCCATTGTATCTCTAACATGATAACAAGTCTTGCTGGAAGATGAAGAATTCTGATATTTACCTCATGTCAGGAAGGAGGCACTTCTTCAACATAGTAATCGCGGTAGTAATCACCATCTATCTTGATACCAGGTTTAACAAAATGAATTCCAGTGCCACCCAGTGATGAGACACCAACATAAACCATTACTGTTTTGCTGAACGTTGGTTTTGCTCGCAGCAACCGATTAGCAGATGTTTCTTTATCTGGTGACAACCGGTGCATACACCCGATCGTTCTGACTATTGGTTGGCCGAGCAACAGTAAAACGTTTTTCTTACGTGAACAATATGAAATACTTTATGTTCTGGGAAGCGACGCAAAAGAAGTTGGCATCGGGAAAGCCGTGACTCCTTGTTGCGTTCAGTTAACCCTGTCGCCCGATTTTTCTTCAAACAATTTGATTTAAGTTCCTTTTTGATGATTCTGCACAAGGATCTTTGAGAAGCGCTTTTCTGACGAGCAATTTGACATTGGGAAAGATGATTTTGCGGACGTCCTTCTTGACTTTGCACAAGCTCGTTGAAAGCATTGATGTTGTCATTGGTGAGCGAAGAACGTGTTCGGCCAGTCCCTTTACGACGTTCAACAGTGCCGGTTTGGTCTATCTTTTGCAAAAGATATGTCAGTCCGCTTAAAGTCCATCCTTTGTTTGGAAACTCCTTAAGAAGTCGTTTCGCACCATAATTTGTGTTTTGTCAACGAAATTTGATTGCCATTTTTTCTTCTTCAGAGAACGCTATTTTGCAGCAGAGGAATTACAGTTGTTTGCAGTGCCACCTGCAAGGCGTAAAATTCGTTGCGTGAAACTTGAAATTCAAAATTTGAGGCTCGAAATTCGAAAAGGAATATTGTTATCATAATTGTCACCAAATTTTATAATAATCGTCTCATTTTCGGCCAAGTTTTAAAAAATATTTAAAGGTCATGGATTTCTTTGCCTCACGGTGTTTGTATGTATATATATATATATATATATATATATATATATATATATATATATATATATATATATATATATATATATATATATATATATATATATATATATATATATATATATATATATATAATATATATGTACATATTTATCAAAGGGGTTACAGTAATAAGGGGTAAAGGAAAAGTTAGGGGTCATAAAATGTTTTCCTTTAATCAACCAATTTTCCCGGGAGGGGGAATGCTCACAGTTAAATAATCCCGCTAGGAGAAATCCCGTACAATTAATACAGTACACCTTAATACTAGGTTGAACTAATTATAAGGGTAAAAAGATTAAATCTCCTTTTTCATAAAAAAAACACGCTTGGCTGGCCAGCACACAGTCACACACACACAGACTTACAAAATGGTGAATTCTGGCACTTCATAGGAAATACATAAAAAAACAGCACTAAACCTTGGCTTAGGTAAAAGTATTTTCTTCCGTGTACAGCCCCAGTTTAGCGTGTTGTTGAAGTTAACAAAGTGTCCCGAAATCGCTGGACGTTGAAGTTTAACGGTACTGTTTGTTTATTAGATAAAGTTCCTAAAGAAGGGCACAGGCACTTTGCTAGGTGTGAGGAATAGTGTGGTGTCTAAGATTGGCACATCTGGTGGAGATAACTTTCTTTTGCAGTAATGTCACAAACTACAAAACACTGAGGTAAGTTCTTCAGGGGGTGGTAAAATCCAATGATTATGCTTGACAGACAGTGTCAGGGAAATCTATGTTCTTCTTCACAAATAGAGCAGTGAGTAAAATATTGCTACTGTTGACTGTTCTTCTTCCAGTTTGATAACTGTAAAACGACTTTATGAATTGGGATTTTAAAATAGTCTTTGGGTTTGCTTTGTTTCTGTATACTTCAGATAGCTGAATCCCAACAGGATCGCCACAAAGATTAAATTTCAAATATGTTCATAAGTCACTGGAGTAATCGAACTGAGTCGGCAAGACTCTAGATATATATTATTGCTGTGTAATGGCTGCTTAAATGATGTTTCATTGCTGCTAAATTGCTGGGATGCGAGGTTCAAAAGATCATTCTGGATGCAATAGAAAAAACATGAAATACAATAAAATCATATTAAAATCTAACGCGCGATACATTTACAGTTTAACTATTTTCTGCACTCGCGTCTTCAATTAATAAAGCAAGAAAAAAAAACTCCCCGTGAGGTTAATAGTTGAAAGTACATCTATTTATACAGAACTAAACTGTATTAAAGTTATAATTCCCTTAAGCGGCTATTGTATTAGGAAATAAACTTATAGATGTTACATTTAGTTGGCACTAGAACTTTGAAGATGGGCTTATTTAATAAGGTTAAATTTACACCACAATCCCGTGAACTAAATATGAAATAACTAGACCACTGATCACTCGAAGCTAAAGTATTAATTACAGTCTGCACAGAAAAAGAATTTTACTCCAATAGCCAACAATTTAGATGAAATCTAACAGGAATTTAGCTATATGCTAGTGAATCTTAGAATTCTGTCAGAACGAATGAAAACGTTGCCCTTTTCAGATTCAGTATTTATCTATTAGAAAGGCAAGATAAATGGTACGTGTGAAAATTTCGCGCCTCTTCAGTTCCCAGGGAAAGTCGAAGTTATTTAGCAGCCATGCTAACCACGATGGCCCGACTGGCTTCCGATCTACGTTCGTCTCAGGCTGCTCGCACGAGGATGTGAAATTTCGGCGAGACTAGCCTCGTTCGCGGTGAGTTTCCTGATTCCTCAGATCGTATCCGCTACGCTGAGCGTTCCGTCTTTCGGGCAGGACTGCCGGTGGCCACAGAAGTGCGAAGTCTGCAAGAAGCTTTCTTCTGACCGCTCGTGTCCGTCTTGCGAACGGTTCAGTGTTCGTACGGAGATGCTAAACTTCTGCTTCTCTGTTCTGGGGATCTTCTTTGACTGCTTTGATCATAGCCGCTACTCTTCGTTGATGAAAAGTTACAACAATACTGATGTTCAGGGATTCTAATGTTATGAAAAGCTAAAGTCCCTTTAATCATCCATCAAATCAGGAAAAATTCACTTGACAAACTAGACGTACGTCACAATCGTCCCCACTTTTAGACATGAAACCATTTTTCATGTTTCCTTCTTGACAATGGAGGTGACCTGATTGGTGACTTTAGGATGAGTGGTATCTTCAGTTTGCTCTTCTTCCTCTGTAGACCAGTTTCTACTCAAGAAGTCAGCTCCGACATTCTGTTTTCCTGGAATATATTCCACTTTGAAGGAATAAACGCTCAATAATAATGCCCAGCGCATAATCCTTGCGTTGAATTCCTTATTGGCACCAAGGAAAGCTAATGGAGCGTGGTCGGTTTGTACTGTGAAAGAAGTACCATACAGAAACTCCTGATGGCGTCTGATGCCATGAATCAGAGCGAGACATTCTCTTTCAACGACACTGTAGTTGCGTTCAGCCTTGTTCAGTTTCCGACTGCCGTAAGCTACTGGGAATAACATATTCGGGTCACTGTCCTCGGCTTGCAACAATGTTGACCCGATGCCCTGACCTGACGCGTCAACTCTTAGTACGAAAGGCTTCTTAAGGTCAGGTAACCTTAGGATGGGGTATGCCGACAACTGTCCTTTCAAAGTGCTGTATGCATGTTCGCACTTTTGATCCCACATGACCTTATCAGGACAAACTTTCTTGGTGAGGTCAGTCAGAGGTGCCGTAAGTCCGTTGAAGTTCTCGATGTATTTCTGATAATATGCACATAGTGATAGGAAGGAACGCACGTCTTTCTTCGTTCTGGGCCTTTTGGCTGCAGCTATTTTCTCCACGTTCTTCTGAACAGGCCAACTACAGCCGTGGGAAATAGTATGCCCCAAGAAGTCTAGCTTTTCAAACCCGATGAGACATTTGCTAGGTCTGGCTGTGAGACCAGTTTCCTGTAGTATCCTGAGGAGCATAGCAACCGTAGCAATATGTTAGACGTAGGTTTCCGATGCAATTAATATGTCATCCATGAAATTATGGAAGTGGATACTTTGCAAAGGTTCTAACAGCTTCCTCATCATTTTGGTGAACACTCCTGGTGCGTTATGCAATCCGAACGGCATCACATTAAATGTTTAATGTCCTTCACTAGTGCTGAAAGCTAGCAAAGGTTTAACTTCCTCCTTGACTGGTATTTGATAATAACCTTTACTGAGGTCAATCTTGGAGAAAATCGTTGCCTTGCTGAGCTTGGTGAACAACTCAGAAACAGTTTGGAGAGGTTCGGGCTGGAATTCCGTAACAGCGTTTAGTAGCCGGTAATCTATACACAGCCGAACTTCCTTATTGGGCTTCTGCAACAGCACTACACTTGAACTGTAAGGAGATGTAGACTAACTGATAATTTCTGTCTGTCGCAGCTTGTCTATTTCTCCACAAAGTGCATCAGCTTTAGCGTACGGGATGGGGTAAACTCTGGTTCGAACAGGGGTCTCGTTTGTTAATTTCATGTCAAATTCGATGAGATTTGTTCGACCAGGTACATCCGTTAAGACTGCACTGTACTGCTTTAGTAGCGCCCTGGTTTCTGTTTGTTGTTCTGGTGAGAGATTGTCGCCGAACTTGACATCTTTAAAGGATTCTGTGGGTTGCAGTGGATACTCCATGCAACCATCATCATCTTCCTCGTCTTCCGTTGCTATGGCGACAGCCAGGAGATGCTCGGAGGATGGCACTGGTCTTTCCAGATATTTCTTAAGCAGATTTATGTGGAAGACCTTCTCCTTTCCTTTAATGGAGATCTTGTAATTAGTACGTGAGATCTTTTTAAGGACGGTAAACGGCCCTTGCCATCCGATGCGAAGTTTATTGCTTCCGGTTGGAAGTAGCAACAAAACTTTTTCCCCTGGTTGGAGCTCTCTCTCTTTTGCAGCTTTGTTGTATCTTTTAGCATGTTTAGCGCGGGCTTTCGTAAGGTTTGTCGTAGCTAGATCCCATCCTAGCTTTAACCTTTCCTTGAGCTCAGATACATACTTGCTTGCAGTGACGACTGTCTCGTCAGCCTTTTGGTCTGTCAGGGACTGAAGTAAGGCTTCTAGTGACCCCTTAATAGGTCTGCCAAACAAAAGTGTAGCAGGCGGGAATCCCGTAGACGCTTGGGGTACCTCTCGGTAGGCGAATAAGGCAGCCGATATATATAGGTCCCAGTCTTCCGGTTTCTCCTGACCCAGCTTACTTAACATGGTGGTGACGCTGCCATTAAAACGTTCCATGAGCCCATTTCCGGCCGGATGGTAGGTGTAGAGTAAACGTGTTGTTGTACATTCACCAACACTGTAGGATGTCTGGATGCGGATGTTATGTTAAGAGTCATGCACTGATCATCACTGAAGAAAGTCTTCTTCAGTTACCTCTGCATCATCGAATGAACCTGTCATATTGACATTGAGTGGGAGTGTCAAGTAACGCGAATGGTGTAGTAGTTCGGTGTAACAGACCACTTGATAATACCTCTCACACACTCTCATGTAATGCAATGACGACTTGAACTGCCGCTGACATTTCAATAGTTTAATGAAGACACGCACACAGGACAGCACGGATACAGTCATGGGAACATGTTGACATACATTCATTGGTTATTTGAATCGTGGATGATACATTCATGTAGTAGTGAAATAACATTCAACCTAAGATAGCATTCACTGTTCTGGTAACTAATCGCCGTATCCTCTACTGACTGAACGCGGCAATGAGGATCGGTAAACATACAAAAGTCATTGGCCCAACCTTCATTTCATGGCTAAGTTCTTAAGCTGAAATATGTCCAATGTTTGTATAATACTCATAAGCCACGATAGTGGGTTTTCACCTCCTAACAAGATCTCGATACCACTGCCCGATAGTAGGATACATAATCTGTTCTCTTGACAGTGATCAAAAAATATGATGACAGAAATATAACATGGCCGCCTTCCTGAGTTGTCGCTCACTCACTCATAGGAAGGTAGATATAAGCCAAAGTTAATTTAGAATGTGCATATAAATAATTTCATAAAGTTTTTCCATACAGCTCTACAGTAATCGCGTTACTTCATGTAGACATAACTGCTGTAGGAAAGCCTGTCATCTTCGCCGATACAAAACACGACCCTAGCGATACGAAGCACAATGTTCCATCTAGGTCTAATCGACTCGAGATCATCAAAAATAGGGTCTGGCATAACTGGAGTCCGAATCACACATATGAGGAGGATCTCTGACAAATAGACTCTTGCAGAGACATAAACTTCTCCTAGAAAAACATCTATGAATCACTGTTAAACCTTAAACAGTGCCAGCCCTGGAAAAAGCACTCAGCCATTTCTTGGCGACATTATCGGAACTCATCACAACCCAGAAGGACTACGAAAACCTGCGCTAGATTCCGGCAGAAAGAATATAGTCAGACCTGAACATATAAAGGTATACAATATACGACTGAATCTTCTTTCACTAGACAAGTAGTACACATGAATTCAGCCCATAAACATAACAAGCAAAATTAATCTATTTTCTGGACCGAACAAATAAGAACGGACATGAATACAATATCCATGCGCCGAGTCAATATCAAGAAAGATCACTCATATAATCAAAAGTGTAAATCAATCATGAATTATCTAGCTTTACCAGAGGAAGCATTTTCATACACAAATGAATGCAAATATATATTTTCCATATTAAATAGCCATATCGTATTTTTGTAATATGTGCGTCAAAATATGCACGCAACAGATTACCACACCCCTCGGGGAAAAAAAATGGTACATTTTTTTTTGAAATACATCTAGGAGCAACATACAATATGCTCACAACGCACCAATAACAATGCGCAGATGATAAGCATTGAGAATATATTTCATGAACTTAGAGAAAGTATTTCTCTAAGTATAAATATTTCCAGAGAGGTGTCACCAACGCATACTACAATACTGGCAATGCCACACTTTCTACATCAGTTTATACATAAATTTCATCTTAGATACCTTAACATCATGATCATCAAAGACGAAAAAAACATTGAAAGATCAGCGGTGAATAAACATCAATGAACCGCTAAGTAGTGATACAATCAATATATGATATATTAAGGACAGACATAAGTCTGGAAGTGTATCAGGAAATCTTAAGTGGACTCATGTTGAGATCTACCGTCGTAACGAGATCTATCCAAATTAAGATCTCCGTTTAGACCATTGCTTTTGTTTACACTCCATTTACCATAGTTATGACAAGTTGTGTTATTACCCTTATGATCAGTAGGATTTTGTTGTCCACAAAAATAATTATTATGAGGTTGGTAACCTCTATTGAAGTTCCTACTGTTACTGGGACAAAAAAATTGAGCATCATCAAATTGCCTCCAGTTCTTTGAAAAAGAACCATTACGTGAAAAAGAAAAATTAACACGTGATGAACGCCCAAAGGGTAGCATTTTTGGGTCATGCACTGATCATCACTGAAGAAAGTCTTCTTCAGTTACCTCTGCATCATCGAATGAACCTGTCATATTGACATTGGTCTTGCTCTAGCGTTCTATAGGGAGCAAATTTCTTAATTGAAATTTGCATGCAACATTGTTTGCAAATATTTGTTAGCTGTGACGATACTGTCTTTCTTGTTGTTTTTGTAATATTTCTATGTTCTTTAGTTTTGTTTCATTTGATTTTTTCTATTTGATTTAATTTGATTCCTGCAATTGTTTTCATATTGTCTTTTCTTGTTTGTCCTTGTTAATGTCTTTGGTTAACAGATAATATATAAGGTATATTTGAATATATTTATATTATAGTACAGACCAGTACTTATGATCATTGATTACATTAAGAAAGTGTACAAGACCTTTGTAAGGTTTGTCTCCCACAGTGATTGGGATAGAAAATATTATTTTACACAGGTACTCAAGTGATCATTGATTACATTAAGGAAGTATACAAGACCTTTCTAAGGCTTGTCTCCCACAGTGTTTGGGATATACAGATATTGTTTTCCACAGGTACTCAAGTAAGCATAAAAGTTTTTCACTAAGACTAAGTCTATAGTATAGACTTGTCTCCCATTTAAGTGGGACAAGGTAATTTATTTACTTTTTCAGGTTACTGATCTCACATTATCAGACATGATGGATGTTGTACATCATTTTCTTCAGGAAGGAAGAAAAAAATTACATTTATTGGGTGAAGACTGTGAGGATTATGCCACAGAGCATTTCCTACTTCAGGCGAGTGATGATCTTAGAGAATATGCTATATGTAATTATAGAAATGGCTATTCTAAAGATAGAGTATTTAGACTTTCTAAATCACTATCCACACTCTTTTATGATGAAGGTAATGTTGTTGAGTTGGATGCGTTAAAAAAAACGATAAATGATCTTCAGGGTGATAAGAAAGCTCTTATTGATGTGTTACAACGATTTGAAATGCAGCTGATGAAAGAAAAAAAAAGAGCAGAGGAATTAGAAAAACAATTAATACAAAATAAACTTGACAAGGAAAGAAATGAGTTACTTAATAATGAGGTCACCTCATTAATGAACATAAATGTTGAAGAAGAGAGTAACGATGATTGCAATACACATGTGGCTCAAATTCAGATCCTGGAATCTGAGGTAAATCTTTTGAGGGAAAAGATTACTAAGCAAATCACGATGGAGCAGAACATGAAAGTTCTGGATAAAAGGGTAGCAGAGCTTGATTGGGGTAATCAAGAACTCAGAAAAGTTTTAGGTCAACAGGAGAAAGTGACTGAGGAAAAACAACAAAATATTGATACATTACTCATTGAGAAAAAGGAGCTGGAAGATGAGATGAGCTCAATGAAGAACAATTTTCTTGGTAAAGAACAGTCTCTTAATAGTGAGCTAAAGCAAGTAAAAATGGACTGTGGGATGTTAAAAGTGCAGGCTCAGGAACGGGAAAAGTCCTATAATAAAACACTTCTTTGTCTCTTGCATGATAATAGTAATCTCGACAGCCAACTTAAAGAAAAGAATGCGATATTCCCTGAGAAGGATATAGTTGTTCCTGAAAGGATTGAAGCTAAGAGACATGAAGATGACTTACATAAAGCAAACTTAGAACTTGCTAGTGCGCAAGAAATGTGTCACAAAGTACAACTTCAGGCCGGACAAGACAAGAAGTCTTATGAAGAAACAATTCTGGAACTAAGTAATGAGGTGGATCTTCTGCGAAGTACTGCTATAAAGAAGAGTATGGAATCTCTGGAGGAGATGAAGATGTTTAAGAATAGGAAGGATACTGAGATTCAGTCACTGCAACTGGAGTTAACACAGTTGACAGCGAACAAAGAAAAAGATAAGAAAATTGATGAACTTAGGTCTACTCATCATAGTGCTATGGAAGCACTCACACTTGAACTTGTTCAAGAGAAAGCTAAGGTTTTAGAAGCTACAGCTCAGATGACAATATTAAGAAAGGATCTTAAAGATAGTATTGTTAAGGAGAAGACTTTGGCTTCTCAGTTACATGTTACAAGGTTGGATTATAACAGGGAAGTTAGAACCAATGAGAAAATGCACAAAGCTGTTGCTAGAGAGAAAGCTTTGGCAGAAGTGGAAGTTACAAAACTTCGTAAGAGAGTCGACGGTTTGTTAGATATTGTTTTGAACAATAAGATGTTGTCTAATAATAAAGTGGATAGATTTCAACATAAATCTGATGTTCAACGTGTTACTAATGCAAAGAGCCAGCCTCTTGCACTCGATGCTCATGGTAACACTAGGCAATATGTGAATAAATCTTTTCGTGGAAAATATGGTTTCCCACGAAATAACGATACTGCCTCTAATGTGAGTTGGCGTGAGCTCAACAAAGATAAATCAATTTTGGATCACGGTGAGCACTTTGATAAATGTCATGACAAGATTCCTCAGAAAAACCGTGCATCAACTTTTCAAGGTTCTGATAGATTGGTAAAAGAGAATAAAACTGTTAGTACACATCGTACTCAGCCCAAGCAGTACGATCCATCTGTTAAGCACATTGCCACAGGCAAAAATAACAACAATTGTGCTAGAAAAGATAGGCGTAATTATGAACAGCGCCAAGGGCGTTCATCACGTGTTAATTTTTCTTTTTCACGTAATGGTTTTTTTTCAAAGAACTGGAGGCAATTTGATGATGCTCAATTTTTTGGTCCCAGTAACAGTAGGAACTTCAATAGAGGTTACCAACCTCATAATAATTATTTTTGTGGACAACAAAATCCTACTGATCATAAGGGTAATAACACAACTTTTCATAACTATGGTAAATGGAGTGTAAACAAAAGCAATGGTCTAAACGGAGATCATAATTTGGATAGATCTCGTTACGACGGTAGATCTCAACATGAGTCCACTTAAGTTTATTGTCTTAAGATTTCCTGATACACTTCCAGACTTATGTCTGTCCTTAATATATCATATATTGATTGTATCACTACTTAGCGGTTCATTGATGTTTATTCACCGCTGGTCTTTCAATGATTTTTCTTCTTTGATGATCATGATGTTAAGGTATCTAAGATGAAATTTATGTATAAACTGATGTCGAAAGTGTGGCATTGCCAGTATTGTAGTATGCTTTGGTGACACCTCTCTGGAAATATTTATACTTAGAGAAATACTTTCTCTAAGTTCATGAAATGTATTCTCAATGCTTATCATCTGCGCATTGTTATTGGTGCGTTGTGAGCCTATTGTATGTTGCTCCTAGATGTATTTCAAAAATAAAAATGTACCATTTTTTTCCCGAGGGGTGTGGTAATCTGTTGCGTGCATATTTTGACGCACATATTACAAAAATACGATATGGCTATTTAATATGGAAAATATATATTTGCATTCATTTGTGTATGAAAATGCTTCCTCTGGTAAAGCTAGATAATTCATGATTGATTTACACTTTTGATTATATGAGTGATCTTTCTTGATATTGACTCGGCGCATGGATATTGTATTCATGTCCGTTCTTATTTGTTCGGGCCCCATACTGGCCACCACTGTAGAGTAAACGTGTTGTTGTACATTCACCAACACTGTAGGATGTCTGGATGCGGATGTTATGTTTAGAGTCATGCACTGATCATCACTGAAGAAAGTCTTCTTCAGTTACCTCTGCATCATCGAATGAACCTGTCATATTGACATTGAGTGGGAGTGTCAAGTAACGCGAATGGTGTAGTAGTTCGGTGTAACAGACCACTTGATAATACCTCTCACACACTCTCATGTAATGCAATGACGACTTGAACTGCCGCTGACATTTCAATAGTTTAATGAAGGCACGCACACTGGACAGCACGGATACAGTCATGGGAACATGTTGACATACATTCATTGGTTATTTGAATCGTGGATGATACATTCATGTAGTAGTGAAATAACATTCAACCTAAGGTAGCATTCACTGTTCTGGTAACTAATCGCCGTATCCTCTACTGACTGAACGCGTCAATGAGGATCGGTAAACATACAAAAGTCATTGGCCCAACCTTCATTTCATGGCTAAGTTCTTAAGCTGAAATATGTCCAATGTTTGTATAATACTCATAAGCCACGATAGTGGGTTTTCACCTCCTAACAAGATCTCGATACCACTGCCCGATAGTAGGATACATAATCTGTTCTCTTGACAGTGATCAAAAAATATGATGACAGAAATATAACATGGTCGCCTTCCTGAGTTGTCGCTCACTCACTCATAGGAAGGTAGATATAAGCCAAAGTTAATTTAGAATGTGCATATAAATAATTTCATAAAGTTTTTCCATACAGCTCTACAGTAATCACGTTACTTCATGTAGACATAACTGCTGTAGGAAAGCCTGTCATCTTCGTCGATACAAAACACGACCCTAGCGATACAAAGCACAATGTTCCATCTAGGTCTAATCGACTCGAGATCATCAAAAATAGGGTCTGGCATAACTGGAGTCCGAATCACACATATGAGGAGGATCTCTGACAAATAGACTATTGCAGAGACATAAACTTCTCCTAGAAAAACATCTATGAATCACTGTTAAACCTTTAACAGTGCCAGCCCTGGAAAAAGCACTCAGCCATTTCTTGGCGACATTATCGGAACTCATCACAACCCAGAAGGACTACGAAAACCTGCGCTAGATTCCGGCAGAAAGAATATAGTCCGACCTGAACATATAAAGGTATACAATATACGACTGAATCTTCTTTCACTAGACAAGTAGTACACATGAATTCAGGCCATAAACATAACAAGCAAAATTAATCTATTTTCTGGCCCGAACAAATAAGAACGGACATGAATACAATATCCATGCGCCGAGTCAATATCAAGAAAAATCACTCATATAATCAAAAGTGTAAATCAATCATGAATTATCTAGCTTTACCAGAGGAAGCATTTTCATACACAAATGAATGCAAATATATATATTCCATATTAAATAGCCATATCGTATTTTTGTAATATGTGCGTCAAAATATGCACGCAAAAGTAGGGACTTGTGTGGATATGTTTGGCCCTCAAGATCTTAAAGATCTCCTCCATTAACAGGCTACGGAATTGGGATCCATTGTCCGTCAAAACTTGTTGAGGGAATTTCAACCGTGTAAAGATTTGCAAGAGGGCTTCTGCGACATGCTTGGAATCTGTGCATGTTAGCGGTACAGCTTCGGCCCACATTGTGCAGGTGTCGACTAATGTCAGGATGAACCTGTTCTTTCTTTTGGTCCTTTCCAGGGGTCCAATGATGTCGACAGCAACCCGTTCAAATGGACTCCCCACAATTGGCATTTGCCCCATGGGTACTGGGGGTGTCAAGTGCTTGGGTGCTACCCGTTGGCACTGGGCGCAGGATTTCACATACCTGATAATGTCAGAGTTTATTCCTGGCCACCAATAGTGGGTTTTTATTCGCTGAATAGTGGCGTTTTGTCCCATATGTCCGCTAAAGGGGAGAGAGTGCCCCATTTCTAAGATCTGGCTTCTGTACTGCGTCGGTACTAGGAGCTGGTTATTCCCCGTGTCCGGGTTGCCCATTCTACGATACAATACGCCATCCTTAGAAAAGATGTCTCCGTTGTGTCTGGGGTCCTTAGCCATGGGCAGTTTTCTAAAGCAGAGCTCCAGAGTAGGGTCCTTTTGTTGCGCCTCCTTCAGTTCATTCGGCAACAAATTTGGCGCAGGCTCCCTCTCCTTCTTGGCTTGCCCTCTTGTGGTTACCGCTGCCACAATCGGCTCCTTTGGTCTCTCAATAAATACATATCTACATCCCAGGATAACTGGGTAGATAGGATCATCCATAATAGCCGCTTTAATAACACCTCTGACAAAATCGGAGTGTATTTCTACCAGTGCGATAGGAAGCGTCCTGGGTGCATCACTCTTGATAACTCCACATAGTTTGACGATTTCCTCTGTCTCCTGACCGGGTTTGACTAGGTGCCTGGCGACAATACAATCAAAACTTAATCCCGTGTCAAAAAGACAAGTAGTAGAGGTACCGTTCAAAAGTACAGTTCCTCGCGTTGAGGGTCGGTCCCCCTCAGGTTAAGAATCACTGACATTGACTCTACCTTTCGAGGCTGTATGCAAACATCCGATGCGGTTCGGACTGGTTTATTTGCCCTGATCAGACGTTCCTGTTGTAGGGGTCTTCCCGTTTCCTTGACCTTGGTGGCCGCGCTGCCACGTAGGCTTGGTGGGTTGATCTGAAGTATTATTTGGGGGGTATCGGGTTTTGTAGAATTTCGATTTTTCCTGGTGAGGTCTCTGGTTATTATTATTATCTCGTTGGTTATAATGTTGAGAAGGATTGGAAGAATAGGATGACTGCTCTAGATTTTTTTTTCGAGATGGCTCATCTGCGGGTTTACGTTTAGTGCTGGGAAGTTCGGCCATTGCATTGCTATAGCGTTCGGCCTTATTTAGGATGTCCTCAAGCCTGACTGCCCCCTGTTGAGCCAAAAATCTACGGGTGTCATTGGACAAAGTGGATTTTATCTGTTCAACAAGAACAATTTCTAGAAGTCCCTCATATGAAAGAGGTAATTCAGATAATTCTATGCACTTTGTCAAATAGCCCGTGAGACATGAAGAGAGCTGCGGAAACGTTTCCGTGCTCTCTTTCCGGCTGTTTCTGAACATTTGCAGAAATTTTCGGGCGGTCATCTCAAACCGCTCTAGCAAGGCCTTCTTCAGCATGTCGTAATCATGTTGGTTGGTTCCCAGCTTTGTGTATACGTCATAAGCATTGCCTTTCAGTGACGTTGAGAGTTTAAGTGCCCAGAGGGAACTCTCTAACCCATACAGATTGGCAAGCCTCTCGAATTTTTCTAGGAAGCTGTCAATTTTTTCGTTAGGGGTAGGAAAAGACTCTAAAGCAAAAGACATCGCAGTTAATTGGGCAGATTGAGTACTGAAAAGGTCCAATGACTGAGACTGGGGCGACGACGGCTCTCCATTACTTGAAGTAGAGGCACTCCGGCTCTCTTAAGCCTTGAGCGCCGACTCGTGCTGTCTTTCCCTCTCTCTTTCTCTCTCTGCGGGCTTCCATCTCTGCCTCAATTTTCTTCTCCTCCAATTGACGATAGTCCGCTTCTTTATTCTCAGCCCTCTCTCTTTCTTGATCCGCGTCATACCTTTCCAGTTCCTGGTTGACAAACGCGTTTGCAGCTTCTGGTTCTAATCCTGCCTCTTTCGCCTCCTGTCTCAACATGGCCCTCATTTTAATTCTCTCTGCCATGATAAAGGACCGGATGCTTCTAGGACTAAAGAATAGGAAGAAGAAACAAGGAGGGAAAAAACCTCAAAGCCGCTACGAGAAAAAAACACAAAGTATAAATTTACTTGTGTTACCTACTACCTTGTACTATGCTAACTTATCGCTGCTATTATCTGGCAATTAAGGCTCTAAACGCAAGCGACTAATGCCACTAAAATGGTAAGTTACACTGGAAAAATTTACTTTTACTAAAAGTAGAGAAAAATTTATGAAAAACAAATTAAAGGGAAAAAAAAATTTCCTGAAAATTTTAATTCTCCACTAACCGAACTCCGCCCTTCTGAAGTCAATTAAAGAGTAGAGACGATGTTAACTAGATTTTTAAAAAATTTAGAACAAGTGTCTTAAGCTTTGCTCAGCTCTTCTAACTTCAAAAACCTTTTGTGACTGAAGACAATCACGCAAACCCAGCAATTATATAACAAAATTTCAATTTTCTCTGCCAGAGAATACAAAGGTGACAAATATTTTATTATCACTAACTTCCTGCTCCTGCGGAAAAGAACAAACCTGTAATACTTATTGTGTGGTCGGCCCAAAATACTAAAAGGCTTTGTCTAGGGGAAGTAATTACTTTTTTTTAGATTATACCCTACTTCACAAAGACAATCAACCACACTCTATTTAAACTAGGCTCAGAATCCGGGACGAGCTAACCATTTATTGTCGTAATTTTTTTTCTGAGAGAGTTCTGATGGATATTGGTCCTTTTAGAGTGTAGAATGATAGTGAAGGCTCTGTGAGAATAAGGATTTAGGAAAGTGAGGTAGTAGATTCACAAGGGCTGGGGAAGAGTAAGGACAGTCTCTTATTACGACAATATTTGTCTCTCAAAAACTATTCCTACCACTCTTCTGAACAAACAGTTGTTTGTCAGTTCCAGTCGCTCATGCGCACACACCGATTTGGTGATTCTGACGCACAACGTACATGAATACACACTACGATAACAAAATATGGGAAATGTTTGGGTTTTGGGCCAGCCGACACCAAATGCTAATAAAGTTTTTAATACTTTTATTATCATAAAATCAAGTCACAAGTAATTATCAATTTACAATCAGAAATCATGGGTTACAAAATACAAAATGACAGGGGGAGGGCTTTTGAGGAGAAGTATCCAATGCACCTTTTCCCGCTTGTATTTACTAACAGAAAAGACCCGGTCCCAAGGACGAGAAGGGGGGGGGGTGTGATGATCAGAGATATGCAATTTAACCCAATGGTAAATTTATTACTCTGAGTCAAGAGGGTAACAGTAATAAGGAGTAAAGGAAAGGTTAGGGGTCATCAAATGTTTTCCTTTAATCAACCAATTTTCCCGGGAGTGGGGAATGCTCACAGTTAAATAATCCCGCTAGGAGAAATCCTGTACAATTAATACAGTACACCTTAATACTAGGTTGAACTAATTATAAGGGTAAAAAGATTAAATCTCCTTTTTCATAAAAAAACACGCTTGGCTGGCCAGCACACAGTCACACACACACAGACTTACAAAATGGTGAATTCTGGCACTTCATAGGAAATACATAAAAAAACAGCACTAAACCTTGGCTTAGGTAAAAGTATTTTCTTCGGTGTACAGACCCAGATTAGCGGGTTGTTGAAGTTAACAAAGTGTCCCGAAATCGCTGGACGTTGAAGTTTAACGGTACTGTTTGTTTATTAGATAAAGTTCCTAAAGAAGGGCACAGGCACTTGGCTAGGTGTGAGGAATGGTGTGGTGTCTAAGATTTGTACAACTGGTGGAGATAACTTTCTTTTGAGTAATGTCACAAACTACAAAACACTGAGGTAAGTTCTTCATGGGGTGGTAAAATCCAATGATTATGCTTGACAGACAGTGTCAGGGAAATCTATGTTCTTCTTCACAAATAGAGCAGTGAGTAAAATATTGCTACTGTTGACTGTTCTTCTTCCAGTGTGATAACTATAAAACGACTTTATGAATTGGGATTTTAAAATAGTCTTTGGGTTTGCTTTGTTTCTGTATACTTCAGATAGCTGAATCCCAACAGGATCGCCACAAAGATTAAATTTCAAATATGTTCATAAGTCACTGGAGTAATCGAACTGAGTCGGCAAGACTCTAGATATATATTATTGCTGCGTAATGGCTGCTTAAATGATGTTTCATTGCTGCTAAATTGCAGGGATGCGAGGTTCAAAAGATCATTCTGGATGCAATAGAAAAAACATGAAATACAATAAAATCATATTAAAATCTAACGAGCGATACATTTACAGTTTAACTATTTTCTGCACTCGCGTCTTTAATTAATAGAGCAAGAAAAAAACTCCCCGTGAGGTTAATAGTTGAAAGCACATCTATTTATACAGAACTAAACTGTATTAAAGTTATAATTCCCTTAAGCGGCTATTGTATTAGGAAATATACTTATAGATGTAACATTTAGTTAGCACTAGAACTTTGAAGATGGGCTTGATTAATAAGGTTAAATTTACACCACAATCCCGTGAACTAAATATGAAATAACTAGACCACTGATCACTCGAAGCTAAAGTATTAATTACCGTCTGCACAGAAAAAGAATTTCACTCCAATAGCCAACAATTTAGATGAAATCTAACAGGAATTTAGCTATATGCTAGTGAATCTTAGAATTCTGTCAGAACGAATGATAACGTTGCCCTTTTCAGATTCTGTATTTATCTATTAGAAAGGCAAGATAAATGGTACGTGTGAAAATTTCGCGCCTCTTCAGTTCCCAGGGAAAGTCGAAGTTATTTAGCAGCCATGCTAACCACGATGGCCCGACTGGCTTCCGATCTACGTTCGTCTCAGGCTGCTCGCACGAGGATGTGAAATTTCGGCGAGACTAGCCTCGTTCGCGGTGAGTTTCCTGATTCCTCAGATCGTATCCGCTACGCTGAGCGTTCCGTCTTTTGGGCAGTTCTGCCGGTGGCCACAGAAGTGCGAAGTCTGCAATAAGCTTTCTTCTGACCGCTCGTGTCCGTCTTGCGAACGGTTCAGTGTTCGTACGGAGATGCTAAACTTCTGCTTCTCTGTTCTGGGGATCTTCTTTGACTGCTTTGATCATAGCCGCTACTCTTCGTTGATGAAAAGTTACAACAATACTGATGTTCAGGGACTCTAATGTTATGAAAAGCTAAAGTCCCTTTAATCATCCATCAAATCAGGGAAAATTCACTTGACAAACTAGACGTACGTCACAGTGTATGTATATATATATATATATATATATATATATATATATATATATATATATATATATATATATATATATATATATATATATATATATATATATATATATATATATATATATATATATATATATATATATATATATTGTTTTGTCATGTTTCATTTAGTAGTAATTATACGAAGTATAATCTTACAAGAGACATGGTACGCAACCAGACGATAGGTCATGGACTCAAAACTCAGCTCCTGAAGACCCAAGTAGAACAGTCCCAATTATGATGGTTTGGTCATTCTTGCAGAATTGAAGAAAATCGGGTACCACTACAGATATGGGAAAATAAGAGCCAGGAATCCAGACATCCAAGACGACCCAGAGTTCACTGAGAGGACAAGATTAGACAAAACCCTGAAGGACCGAGGATGGGTTGGAACCAGGCCAGGCGGAAGATCGCCGATATGACAGTCTGGCGTTCTCTCAGTGTTACGCACAGAATTTTTTCTAAAGAAATTGTATAATCATTTTCTAAAGACATTGTATAATTAGCTTGTCTGAATTGTACACTTTAATTTTTTTCGGTCAAAGCTAGATAACCCTAGTTTGACTGTGATTACCATTTTCATGATGGTTACCTTCTCTTGTGACGGGACACGTCGGTCCATTTTTTGAGAACGATGTGTGGTCATTCTCCTTATATGGTAGTATCGGTCAACTGTTTCTTGGAATGATTGAAACCAGTGTTGAGGTTTTTATTCCTGTCCATATAAGGCGCGATTTATTACAAATCTTTATCTGGAATGTTCCCTACATCGTCTCGTTTGATTCTTACTCAGGTGTATACGTTCTGCGCATGTCCGGACGTTAGGTGTGCTTGAGAACTTTTCCTGTCGGGGAGTCTATGAAAAGTTGTGAAGCAGATAGGACGCTTCTTGTGTCTCTGTGATTCTTTGATAGGGAATTAGGAGCCCTATTGTGAGTTAGTTTAGCTTACAAGGTCCTTCCCTTGATGATTCAAACGCCTGGAGGCATGTGTTTTTTGTGGTGTTGATTTCGAAACAAGATAATACCTCATTTACGTTTCAAATCTGTAATCTAACTTTATGTTGACAATGGTCGATCTCTGTTCACTTACGAATTACAGAAATAAAGGTTCTTCTACTAGAAGTCACGCCCCAGGTATCTTCATACCTGAGATTAATATGTACACGGGTCATACTTAGCCCGAAGTACAGTTCTATGTTCTATGAACGTCGCTATGTCAGCGATTGCACCTACGTCGAGGTTAGACTTAGGAATGCCTGTAAAGGTCAGCTTGACCTATACTCCTGGAACACCATCCTCGTGCGGCTTATGATTAGACTCATTTAGCACATCTGATCAGTGAGAGGAGTATTGATGAACTTTTGTAATATTGGAGCCAACAGTATAATCCCCTTGGCGCCATATCATTTTTGAGTATATGCCAGATGCATTGATGAACATAACTTATGCTGATTTTCGTGAACTGTCATGACTATGGTTTATTGTGAAATGGATGTACAGTTACCTGTCTTGTGGCGTCAGATAATAAACATTGGAAACGTCAATAGCAGTTACACCTTTATATGACTTTCCATGTCATGCTACATATGTTGTGAACTTGTGAACCACATCACCCACACTCACAGCAACCAACAACAGACCAGACAAGACACCTCACACTGCAACCTATTATATCCCTGGTGTCTAAAGGGGTGGTACCCTACTGGGCTGCTGATTATCAACGACTTCGAACTGATACCTCTAACGTCCATAGTGGCCAGTAGTCAGCCTAAATCCACCCTTATCACTCAGCATACCTCTATACGGTGATTTTCAAACTTTTTCATCTCGAGGCACTCTGAACAAGATGCTAAAATTATCAGCATCAGTTTTTTAAGGAGATATGCCTATGTCTAATAAGGCATTTAAAAAACAATCAACTAAATTCAGAAATAACAACTTTACTAAAACGACCCAGAAATAACAAACAAAAATGCAGGAAACGCTCAATGTAGACATGTGTATTAGAGTGACCTCCGCTTGTAATGATTGTTCAAATGGGTAAAGATTCTCATTCTTTACAAAGGATGGTCACGACAATGCACAGAGACTAATAGGTGGGGTTGTAAATGTAGTTTGCAGAGTTTTTTTTTATCTGGAACATTAGGGAGGGAAGTTCTTAGAATGTTACTATAACCTTTTTTAAAAAAAAAATTACTGTTATTGTTTTCATTCTTATCGACATTTTATAAAAATTATACATTACGTCTCACGTTTACCTCGACCTATAATTTTATTTCTTAACTTTTTTTTTCCGCTTTCTGTCGACCTTCCCCCAAATTCTAGCAGCATACCTGCGGACCGTTCGCCGCCCACCGGTGGAAAATCACTGCTCGACACCCCAGCGTAGAGGATGAACGACTAAGTAAGCAAGTAATCATAATTTTACTTGAGGCCGAGGCGTAAATAATTTTACTTGAGGCCAAGGCGTAAATAATTTTACTTGAGGCCAAGACGTACATAATTTCATAGAGCGAAATAAATAGGTGACCTAAACACTAAATTCTAATGGTAACTTTATTTTCTTATCAGAGCCGCTATTTCGGTATCAGAGACAAGATGAACTTTTAAGACATATCGGGGTTGGTTCATGTCATTCTTCTATATCTATACTAGTTGTCTGTACTGACTGAATAGTAGGGCGCTACCTTTAATAAGCCAAAAGCTCACGTGATTTGTGTCTTGAGGAGAGTGCAGAGTAACTCGCCAACCTTCAATTTTTCTTTTCATCCTTTCATTATGTCAACCAATTTATGTTGAGAAGTCGATGAACAATAAGGGCGTATAAAATTTTTTTTTAAAGCCGACATCACTTATTGTTCTTTACCGTGTGATCATGACAGCAACATAGTCGCCAGGGCAAGCAGGGCAAACAGTATAATGCTGGAAGCCATCTAGAGACAAAGAAAATTAAGCAAATTTGATTACTGAATGTTAGCTTTGTATGTTTGTTTGTTTGTTTTATTGTCAAGGTATTTGTGGGGGTCAGAGTGGCTAAGAGGTATGACATCATCATCTAATTCTAAAGGTACATGGTTCGCTCCCAGCACTGGGAATATAATTGATGTGAATTTTTTTTCAGAACCAGTGATTCCTAAAGATGTCATTCTCCACCACGATCTCCTGGATAGTGAGATCGAATGCCTTTTATTTTAAGATAAGAGCGGAAAAATAGGAGGTCTGGTGTGCAAGTTGTGCAGATTAAAACTCCCTCGCTAGTTAAAAATCGTAAATAGTAAGACATACGGCCGCTGCATTTGGAAAATAAAATTAAAAATTTGGGAACCTACCCACCAAAAAAGTATTTATAAAAATGTGTGATTCCTGTATAAACATTGGGTTCTTTACTGGTACTATGGAGTTCGTGCACAGTGCTGAGATCCTCCTTGTGTGATCTATGAAAGGAGATCAGATCACTGAATGAGTTGTCCGTGTCCAATGAAGATGGTAGTTAAAATAAAACCAAATCAATGTCACTGTTTAATTTGAAAAAAAGTATAACGTTAATTGAGTTCAGAAGATTCTGAGAAAATAAAATCTATTACAATTATTGTTCATATCATCCGTGTCAATCTTCATCATAAGTTTCATTTTCGCTTTGTGTAACACAGGAGAACTCGCCTTCTTGCTTCCGTTCACAAACATTGGCGGCACCAGGATGCTTTAGTCACCGGTAATTAAAAAAATGACAGAAGAAAGTAGATACAGGGATACAGATGGTCTAAAGGACGTGCCTGGTAAAATCAGTAGAGACAGTAGAGTTATCAGTAGTCACGTGGAACACAAAGAGGAGATGAGATGACTTAGTTCTCTAGGTATAGGATCAAATAAGGACGTGTAAACTAAGAGATAGTTCTCTACTGCCCTTCTTCCGTGCACGCTGGTAGTCGACGCAGCAAGTTGTCAGTATATGTGGCAGTCCTTATACGCCATTTATCTGTAGTAGCAGATAGCGACTGAAGACGCAGATATAAAAAATACTAAAGTAGGAATCCAGTGTATTTTAAGACTACGAGAAACGATCGACAAGTATGAACTATTTAATACGAGACTTTAGAGAAAAGTAAGCAGTGCAAAGTGATATTTGTTTTTCGAAATGACTTTGTGCAGGTAGAAAAAAAGATATAATTTGCACCACGTGTCGAACATTGCACCTCGTGTCGAACAGTGATGTATAGAGACGAAAGTGAAGTTCTGAAGTTCAGAAAAAGACATAGCGCAGTGCTGAAAATTGCACAATCCCTGGAGGTTCGTCCAGCAAATTGTATAATCAGACAGCTATAAAAATGAAGAAAAACTGAGACACAGGAATAAGAGATCGAGGTAAATGAAATCCATGACCAGTCTGAAGGTCAAGAAACAATGTATCTGTGCTGTGATGATGATGATGATGATGATGATGATGGGGGGGGGGGGGGGGGGGGGGGGGGGTGGGGGGGGGGGGGGGGGGGGGGGGGGGGGGGGGGGGGGGGGGGGGGGGGGGGGGGGGGGGGGGGGGGGGGGGGGGGGGGGGGGGGGGGGGGGGGGGGGGGGGGGGGGGGGGGGGGGGGGGGGGGGGGGGGGGGGGGGGGGGGGGGGGGGGGGGGGGGGGGGGGGGGGGGGGGGGGGGGGGGGGGGGGGGGGGGGGGGGGGGGGGGGGGGGGGGGGGGGGGGGGGGGGGGGGGGGGGGGGGGGGGGGGGGGGGGGGGGGGGGGGGGGGGGGGGGGGGGGGGGGGGGGGGGGGGGGGGGGGGGGGGGGGGGGGGGGGGGGGGGGGGGGGGGGGGGGGGGGGGGGGGGGGGGGGGTGGGGGTGGGGGGGGGGGGGGTGCGCGGGGGGGGGAGGGTGGGGGTGGGGGGGGGGGGGGGGGGGGGGGGGGGGGGAGGGGGGGGGGGGGGGGGGGGGGGAGGGGGGGGGGGGGGGGGGGGCGGGCATGGGGGGGGGTGGGGGGGTGGGGGGGGGGGGGGGGGGGGGGGGGGGGGGGGGGGGGGGGGGGGGGGGGGGGGGGGGGGGGGGGGGGGGGGGGGGGGGGGGGGGGGGGGGGGGGGGGGGGGGGGGGGGGGGGGGGGGGGGGGGGGGGGGGGGGGGGGGGGGGGGGGGGGGGGGGGGGGGGGGGGGGGGGGGGGGGGGGGGGGGGGGGGGGGGGGGGGGGGGGGGGGGGGGGGGGGGGGGGGGGGGGGGGGGGGGGGGGGGGGGGGGGGGGGGGGGGGGGGGGGGGGGGGGGGGGGGGGGGGGGGGGGGGGGGGGGGGGGGGGGGGGGGGGGGGGGGGGGGGGGGGGGGGGGGGGGGGGGGGGGGGGGGGGGGGGGGGGGGGGGGGGGGGGGGGGGGGGGGGGGGGGGGGGGGGGGGGGGGGGGGGGGGGGGGGGGGGGGGGGGGGGGGGGGGGGGGGGGGGGGGGGGGGGGGGGGGGGGGGGGGGGGGGGGGGGGGGGGGGGGGGGGGGGGGGGGGGGGGGGGGGGGGGGGGGGGGGGGGGGGGGGGGGGGGGGGGGGGGGGGGGGGGGGGGGGGGGGGGGGGGGGGGGGGGGGGGGGGGGGGGGGGGGGGGGGGGGGGGGGGGGGGGGGGGGGGGGGGGGGGGGGGGGGGGGGGGGGGGGGGGGGGGGGGGGGGGGGGGGGGGGGGGGGGGGGGGGGGGGGGGGGGGGGGGGGGGGGGGGGGGGGGGGGGGGGGGGGGGGGGGGGGGGGGGGGGGGGGGGGGGGGGGGGGGGGGGGGGGGGGGGGGGGGGGGGGGGGGGGGGGGGGGGGGGGGGGGGGGGGGGGGGGGGGGGGGGGGGGGGGGGGGGGGGGGGGGGGGGGGGGGGGGGGGGGGGGGGGGGGGGGGGGGGGGGGGGGGGGGGGGGGGGGGGGGGGGGGGGGGGGGGGGGGGGGGGGGGGGGGGGGGGGGGGGGGGGGGGGGGGGGGGGGGGGGGGGGGGGGGGGGGGGGGGGGGGGGGGGGGGGGGGGGGGGGGGGGGGGGGGGGGGGGGGGGGGGGGGGGGGGGGGGGGGGGGGGGGGGGGGGGGGGGGGGGGGGGGGGGGGGGGGGGGGGGGGGGGGGGGGGGGGGGGGGGGGGGGGGGGGGGGGGGGGGGGGGGGGGGGGGGGGGGGGGGGGGGGGGGGGGGGGGGGGGGGGGGGGGGGGGGGGGGGGGGGGGGGGGGGGGGGGGGGGGGGGGGGGGGGGGGGGGGGGGGGGGGGGGGGGGGGGGGGGGGGGGGGGGGGGGGTGGGGGGGGGGGGGGGTGGGGGGGGGGGGGGGGGGGGGGGGGGGGGGGGGGGGGGGGGGGGGGGGGGGGGGGGGGGGGGGGGGGTGGGGGGGGGGGGGGGGGGGGGGGGGGGGGGGGGGGGGGGGGGGGGGGGGGGGGGGGGGGGGGGGGGGGGGGGGGGGGGGGGGGGGGGGGGGGGGGGGGGGGGGGGGGGGGGGGGGGGGGGGGGGGGGGGGGGGGGGGGGGGGGGGGGGGGGGGGGGGGGGGGGGGGGGGGGGTGGGGGGGGGGGGGGGGGGGGGGGGGGGGGGGGGGGGGGGGGGGGGGGGGGGGGGGGGGGGGGGGGGGGGGGGGGGGGGGGGGGGGGGGGGGGGGGGGGGGGGGGGGGGGGGGGGGGGGGGGGGGGGGGGGGGGGGGGGGGGGGGGGGGGGGGGGGGGGGGGGGGGGGGGGGGGGGGGGGGGGGGGGGGGGGGGGGGGGGGGGGGGGGGGGGGGGGGGGGGGGGTGGGGGGGGGGGGGGGGGGGGGGGGGGGGGGGGGGGGGGGGGGGGGGGGGGGGGGGGGGGGGGGGGGGGGGGGGGGGGGGGGGGGGGGGGGGGGGGGGTTGGGGGGGGGGGGGGGGGGGGGGGGGGGGGGGGGGGGGGGGGGGGGGGGGGGGGGGGGGGGGGGGGGGGGGGGGGGGGGGGGGGGGGGGGGGGGGGGGGGGGGGGGGGGGGGGGGGGGGGGGGGGGGGGGGGGGGGGGGGGGGGGGGGGGGGGGGGGGGGGGGGGGGGGGGGGGGGGGGGGGGGGGGGGGGGGGGGGGGGGGGGGGGGGGGGGGGGGGGGGGGGGGGGGGGGGGGGGGGGGGGGGGGGGGGGGGGGGGGGGGGGGGGGGGGGGGGGGGGGGGGGGGGGGGGGGGGGGGGGGGGGGGGGGGGGGGGGGGGGGGGGGGGGGGGGGGGGGGGGGGGGGGGGGGGGGGGGGGGGGGGGGGGGGGGGGGGGGGGGGGGGTGGGGGGGGGGGGGGGGGGGGGGGGGGGGGGGGGGGGGGGGGGGGGGGGGGGGGGGGGGGGGGGGGGGGGGGGGGGGGGGGGGGGGGGGGGGGGGGGGGGGGGGGGGGGGGGGGGGGGGGGGGGGGGGGGGGGGGGGGGGGGGGGGGGGGGGGGGGGGGGGGGGGGGGGGGGGGGGGGGGGGGGGGGGGGGGGGGGGGGGGGGGGGGGGGGGGGGGGGGGGGGGGGGGGGGGGGGGGGGGGGGGGGGGGGGGGGGGGGGGGGGGGGGGGGGGGGGGGGGGGGGGGGGGGGGGGGGGGGGGGGGGGGGGGGGGGGGGGGGGGGGGGGGGGGGGGGGGGGGGGGGGGGGTTGGGGGGGGGGGGGGGGGGGGGGGGGGGGGGGGGGGGGGGGGGGGGGGGGGGGGGGGGGGGGGGGGGGGGGGGGGGGGGGGGGGGGGGGGGGGGGGGGGGGGGGGGGGGGGGGGGGGGGGGGGGGGTGGGGGGGGGGGGGGGGGGGGGGGGGGGGGGGGGGGGGGGGGGGGGGGGGGGGGGGGGGGGGGGGGGGGGGGGGGGGGGGGGGGGGGGGGGGGGGGGGGGGGGGGGGGGGGGGGGGGGGGGGGGGGGGGGGGGGGGGGGGGGGGGGGGGGGGGGGGGGGGGGGGGGGGGGGGGGGGGGGGGGGGGGGGGGGGGGGGGGGGGGGGGGGGGGGGGGGGGGGGGGGGGGGGGGGGGGGGGGGGGGGGGGGGGGGGGGGGGGGGGGGGGGGGGGGGGGGGGGGGGGGGGGGGGGGGGGGGGGGGGGGGGGGGGGGGGGGGGGGGGGGGGGGGGGGGGGGGGGGGGGGGGGGGGGGGGGGGGGGGGGGGGGGGGGGGGGGGGGGGGGGGGGGGGGGGGGGGGGGGGGGGGGGGGGGGGGGGGGGGGGGGGGGGGGGGGGGGGGGGGGGGGGGGGGGGGGGGGGGGGGGTGGGGGGGGGGGGGGGGGGGGGGGGGGGGGGGGGGGGGGGGGGGGGGGGGGGGGGGGGGGGGGGGGGGGGGGGGGGGGGGGGGGGGGGGGGGGGGGGGGGGGGGGGGGGGGGGGGGGGGGGGGGGGGGGGGGGGGGGGGGGGGGGGGGGGGGGGGGGGGGGGGGGGGGGGGGGGGGGGGGGGGGGGGGGGGGGGGGGGGGGGGGGGGGGGGGGGGGGGGGGGGGGGGGGGGGGGGGGGGGGGGGGGGGGGGGGGGGGGGGGGGGGGGGGGGGGGGGGGGGGGGGGGGGGGGGGGGGGGGGGGGGGGGGGGGGGGGGGGGGGGGGGGGGGGGGGGGGGGGGGGGGGGGGGGGGGGGGGGGGGGGGGGGGGGGGGGGGGGGGGGGGGGGGGGGGGGGGGGGGGGGGGGGGGGGGGGGGGGGGGGGGGGGGGGGGGGGGGGGGGGGGGGGGGGGGGGGGGGGGGGGGGGGGGGGGGGGGGGGGGGGGGGGGGGGGGGGGGGGGGGGGGGGGGGGGGGGGGGGGGGGGGGGGGGGGGGGGGGGGGGGGGGGGGGGGGGGGGGGGGGGGGGGGGGGGGGGGGGGGGGGGGGGGGGGGGGGGGGGGGGGGGGGGGGGGGGGGGGGGGGGGGGGGGGGGGGGGGGGGGGGGGGGGGGGGGGGGGGGGGGGGGGGGGGGGGGGGGGGGGGGGGGGGGGGGGGGGGGGGGGGGGGGGGGGGGGGGGGGGGGGGGGGGGGGGGGGGGGGGGGGGGGGGGGGGGGGGGGGGGGGGGGGGGGGGGGGGGGGGGGGGGGGGGGGGGGGGGGGGGGGGGGGGGGGGGGGGGGGGGGGGGGGGGGGGGGGGGGGGGGGGGGGGGGGGGGGGGGGGGGGGGGGGGGGGGGGGGGGGGGGGGGGGGGGGGGGGGGGGGGGGGGGGGGGGGGGGGGGGGGGGGGGGGGGGGGGGGGGGGGGGGGGGGGGGGGGGGGGGGGGGGGGGGGGGGGGGGGGGGGGGGGGGGGGGGGGGGGGGGGGGGGGGGTGGGGGGGGGGGGGGGGGGGGGGGGGGGGGGGGGGGGGGGGGGGGGGGGGGGGGGGGGGGGGGGGGGGGGGGGGGGGGGGGGGGGGGGGGGGGGGGGGGGGGGGGGGGGGGGGGGGGGGGGGGGGGGGGGGGGGGGGGGGGGGGG